>JBBGZY010000112.1:1077500-1635000 GCA_037952925.1 Lithobates clamitans
TGCTTTTCTAACACACCTGGGTGGACTGCAAGCGCAATGCTCTGCGCTCCAAGTCCACCTTTTTTTAAGCGTATTAGAACCTATGGCTCTAATCAGGTGCTTCAAAAAACACCCTGCCGGTGAAATTCAGGCGCCTAAAGTCAGAAAAAGGGTCCGGACGCCTGAATGGGGGGGTGGCAGCAGCGGCCATAGATAGATTCATGCAATGCATGAATCCATTACTCATGCAGGGGGTGGCGTGATAGCGGGGGCGGCGGCCGTGCGCCCTTAATGGACGGACCGCCCCCGGTGCCTCTTCTCTAGAGTGAATAGCTGTACATTAACTGCTTCCCGTCTTTAGTATGTACCTGTACATCCTTGGATTGAAGCTGTGATATCTGGGTCAGCTGCAGTCCTGATCCAGATATCATGTTTTTCTGCTGGTGATTCCCTACAGGATAAAAGTGATCAGAGCCGCTATACAGCTGCCTGATCTCCTTCCACCTTCTGCAAAAGTGGTGCCCCCCTCCTGAGCTGCCCTCCGCCTTTACTAGGCTCTCCTGTCCCACCTAGGAGCCCAGTACTAACGTGTGACCAAGACCAGCGCTTCCATAAGGTGGCTTAAAGTGGTTGTTAACCCACTATTGTATAAGCATGCCATCCCCTCTGTTATACAACGCTATGTTGTCCCTATGCTGTATAAATAAAATGCTGATGATATCAGAACGCCTCTAGGGGCTAACATGACTCCTCGGCAATCTCCTCTGCCCGGCTGACCGCTATAGCGGGCAGGGCCGAGCACTGCCACTGACATCAGCCGGAGAGGAGAGAGATCCGAGGAGTCACATGAGCGCTGGGAAGCACTCTGATATAAGGTATAATCGGCATTTTTTTTATACAGCACAGGCACAGGGACACATAGCGTTATATAACAGAGGGGATGGCATACTTATACTATAGATATGAGATCAACAGGAGGGGAGGATCAGGGAGTGGACAGAGCTAACAGGCAGGGAGGGGGGGAAGAACACAGGAGAGCAGAGAGCAGGGCTGCATATAAACAGACAGAGGCACGTAAACTGACCACGGTGTCAGGACTCAGTTTACAGAGGGGAGGGCATACCCAGGCAGGATCAGCCAGGTATTTCCAGTGATACGGAGGGGCCAAATTACACAGCGCAAGCACTGTGCTGTACAACATGCTTTAAGGGAACAGGGGAACAGGAGCTTTTTTTTTTTTTGAGTAACAAACACTTTAAGCAGCTGCCTTACGGCACTAGGATAGGGTGAGGCGGTAAAATCCCCAGCCAGGCAGACACTTGCACAAGCGGCACAGAGGAGCTGGCTCCCCTCCTACCAGCGAAGTCCCAATCATACACTAAGTGCCTGCATTCTGAAGGGGGGAACCCCCAGCCTCTTTAAAGGAGACATTGAGTAACTGGATGGGTGACCTCTGCAGGATATCGGTGGAGCTCCAGGCAGGAATGCAGGTGCAGGAAACAGAAGTGTGCAGGCTCTGCAGTGTGAGAGGAAGCAGCTGGTACTGGTCACTCTGGGACGCCTGCTTCATGCTCAGCCTAAAAAAGCACTCCCAGCCTCCCCTCAGCCTTTGCCAGCCCACAGGAGGATAACAAGCACATGGTGGAGAAGCAGCGGGCTAAAGTAAAGGATATCTTTGAGAGTGAACGCCAGGATTCCCGATTAACCCAGTCGGTGCTTGCATCCAGGGCCGCCTGAACACCTTCACCTATGGCATTGTGCCAGCCGCTTTCAGCAGGACATGTGCTGTGCAGAGCTTCTCCAGTGTCGACTCCATGCAGAGGATGCTGTGCAGTGCCATAGACTACAAAAGAGCCAGGTAAGGGAGTAAATCTCCGAAATCCTGGGTGGTGAGGACATTTTTATTTTATTTTGGATGAACAGGAAGGTATCTCTACCATAACTCATGCGTTACTGCCATTCTGCTTTATGGCCCATATGGCAGCCCGCCTCCTGTGACGCTGCCCTCCCTCTGGTAACAGTGCACTCCACCTATCACACTGCGCCCCCACATTGCCTTCCTCCTGCTCCAGTGCTTCCCTCCTGTCCCACTGCCCAGATACCCCTCTCATGTCACAATGCCCTCCTGTCACAATGGTGGGTGGTGTTGGAGGATTGTGTGTGTGTTGCAAAATGCACTTTCACCTAAGTAGATAAACATCATTGCAACCAGCCCTGTGTGTGAGACCAGTCACATTACATGCCCTAGACAAAGTGAACGGAACATCCGTTGTTCCTCCCCCTCTATGACATCACAAACTGGAAGTGAGAAGGATTTCATCACTTCTTCATGTTGCAGCTTGTCTACAAGCTAACCCCAAAGGGGAAAAAAAAAACTGCCTAAAATGTGTTAGCTGGAGTTGGGCATTAATTTGTCAGTCACTTATGTAAAGTCCATCTCAAACTACTACCGGTAGTCCATCTAACACTTACCACTCCAGATAGTTAATTATTCTGTCTGTTATTCTTTAACTATTCACCTAATAAAGCTTTGATTCTTGTAATGCTTTACAGTAAAAAAAATAAGAAAAACAAATCGAAAAGTATTTTCTGCAGTTAGAGCAGAGCATGTTCAATTTCAAAGTGAAATTTCATTTATCTTTGAGAATAAGTGAATAGAAAACAGGATTCTTTGCTTGCATGATTGAATGATTGACATTCACTTCATTCACCAAGACAAGTAATTTATCTCTTTGCACTTCCCTTAGCTTTGCCATTTGCAATTGGAAATTGTAAAAGAATATGGTTTTAGATGGTCCTCTACTCTACTTGTGGACAACCTCTTGGAATTTTTTACGTTGGACACTGTTGAGCACAACTTGCTCAAATTGTTATGAGCCCTATACAAAAAACAAAACACAAAACCATCAGTGTACATTATTTACATACTTACTATTAGTAGTTTTCTCTGCTTCTTAATTTTAGAGCATCTCCTGAAAGTCTTTGTTCTGGACTGTTTATTACTGTTTTTTATCACGGTTTCTTGTTCTGGTGTTACAGTAAGTATGATTTCACTTGGAATTCTCTCAATAGCAATTTGGTTTTCTTTGTTTGTTATCTCATGCGGAGAACATTGACTTGTGTCCTGCACAATTTTTTCTTGGTTTATCTGCGACTGAACGATCCCATCTGTTTGTTCAAGACCTTCATAATTTTCTGTTAAAGTGCTGCAGATTGAACGGTATGCATCTTCTTCCAATTCATTTACTGTTGGTAAGCTGCTCATGTATGTACAAGTTGTTAATGGAGTGCTGTGCTTCATGGTCTGCTGTATCTTCCATGAGGACCTTTTAGCTGCTAGAAAGGAGTATTCCTCATCTGACATGTTTTTCCCTCTAGGTAAATGTAAATGCATGCATTAGTCAAATTTCTCGAATTTCTAATGACTGTATATCCAAAAATATATTAAAAATTCCTGTACCTGAATAGATAAAAACAGCATTGCAGTATTTAAAGTGGTTCTAAAATCAGAAGGTTTTTATCTTAATGCATTCTATGCATTAGGATGAAAAGCCTTCTGTGTGCAGCAGCCCCCCTCAGCCTCTCTAATATATACCTGAGCTCCATCTTATCCAGCGATGTTGCATGAGTGACTTAGCTGTCCAGGACTCTCCTCCTCTTTTGGCTGAGACAGCAGCGGGGCACCATTGGCTCGTCAATGGACCGGCACCAAAAACTCAAGTTTTTTTTTTTTTTTTTTTAATAATTTTTGTTTGTTTTTTACATTTTTATTGTGTTTTTTCTTTGTCAATAGGAAAGTATGACAATTCTGCTCATGTAATGCGACTTTGGTGCAACTTTGCTACTTGATTGCCAGAGAATGTAAAGTCACATCAAAGTAGTGCAGAAACCTGTGTGTCCAAAGTCGCATGTTAGGGTTAGGGTTAAGGGCCAGAGTCAGAGTTTGGGTTAGCAGTAATTGTTCAGTTAAAACCCTAACCTTAATGATTACCACTAACCCTAGCCCTTAACCCAAACATGCAACTCTGGACACATTGTGGGACTTCTCATGTGACTTTGGACCCCTAAGAGGCATGACAAGTTGCACCCCATGTTTTCTAATGAGTAGCGTTCGTATCTGTGCGACTTAAAAAAAAAATTCCTGCACTACTTTGGTCTGACTTTCATGTGACTTGTGGGCCATAGATTTCAATGTTAACCCTTAAAAGTTGCATCTGAATGTTTTCAATGCAACAGTTTTGTCTAACTTTGCAAAGGCACAACATGGCTAGAAATGGGTAAATAGTGGGTTAAGGAGCAGGCAGCTGCCGCGTCCTAACCACTTCAACCCGGAAGGATTTACCCCCTTCCTGACCAGAGCACTTTTTACAATTTGGCACTGCGTCGCTTTAACTGCTAATTGCGCGGTCATGCAATGCTGTACCCAAACGAAATTTGCATCCTTTTCTTCCCACAAATAGAGCTTTCTTTTGATGGTATTTGATCACCTCTGCCGTTTTTTATTTTTTGCGCTATAAACGGAAAAAGACCGAAATTTTTTTAAAAAAATGATATTTTCTACTTTTTGTTATAAAAAACCCAATAAACTCAATTTTAGTCATACATTTAGGCCAAAATGTATTCGGCCACGTCTTTGGTAAAACAAAATGTCAATAAGCGTATATTTATTGGTTTGCGCAAAAGTTATAGCGTCTACAAACTAGGGTACATTTTCTGGAATTTACACAGCTTTTAGTTTATGACTGCCTATGTCATTTCTTGAGGTGCTAAAATGGCAGGGCAGTACAACCCCCCCCCCCCAAATGACCCCATTTTGGAAAGTAGACACCCCAAGGAAATTGCTGAGAGGCAGTTGAGCCCATTGAATATTTATTTTTTGTCAAAGTGATTGAATAATGACAAAAAAAAAAAAATTACAAAAAGTTGTCAATAAATGATATATTGCTCACACAGGCCATGGGCATATGTGGAATTGCACACCAAAATACATTTAGCTGCTTCTCCTGAGTATGGGGATACCACATGTGTGGGACTTTTTGGGAGCCTAGCCGCGTACGGGGCCCCGAAAACCAAGCACCGCCTTCAGGATTTCTAAGGGCGTAAATTTTTGATTTCACTCCTCACTACCTATCACAGTTTTGAAGGCCATAAAATACCAAGATGGCACCAACCCCCCCCAAATGACCCCATTTTGGAAAGTAGACACCCCAAGCTATTTGCTGAGAGGCATGTTGAGTCCATGGAATATTTTATATTTTTTGCCACAAGTTGCAGGAAAATGACAAACTTTTATTTTTTTGCACAAAGTTGTCACTAAATGATATATTGCTCAAACATGCCATGGGCATATGTGTAATTACACCCCAAAATACATTCTGCTGCTTCTCCTGAGTATGGGGATACCACATGTGTTGGACTTTTTGGGAGCCTAGCTTCATACGGGGCCCCGAAATCCAATCACCGCCTTCAGGATTTCTAAGGGCGTAAATTTTTGATTTCACTCCTCACTACCTATCACAGTTTTGAAGGCCATAAAATGCCAAGATAGCACAAAAACCCCCAAAATGACCCCATTTTGGAAAGTAGACACCCCAAGCTATTTGCTGAGAGGCATGGTGAGTATTTTGCAGGTCTCATTTGTTTTTGAAAATGAAGAAAGACAAGAAAAAATGTATTTTTTTTCTTTTTTTAATTTTCAAAAGTTTGTGACAAAAAGTGAGGTCTGCAAAATACTCACTATACCTCTCAGCAAATAGCTTGGGGTGTCTATTTTCCAAAATGGGGTCATTGGGGGGGGGGGGGTTGTGCCATCTGGGCATTCCATGGCCTCTGAAACTGTGATAGGCAGTGAAGAGTGAAATAAAAAATTTACACCCTTAGAAATCCTGAAGGCGGTGATTGGTTTTCGGGGCCCCGTACGCGGCTAGGCTCCCAAAAAGTCCTAAACATGTGGTATCCCCGTACTCAGGAGAAGCAACAGAATGTATTTTGGGGTGTAATTTCACATATTCCAATGACATGTTTGAGCAATATATCATTTAGTGACAACTTTGTGCAAAAAAACTGGAGTTAGACTTACCGGTAACTCCTTTTCCAGTGGTCTTCCAGGACAGCCCTTGAGAGATGGAGTCCCTCCCATCGACCCAGGAAACACATTGCCAAAACAGTTCAAAAGGCGGTCCCTCAGGTCCCTGGTCAGTCATTTACCAAGAACCGAAGGATGGAACTGCAAAAAACATAACCATAACAGGTAATAATGTTAGTACATTCACATAATCAAAAAAGGGTGGGATCGTGCTGTCCTGGAAGACCACTGGAAAAGGAGTTACCGGTAAGTCTAACTCCAGTTTTCCCCAGTTGTCTTCCAGGACAGCCCTTGAGAGGATCCCCAAGTACTCACCAGATTAGGGGGGGACCACGGCTTGGAGAACTTTTCTCCCAAAAGCCTGATCCTGACTGGACATTAAGTCTAGTCGATAATGCCTTGTAAAGGTGGAAAAGCTTGACCACGTGGCTGCTTTACATATTTGCTCCGGGGTGGCACCAGCTCTTTCTGCCCAGGATGCTGATAATGCCCTTGTGGAGTGGGCTTTAATACCCCCAGGAGGATCTTTGTTTTCTGTCTTATAGCCCTCTGCTATAGCTAGCCTAATCCATCTAGCTATGGTGACTTTAGAAGCTTTTTGCCCCTTACGTTGTCCAGAAAAAAGAACAAAAAGTGAATCTGAGATTCTAAATGGATTGGTTACCCTAAGATACTCTAGGATACACCTCCTCACATCTAGTAAATGAAAACGCCTTTCTTTCTCGTTTGAAGCCTTTTGACAGAAAGAAGGGAGGACAATATCTTGTGACCTATGGAAATTAGATGCCACCTTTGGTAAGAACCCAGGGTCTGTCTTTAGGATGACTCTGTCTTCCAGAATTTGGAGGAATGGCTCTCTGACAGAGAGAGCTTGGATCTCACTAACTCTGCGTGCTGAAGTGATTGCCACAAGCAGTACTGTCTTGAAAGTGACCAGTCTTAGAGAGGCCTCAAAAGGTGACCCCAAAAATGCCCTTAGAACAACTGATAGATCCCAGGATGGGGCGATATTAAGTCTAACCGGTTTGCGTCTGGAGATTGCTTTACAGAACCTAGCAATAAAGGGGTCTTCCTGCAATCTTTTCTCTAAGTACACACTTAAGGCCGCTATCTGCACCTTAATAGTACTAGGAGTTAGCCCTTTGTCTATCCCCTCCTGGAGAAACTGCAGGATATTTGCTGTATCCGTATTTACCTCCCCTCGGCTGTTCAACCAGCTGTTAAATTTTCTCCAGACTTTCCTGTAAATGGCCTGAGTGACAGGTTTTCTACTTTGTAGCAGGGTCTGAATCACTCTGTCAGACAGGCCCTTGCTCCTCAAAATTTCCTCCTCAGTAACCACGCTGAGAGGTTCAGCATGGATACTTGTGGATGAAAGAGAGGTCCCTGCGACAGCAGGTCTGTTCTGCAGGGAAGCCTCAGAGGAGGTTGGTCTGTCAACCGTAGCAACGTTGTGAACCATGGTCTCTTGGGCCAAAACGGTGCCACTAAGGTTAGACACGTTTCCTCTACTAGAAACTTCGCCAAAATCCTCGGGATAAGGTGAAGCGGAGGAAACGCATACGCTAAACTGAAGGTCCATGGGGTCTGTAAGGCGTCTACTGCCCAGGGCTGATCTCCTGGTTGTAGCGAGCAAAAATTTGGAACTTTTGCATTCTCCTTGCTTGCAAACAGGTCCATTACTGGATTTCCCCAGTAAGCTGCTATATATTTGAACACCTCTGGGTGTAGAGACTATTCTTGATTCGACACTCGCTGTCGACTCAAGAAATCTGCCGTGTTGTTGAGCTCCCCTTTCAGGTGAACTGCAGAGATGGAAGTCAGATTGGATTCTGCCCATAGAAACATGCGATTGGCCACCAGCATTAGTCGACGACTTCTGGTGCCCCCTTGCTTGTTTATATACGCTACAGCCGTCATATTGTCTGAACGGACCTGTAGATGATGACCTTGTATTGCATTCTGAAAGAATAACAGAGCCCTGAGGACCGCTGTTAGCTCTTTCCAATTGGACGAGAGAAGCTTCTCCTCTGCCGTCCACCTGCCTTGTGCCCAATCTGAGTTGAGGTGGGCTCCCCACCCCCAGCTGCTCGCATCCGTAGTTAGTATGGATGTGATGGGAGAGATCCAGAGAACCCCTTTGTTCAAATTCTCTGAGTCTTTCCACCACCAGAGGGAGCGTTTTACTCTGGTGGGGATTGAAACCTCTTCTTCCAGATCCCTGTCTTTTAATTGTTCCAACAGAAAACTCTGAAGGTCTCTTTGGTGGAACCTGGCCCATTGTACAGCTGGAATGGCTGCTGTCATCAGTCCTAAGACCGACATCACCTCCCTCACTGTACACTTGGCGCTGCTTTGAAGAAAAGACATTCTGTGGCGTAAATTCAATATCTTCTCTTCTGGCAGGACTATCCACTGCTCTACTGACAGGATCTTGTACCCCAAATACAAAATTTCCTGTGTTGGGGTAGTCTTGGACTTTTCCAGACTGACTATCCACCCCAACTGCCTCAGGTTGAGTTGTATCAACTCTAGGTCCCGACGAAGTTGTTTCTCCAAATGGGCCGTGAGGAGTAAGTCGTCTAGATAAGGAATAATCGTGACTGACTGTAGTCTTAACGGAACTAATGCCTCCCCGAGAACCTTGGTAAAGATTCTCGGGGAGGACGACAGTCCGAAAGGGAGTGCTCTGCACTGGAAATGATAAACCTTGGTGTCCATCTGAATCACCATCCGAAGAAATTTCTGGCATTCCTTCCTTATTGGGATATGCAGATAGGCGTCCCTTAAATCCAGGGTAGCCATGAACACCTCTTTTTGGAGTAGATTTCTTATTGAGTAGATAGACTCCATCCGGAATTTTTTGTATCGGATGGAGCGGTTCAGAGGTCGGAGGTTCATGATTAGTCTGAATCTCCCGGACGGCTTTTTTACCACAAAAATGTGCGAGTAAAAACCGTCCCCCTGTTCCTGAATAGGGACTGGTGTCAATACCTCTTGATCCACCATTTCCCCTATTAACAGAGGCGAGGCAAGGCCTTGGCCTTTTCTGAGTGTCTTGGAAGCTTTGTCACAAGAAACTTTGAGGGTGGGTCGCTGTGAAACTCCAGCGCATACCCTCTTTTTATAATGTTCAAGACAAACTCGTTTGAGGTTGTCTTTTCCCACTGTGGGAGAAAGTTCATCAATCTTCCTCCCACCGGAACCCTGATGTCACTGGGGTTTAGGGTTTAAATTGGGGTGGTTAAAAAGTATGCCCCCTTTCCCTTTCCCTTTTTGTCCTGTCCAGTGCTTTTTGGGCTTGAACTCCTTCTCAGACTTGGAGGGTTCCTTTGAGGGACGAAAAAATTTTCTTTTTAATGGGAAAGGTTTTCTTTTTATCCGCCGTTCTTTCCAAGGCGGTATCTAGTTCAGGCCCGAAGACTAAGTCTCCTGTAAAGGGGACACTGCACAAGCGTGTTTTAGACGCCGTGTCTCCCCCCCAAGTTTTCATCCAGACTGACCTCCTAGCTGCGACCGAAAGCGCTGCTGTTTTAGCCGTAAATTTAATGGCATCAGTGGAGGCGTCAGAGATGAAACTTGTCGCCTTAAAAAGCATAGGGAAGGTTTTTAAGATCTCCCCCCTAGGCGTGCCTGCCTTTAGATGTTCCTCTAGTTGGGCTAACCAGAACTCTAGATTCATGGCTACACAAGAAGTGGCTGGTTTTAAACCTGCCATAGAAGCATCCCAGGCCCTCTTTAAGACTATGTCTGTTTTCCTGTCCATTGGGTCCTTTAAATGACCCATATCCTCAAAAGCAAGGTCAGACTGCTTTGAGACTTTGGACAGAGGGGCGTCTAGTTTAGGATTTTTATTCCAGACCGCCTCTGGGCTCTCATCAAAGGGGAATCTCCTTTTTAGGGAATTTGGGAAGAAGACTTTTTTATCTGGCTCGGCCCATTCCTTGCGGACAAGGTCAGAAAGCACATTATGTATAGGGAATACCTTAGCTTTCTTTTTCCCCAGAGCCTCATACATTTTATCATGTCTGGTTAATTGAGTTCCTTCTTCATCAATTTCCAGCGTATCATAAATGGCGCTCAACAGCTCGTCTACATCCTCCAGAGACAGCTTGTATTTTGCGACTTTGTTAGCCACAGCCTGATCCTCATCTGAATCTGCGTCAGAGGATTCAGGGCTAACTAACACGGGGCTATGCTCCCTGACTGTACGGGGCTCCCCTGAACTGGGGGTTGTAAGGCATGGTGAGGAGGGAATCGCAGCTGCTTTATTGGTGGAAGCAGACGTGCCTACATCTGTGATTAACTCGGAGAGATTTAAAGGTTGATGCCATCTCATCTTTAAAGGAGCCAAGGAATTTTGCCAAAGGAGAGTCTGCCTCTGTTTTAAGTAAGCCTGCAATACACTGCTTGCATAAGGCTTTGTTAGAGCCTGAGGACAACTTATTTCCACAGTTAGGGCATTTTTTGCGGCCTGACTTGTCTTCCCTTGGAGCTTCCTTCCCCTAAAATAAAGAATAGACTTTTTTAGCATCAGGAAACCTCTTAACTCTCAAAACACCTGTGCTGCAACCACCACTGCATCCACCCGGGACTGTGAGGTAACCACCACCATGGGGTACTACAAATCCCAGCCTTACAACAAAAACCCCAGAAAAAACCACAGTAAGGGCTTGCCCAGCAGCCTACCTGGGTTTGGCTGGTGCCTGCCTCCACCGGAGTGTCCTGGGAAGTAGCCTCCATGGTCCCCCTCACGCTCCAGGTCCCGCCGCTAGTCCGGTATAGCTGGACGCTGGTCGGGACTTGCAGGCCTCAGCGTAGGCCTTCCCCTCCTCCTTGTGCCTGTAGAGACCCGGAACCAGAAGTCTCCGCATACAGGATGACACGGTTCCGCCGGAAATGACGCTCGGCGTCTCCGACCCCCACTGCTATTGTAGCAAGGAGCTTGTGATGGAAGGAACCATCTGCACTGCTCCTGGGGGGAACCTTCGCCGACCTGTCCCTGGCACACCTCGGCACTGGAAGGAGGGGGGTAACGGGTCTGCTCCTGTCAGCTGGACGGTACCCGAGCCCCAAATTAAGAAGGTAGGACTAGAATGGAGCCGCTGGATAGGACCCGGTCCCCCTGTGCGGCTCCGCTCCCCTCAGGCAGCCCCTGAGAGATAGAGTCCTTCTCTGGTTCCTGGCAACATGTTCCTCCGACGGAGGAAACACAAATGACTGACCAGGGACCTGAGGGACCGCCTTTTGAACTGTTTTGGCAATGTGTTTCCTGGGTCGATGGGAGGGACTCCATCTCTCAAGGGCTGTCCTGGAAGACAACTGGGGGAAAAAAAATGTGTCTTTTTCCCGCAACTTGTGTCACAATATAAAATATTTAATGGACTCGACATGCCTCTCAGCAAATAGCTTGGGGTGTCTACTTTCCAAAATGGGGTCATTTGGGGGGGTTTTGAACTGTCCTGGCATTTTATGCACAACATTTAGAAGCTTATGTCACACATCACCCACTCTTCTAACCACTTGAAGACAAAGCCCTTTCTGACACTTTTTGTTTACATGAAAAAATAAATTTTTTTTGCAAGAAAATTACTTTGAACCCCCAAACATGATATATTTTTTTAAAGCAAATGCCCTACAGATTAAAATGGTGGGCGTTTCATTTTTTTTTTCACATAGTATTTGCGCAGCGATTTTTCAAACCCATTTTTTTGGGGAAAAAACACACTTTTTTAAATTTTAATGCACTAAAACACACTATATTTCCCAAATGTTTGATGAAATAAAAAAGATGATGTTAGGCATGAGTACATGGATACCAAACATGACATGCTTTAAAATTGCGCACAAACGTGCAGTGGCGACAAACTAAATACATTTTTAAAAGCCTTTAAAAGCCTTTATAGGTTACCACTTTAGATTTACAGAGGAGGTCTACTGCTAAAATTACTGCCCTCGATCTGACCTTCGCGGTGATACCTCATATGCATGGTGCAATTTCTGTTTACATTTGACGCCAGACCGACGCTTGCATTCGTCTTTGCGCGAGAGCAGGGGGGGACAGGGGTGTTTTTTTTTTTTCCTTTATTATTTTTTTGCTTTTTTATCTTATTTTTAAACTGTTCCTTTCATTTTTATTTTTTTTTAATCATTTTTATTGTTATCTCAGGGAATGTAAATATCCCCTATGATAGCAATAGGTAGTGACAGGTACTCTTTTTTAAAAATTTGGGGCTATTAGACCCTAGATCTCTCCTCTGCCCTCAAAGCATCTGACCACACCAAGATCGGTGTGATAAAATGCTTTCCCAATTTCCCAATGGCGCTGTTACCAGTACATTGCTGGTCCTTGTTTAGCATATATTGTAAACGTTTTTTTCATGCAGCCTGTGGGCTGAAAGAAAAAAAGATATTAATCGGTGGGTATGCCCATTAGAATACCTCCCTTCATCCACCCACTTCTAATGATGGGCATACATGCACCGTTTATATATGCCGAAGCATGGGGCCATCCTCCCGCAAAAGGCAGGAGCAAATTGCTCCTCCACCCACTTCTGCCCCCACGCTTCGGCATATATGCTGAAGTATGTAACTGTGGTGGTGAAATCACCTCCGACAGCGCTGGAGTCACGGCTTTATGTATTGTGGGAGCAAACGCTGTTGCTGTCAAGATAAATAAATCCGCGCTGCACCTGAATGGCGTACCTGCTAAGCAAATGATGGTTAACAAAAAACAAAGTAACATTACAGAATAACAGTAATACTTACCATACCTGCAAAGCAAATACAAAAAAAAACATAGTATAAAATAAACCATTTAACGCAACCTGTGCCTACCTAAAACATATATATGCCGAAGCATGGGGGCATCCTTCCACAAAAGGCAGGAGCAAATCGCTCCTCCACCCACTGCTGCCCCCACGCTTCGGCATATATGCTGAAGTATGTAACTGTGGTGGTGAAATCACCTCCGACAGCGCTGGAGTCACGGCTTTATGTATCGTGGGAGCAAACGTTATTGCTGTCAAGATAAATGAATCCGCGTTGCAGCTGAATGGCATACCTGAAAACAAAAAAATGGTTAAAACACAGTAAACTATAAAAAAATTACACACCTGAAAAGCAAACATGATAAAACATAACAATAAAACATTGCAGAATAGAATACAGTAAAAAAGAGCAGAACAATAGAGAGAAAATAGAGATAGAACAATAAAACAACAACTATTTTTGGTTTTTTTATTTTATATTTTTTTTGTGTATTTTTTTTTTTTTACATTTTTTTTTTTATAACTGTAACTTTTAAAACTGTAACGGTTCCAGGTTTGGGTCTCTCAAAATGCGATGGCATCTTGGGAGACCCTGTGAAAGTGTGTCCTAGTCTGTGCAATGCTGTACCCTACGCTAAAACTCAACTAGTGTATGGTAGCGCTCAAAACATTCACCAATGCAAAGACCAGGATTGCCAGGACAGGAGGGACAATAATACCGGGTGTCACGCCTAAATTCGCGCTTTCTGCAGACACGACATTTTCTTTGGGGGGCTCGTTGGGTAGGGGTACTCTGGAGGACATAAGGAAAATGCCTCTCATGCAGCCGGCTTACTGCATTTGGTTGGGGAAGGTGAGGTGGAGCACCGTCTGGATACAGAAGGGGTCTGACGATCTCTTCCTGGAATTTAAGGAAGGATGCAGTCTGTCCTGAAGCTCTGTATAGCACATGAGCGTTCAGCAAAGCCAATTGAAATAAGTATACAGACACTTTTTTGTACCAGCGTCTGGCCTTACGGGCAATTAGGTACGGCGCCAACAACTGGTCATTGAGGTCCACCCCTCCCATATTTTGGTTATATTCGTGGACACAGAGGGGTTTCTCCACAACACCAGTCGCCGTAGTAATTTGGACCGTCGTGTCTGCATGAAGGGAGGTAAGAACGAAAACATTCTTATTGTCCCTCCACTTCATAGCGAGCAAATTATTACACTGCAAGCAGGCTCTCTCCCCCAGCCTAAGACAGGAATCTACAAGCCGCTGGGGAAAGCCCCGGCGATTAGCTCGCACGGTGCCACATGCTCCAATTTGATGATCAAAAAGGTGACTAAAAAGTGGCACGCTTGTGTAATAATTGTCCACATATAAATGGTACCCCTTTCCGAATAAGGGTGATACCAAGTCCCACACTATCTTGCCAGCGCTTCCTATTTAGTCATGGCAGTTTGTCGGCTCTACGTGACTATCTTTGCCCTCGTAAACCATAAAACTACATGTATAGCCTGTGGCCCTGTCACAGAGCTTATACATCTTGACCCCGTATCTGGCACGCTTGCTGGGAAGATACTGTTTGAATGACAAGCGGCCAGAAAATTTAATCGGGCTCATCAACGCAGACAACTTGATGGGGAATAAACAAGTCTGCAAAACGCTGGTTGAAGTGGTTTACGAGGGGCCGAATTTTGTAGAGCTGATCGTATTCAGGGTCTCCATGAGGACGACAGAGTTCATTGTCGTTGAAGTGCATGAACCGCAAAATCTGCTCGTATCGTGCCCTGGTCATGGAAGCAGAGAACACGGGCATATGAAAAATTGGGTCAGTGGACCAATATGACCGCAACTCACTCTTTTTATTTATGCCCATGTTGAGGGAAAGGCCCAGAAAGAGCTTAAATTCGGAAATGGTAATTGGTTTCCAATCTCTGGCAAGGGAGGACTGGGGATTAGTGGCGATGCGTTGACCAGCGTATAAATTGCTTTGGTCCACAATAGATCTATAGAGATCTTCGGTGAAAAACGGTGAATAAAAATCCAGTGGCGTAAAATCAACTGTTTCCACCTGAATTCCGGGTTGGCCAGTGAATGGGGGCAGTACGGGTGCTGCAGAAGTGGTGGGTACCCAATTCGGATTGGCGAATGCAACAGGAAGGGCACTATGGGCACGACGGGCCTGTGTTCGTCTTCTTGGTGGCAGCGGGACACTACTAGTGCTTGCCACCTCATCAGCTTGAACTGCACTTATGGGACTCGCCACGTCACCACGTGATACTGCAGTGCTGGATGTACGACCAGGGTGTACTAGGCCGCTGGTGCTTGCCAGTTCACCAGAAGGAATAGCGGCGCTAGTACTTCTCTGCTCCATATGAGGGACCTGTGGTTCTTGCACTTCAAGGACAGAAGAAGAAGATTGGGGTCTGGTACGCCTGACCTTAGCAGGGACCACAACTCCATCGTCAGAGCTGTCATGGAGCCGCTGTCCTCTACAGGATCGTATTCTAAGCCTGAATCTGACAGATTAGTGACTTCCTCTTCACTATCTGTCATGCTCAGAAACGTGTAGGCCTTTTCACTAGTGTACCTTCGATTTGCCATTTTGGGCTCTAAATTTAGGGGTACACTAGTGAGACTCACAGGCAAAAAAGCTCCTGACTGTCAGCGACTGTATCAAAACGCTACCAAACAACTCTTAGCGATCGCAGGGATCAGGCCTGACTCTGCGAACACTGCAGTTATGTGTGCTTAGTGTTTTGTAAGTGACAGTTATCGTTCGATACTGCACTTGGGTGGGCTGGGCTGGTCCGAGGGGCAAAACGCAGGTGCTAGCAGGTATCTGGGCTTATCCCGCTAACACTGCGTTTTTTTGGGGGGACCCTAAACTGCTAGGGAGTATAGACCTGATCGGATCAGATATCGATCCGTTCATATACTATAGCATTAAGGGAGGTGTATGCTGCGTGCGTGGGTTTTAGCGGTACTGGCGCCAACCTGACGCTGCCTGGGGCGACGCAGACCTTATTTGACCCTAAAAACGTAACTTATATCTCCGCCGGGTGATCAGGGGGTTAAACCTTTATAAGGTAATAAACGGCGGGTGCCCTAAAACTATAATAAACTATAATAAACAAACTAACTAACCAGCGTCACCCGTAACAATTATATGGTGATCACTGGTGAAAGGGTTAACTAGGGGGCAATCAGGGGGTTAAGACCTTTAGTAGGTAGTATATAGGGGTCCCTGTCGCTATAAAACACTGACGGCGAACCTATATACTTACCTCCCTAACTAGCGTCACCTGTGTCACTAATACAGCGATCAGAAAAATGATCGCTTAGCGACACTGGCGACGGGGGGTGATCACGGGGTTAGTGCAAACTTACTTGGATGTCTTCTCCCCTTGGCGCCGGAACGAAAAGACCGACTCGAGGAGAGTGACATCACTTCCTCCGCTTCTGTTTACATTACAGAAGCCGAGGAAGCCCGTCATTGGCCAGGAGCGATCGCGAGGGGGAAGCCACGAATGAGTGGCCTTCCCCTCACCTTTGATCACCCCAATCTAAATCTGACCGCCGCAGGCACCGGGGGGGGGGGGGCAGGCAAGGATGCCGACATTAACCACTTGCCAACCGCCCTATAGCAGATTTACTGCTGCAGGGTGGCCGTGCTGTGCAGGATCACATGTGTGTATATATACACATGTGATCCTGCACTTCCAGGTATTGGGCGCGAGTGCGTGCTGCCAGCGGTTTGCTCCCACTGTGATTTTACACAGCGGGTCCAGCGGACCTGATGTCCGCCTGCACCCGCTGAATGTTCAGTACACTGACAGAATGGCAGTCTGCTTATGTAAACAAGGCAGATTGCCTTTCTGTCAGTACAGAAGGCTAGGATCCTGTGTAAATCAGAAACACCAATCCATGCCTTCCACTAGTAAAAGCACCCCCCCCCCCACACTACACTGAAACATTAGCTAGGCACACAGATAACCCTTTGATCGCCCCTGATGTTAACCCCTTCCCTAACAGTGTCATTAGTACAGTGACAGTGCATATTTTTAGCACTGATCACTGTAATATTGTCACTGGTCCCCAAAAAAAGGTGTCAAAAATGTCAGTTAGTTGTCAGATTTGTCCGCCGAAATATCGCAGTCCCGCTATAAGTTGCTAATTGCCGCCATTACTAGTAAAAATTTTTAAAAAATCCCATAGTTTGTAGACGCTATAAATTTTGTGCAAACCAATCTATATACGCTTATTGGGATTTTTTTTTTTTATTACTAAAAACATTTAGCAGAATACAGTGGATATAAAAATTCTACACACCCCTGTTAAAATTGTCAGGTTTCTGTGATGTAAACAAGTGTAAGGCTGGCCGTATTTGTATTAGGGGGGTACCCTAGACCTAAAGGGGGGTACCCTAGACCTAAAGGGGGCTAACCCTAACTGCCCTAACACTTAACTGTCACAAACTGACACCAATGCAATAATCAGAAAAAAAAAACTGCTTCTGGTGTCAGTGTGACAGGGGGTACTGGGGGGTGATTGGGGTTGACAAGTGTGCCTGCGTGTTCTACTGTTAGTGTAGTGTTGGTGCAAACTTACTTGGATGTCTTCTCCCCTTGGCGCCGGAACGAAAAGACCGACTCGAGGAGAGTGACATCACTTCCTCCGCTTCTGTTTACATTACAGAAGCCGAGGAAGCCCGTCATTGGCCAGGAGCGATCGCGAGGGGGAAGCCACGAATGAGTGGCCTTCCCCTCACCTTTGATCACCCCAATCTAAATCTGACCGCCGCAGGCACCGGGGGGGGGGGGGGGGCAGGCAAGGATATACCTGTAAGTCCTTTTGCCTGCCCATGCCATTCTGCCGACGTACGGCGGTCGGCAACTGGTTAACAACCGATGACTCAGCTGCCAGCGCGATTCCCCATTGACAGCTGAATATAAACAAAAGGATGCCGACATTAACCACTTGCCAACCGCCCTATAGCAGATTTACTGCTGCAGGGTGGCCGTGCTGTGCAGGATCACATGTGTATATATACACATGTGATCCTGCACTTCCAGGTATTGGGCGCGAGTGCGTGCTGCCAGCGGTTTGCTCCCACTGTGATTTTACACAGCGGGTCCAGCGGACCTGATGTCCGCCTGCACCCGCTGAATGTTCGGTACACTGACAGAATGGCAGTCTGCTTATGTAAACAAGGCAGATTGCCTTTCTGTCAGTACAGAAGGCTAGGATCCTGTGTAAATCAGAAACACCAATCCATGCCTTCCACTAGTAAAAGCACCCCCCCCCCCCACACTACACTGAAACATTAGCTAGGCACACAGATAACCCTTTGATCGCCCCTGATGTTAACCCCTTCCCTAACAGTGTCATTAGTACAGTGACAGTGCATATTTTTAGCACTGATCACTGTAATATTGTCACTGGTCCCCAAAAAAAGGTGTCAAAAATGTCAGTTAGTTGTCAGATTTGTCCGCCGAAATATCGCAGTCCCGCTATAAGTTGCTAATTGCCGCCATTACTAGTAAAAATTTTTAAAAAATCCCATAGTTTGTAGACGCTATAAATTTTGTGCAAACCAATCTATATACGCTTATTGGGATTTTTTTTTTTTATTACTAAAAACATTTAGCAGAATACAGTGGATATAAAAATTCTACACACCCCTGTTAAAATTGTCAGGTTTCTGTGATGTAAACAAGTGTAAGGCTGGCCGTATTTGTGGGAGGAGTCTGAGAGGGCTATTTAAGCCTCCTTCTCTGTCAGGGCCGGGGTTGTCGGCCTTTCTGGGTGGACGTACGTCACGTCCGGCCTCCTTACAGAGCGGCAGTCGGCTGCAGCATGGTGCCGGTTCCTCTCTTGAACACCACCAGGGGACTGCCCACCCGTCCCCCCTGTCATCCCTGGGGTTCACCTGCATCGTGGGGACCACCCCACCTGTCCTCCTCTTCAGCCGATGTTCCATCCAGCATCATGGAGGGGCCGCCCGCCCGCTTCTCCCGGCGCTCATGCCGAGGGGAGCGGGGGGGCATCCATCCCTCCTCCTCAGCTCCAGCTGGTCAGGGTGCCGCCCGCTTCTCCCGGCGCTCATGCCGGGGGGGGGGGGGGGGTAGTTCATCCATGCATCCGTCCTTTCTCCTCAGCTCCAGCTGACCAGGGTGCCGCCCGCCCGCTTCTCCCGGCGCTCATGCCAGGGGGGGAGCGGGGGGAGTTCGTCCAAGTATCCTTCCTTCCTCCGCGGCTCCAGCTGGCCAGGGGGCCGTCTTCCCGCTTCTCCCGGCTCATGTGGGGGGCGTCCATCCATTCCTTTAGCTAGGCTCAATCTCGCCGCCTGCTTCTCCTCTTCATCCCTGTGTTTCTGCCAGCGCCGTGGGAGCCGCCCGCCTGTCCTCCCCATCAGCCCATGTTTCATCCAGCATCATGGAGGGGCTGCCCGTCCGCTTCTCCCGGCGCCTTTGCCGGGGGAGAGCGGGTGGGGGGCGTTCGTCCATCCATCCTCCAACCACTCACTTTATCCACAGCTTCATCGGGCCAGGGTACTGTCCGCCCACTTCTCCCGGCGTTCATGGGGGGGGTCTGTCCATCCTTCCGTCACCTTAGCCTGGCTCAATGCCGCATGGGGGGGCGCCGCCCATTTCTCCCTTTCATCCCTGTGTTTCCTGCCAGCGCCGTCGGAGCCGCCTGCCCGCTTCTTCCGGCGCTCGTGGGGGGGCGTCCATCCTCCACCCACCCACTTGTCACTCACCCGCCAGTTCACCTCCCTGGAACTACGCCAAGCATGGAGGGGACGCCCACACCAAGCATGAAGGGGACACTGTCTTAGCATTTCGGCCCAGTTTTTCTGTCATAGCGTTCTGCCCCAGCTTTTCTGTCATAGCGTTCTGCCCCAGCTTTTCTGTTATAGCGTTTCTGCCCCAGCTTTTGTCATAGCGTTTCTGCCCCAGCTTTTCTGTCATAGCGTTTCTGCCCCAGCTTTTCTGTCATAGCGTTTCTGCCCCAGCATCTTTGTCATAGCGTTTCTGCCCCAGCATCTCTGTCATAGCGTTTCTGCCCCAGCATCTCTGTCATAGCGTTTCTGCCCCAGCTTTTCTGTCATAGCATTTCTGCCCCAGCATTCTGTCATAGCGTTTCTGCCCCAGCATCTTTGTCATAGCGTTTCTGCCCCAGCATCTCTGTCATAGCGTTTCTGCCCCAGCATCTCTGTCATAGCGTTTCTGCCCCAGCATCTCTGTCATAGCGTTTCTGCCCCAGCATCTCTGTCATAGCGTTTCTGCCCCGGCATCTCTGTCATAGCGTTTCTGCCCCGGCATCTCTGTCATAGCGTTTCTGCCCCGGCATCTCTGTCATAGCGTTTCTGCCCCGGCATCTCTGTCATAGCGTTTCTGCCCCGGCATCTCTGTCATAGCGTTTCTGCCCCGGCAGCTGTCATAGCGTTTCTGCCCCGGCATCTATGTCTTGGCGTTCCTGCCCCGGCATTTCTGTCATGGCGTTTCTGCCCCGGCATTTCTGTCATGGCGTTTCTGCCCCGGCATTTCTGTCATGGCGTTTCTGCCCAGACATTTCTGTCATGGCGTTTCTGCCCCGGCATTTCTGTCATGGCGTTTCTGCCCCGGCATTTCTGTCATGGCGTTTCTGCCCCGGCATTTCTGTCATGGCGTTTCTGCCCCGGCGTACAGTCTCGGCATTTCTGTCATAGCGTTTCTGCCATAACATTTCTGCCCCAGGGTTTCTGTCATGGCATTTTTTCTGGTCATGGCGTTTTCAGTCATGGCGTTTTTGGTCACAGAATTTCTGTCATAGTGTTCTGCCCCAGCATTTCTGGCTCGGCATTCAGTCTCAGCATTTGTCATAGCGTTTCTCCCCAGGATTTCTGTCATGGCATTTCTGCCCCAGGATTTCTGTCATGGCATTTCTGCCCCAGGATTTCTGTCATTGCATTTCTGCCTCAGTGTTTGTCATAACGTTTCTGCCCCAGGACTTCTGCCTCAGTGTTTATGGCCCGGGATTTCTGTCATTGCATTTCTGCCTCAGCATGTCAGTCCCAGCGTTTCTGTCATTGTTTCTGACCAGGATTTCTGTCATTGCCTTTCTGCCTCAGCGTTCTGTCATAGCATTTCTGCCCCAGGATTTCTGTCATGGCATTTCAGCATTTCTGCCTCAGCATTCTGTCTTAGTGTTTCTGCCCCCGGGATTTCTGTCATGGCATTTCTGCCTCAGCATTTCTGCCCCAGGATTTCTGTCATTGCATTTCTGCCTTAGCGTTTCAGTCTCAGCCTTTTTGTCATTGCGTTTCTGCCCCAGGATTTCTGTCATTACGTTTCGGCCTCAGCGTTCAGTTTCAGCATTTCTGTCGTAGCGTTGCTGTCCTTGCGTTTCTGCCAAGATTCTGTCATAGCGTTTCTGCCTCAGCGTTTCTCACAGGGGCATTGGTGTTCAGTCATGGCATATACTCCGGTAGCTGTTTACATCTTCGTTGTTTGTCATGTCTCATCGTATCTTTGTTCATGTTTAACCTGGGTCAGTTAGCTAGGGCTCACATGTCGGGATCTGTCACATCTACAGATCCTTATGGGCTGAGGTTTCGTTTGTTAATGGTTGTTGACCACAATCTTCTCGCCTGTATAACATACGTCATACGATGCATGTCATTCACCACACCTGTACGACTACCCACCACGGTCTGTGGGTACACTAGCCCTGAGTTTTCAGTTAATTACCTGTCTCTGCGCTGCAGGTTACTTGGGCTCATTTACAAATTACACGAGGGTGGTGGGGGTCCGTCATCAGGTTCAATTACGTACAGTGGTCTTCACATTTCTGGTCATGTTCTCATACTCAGGTAGGCACAGAGGGGTGTTGTTGTTCTCATGTCTGGTTGTCTGTCATTTCTCTAGTTTGTGTTCTCAGGTTGGGCTGTATTGACATCCATACCAATATCATCCATGCTTGCACACACTTCCGTCAGTCCTGCCCATTGTTAGGGCTAGTTGTTTGGTGCCGATGTGGTGTCGCCACTTGGAGCACCCTTGGGTTGGAATTTTATTTCAGTTTACGTCCTGTTGCATAGAGGCCCTGGTTACCGTACAGGAATTTATAGTTTCTCTCAGGGTGTGTGCTGAGCCACGTCCCCTTGACGGTTCTTAAATGTTGGGATTGGGCAAACGTCGTCATGGTTCTGGATTCCACTCTCAGCTCTGATCTCTTGTCTAGGATGTTGCCTGGAGAACTGCTCAGGGACATCAGTCCAGTCAACTTTCTGATCCCCAGCCTGTTCCAGGTAGGGGGGCTTCAATCACTTTGGGTATGACTGTATCATGCCATGGGACTTATTTCCCCGGGATGGAGTTTGTCCCTCCTTCCTCTGTCCAGGATTCAGACTCGGTCGTCAGGTCACAGGCTGAAGCACGACCCGATCGAATCAGGTGGGACCAGTGTTCTGGGTCCGGCATGGTTTCTCCATGTTGTCGATGCTTATTGCCATAGCGCTTGGGCTTTATCCGCCTTCTTCTTCACTTATCCAGTATTTGAACTCCTGCCAGTTGTTTTTTGCACTCACTCTCTCACTTCCCCATACCAAGTATGGGTAGGCCAGGGGTTAGGGACGTTTCACTGAGCTACTTCACTTGTGTCCGTGTGAAGTATTTTGTTCTTCGCGGCCATCATTTTGCAGGGGCTCCTCGGGCCAGCCCTTGCTCAATTTCCCCTGCGTATCCTCGCATTCACAAGCAGCTCGTTCTTATGTCTGGTTTTGTCTCGGGCATCAGGCTCATCCAATCTTTCGCGGGACGTTTACTTGGGTTCTGGGTAGCTTCGCAGGTTCTATAGGGGGTTCCTTCTCATCATCTAGATAGGAGTCGGTGGGTTTCTCCTGTCAGCGGATACTTACCGGATACACACGTTGCCACCCGGGCGCATGCTACTCCACTTGATGGATTGTTACCTTCCCTTCTTCACCTAAATTTGGTGTATTTTTGCCCTCTTTTCAGGCATACTGACCAGTCAGGCCAAGGCACACCTCAGGCCTTGGTTATTAAGAGAATCGCACTTCACACTTGAAGACTCTGACTACAAGTGTAAGGCTGGCCGCAGGCCAGCCTGTATTTGTGGGAGAAGTCTGAGAGGGCTATTTAAGCCTCCTCCTCTGTCAGGGCCGGCGTTGTCGGCGTTTCTGGGTTCCCACACACCCATTTCCCCCAGCCTTCATACATACTCACAGTACTTTTTCTTATTCTTACATTCAGGGTATGCCCTCTTTTCAGGCATACTGACCAGTCAGGCCAAGGCACACCTTAGGCCTTGGTTATTAAGAGAATCACATTTCACACTTGAAGACTCTGACTACAAATGAGACAAAGATAAATCACAGAAACCTGATATTTTAACAAGGGTGTGTAGACTTTTTATATCCACTGTATTCTGTTACATATTTTTGGTAAAAAAAAAAAAAACAAACAAACTGAAATATTTTAGGGTTTTAGGGGGGGTGGGGGGTGAGGAATAAGAACTAAATATAACATGGTTGCATAAGTGTGCACACCCTCTTATAACTGGGGATGTAGCTGTGTTCAGAATTAAGCAATCACATTTATTCAAACTCATTTATTCAAAGCAATCACATTTATTCAAACTCATGTTAAATAGGAGTCAGTACACACCTGTTATCATTTAAAGTGCATCTGATTAACCCCAAATAAAGTTCAGCTGCTCTAGTAGGTCTTTCCTGACATTTTCTTAGACCCCTTTCACACTGGGGTGGTTTTCAGACGCTTTAGCGCTAGAAATAGCCTCTGCTAAGAACTGAACTTCCCTCCAAAATTGATAAGACGAGAAGAAAAATGGTCAGGGAGGCTGCCGAGTGGCCTACAGCAACATTAAAAGGAGCTGCAGGAATATTTGGCAAGTACTGGTTGTGTGGTACATGTGACAATCTCCCGTATTCTTCATATGTCTGGGCTATAGGGTAGAGTGGCAAGACGGAAGCATTTTCATACAAAGAAAAAAATCCAAGCCCGGCTAAAATTTGGCAGAAACATACCTGAAGTCTCCCAAAAGCATGTGGGAAATGTGTTATGGTCTGATGAAACCAAGGTTGAACTTTTTTGGCCATAATTTAAAAAGAAATATTTGGTGCAAAAACAACACTGCACATCACCAAAAGAACACCATACCGACACTGAAGCATGGTGGTGGCAGCATCATGCTTTGTGGCTGTTTTTCTTCAGCTGGAACAGGGGTCTTAGTCAAGGTAGAGGGGATTATGAACAGTTCCAATTACCAGTCAATATTTGCACAAAATCTTCAGGCTTCTGCTAGAAAGCTGAACATGAAAAGGAATTTCATCTTTCAGCATAACAACGACCCAAAGCATACATCCAAATCAAAAAGGAATGGCTTCACCAGAAGATTAAAGTTTTGGAATGGCCCAGCCAGAGCCCAGACCTGAATCTGATTGAAAATCCGTGGGGTGATCTGAAGAGGGCTGTGCACAGGAGATGCCCTCGCAAACTGACAGATTTGGAGTGTTTTTGCAAAGAAAAGTGGGCAAATATTGCCAAGTCAAGATGTGTCATGCTGATAGACTCATACCCAAAAAGGCTGAGTGCTGTAATAAAATCAAAAGGTGCTTCAACAATTAGTGGTGCACACTTATGCAACCATATTATGTTCGTTTTTTATTTTTACTTCCCTCCACCTAAAAGACTTCAGTTTGTTGTTCAACTGGGTTGTACCGTTTATAGGTCACATTGAAGGTTGAAAAAGTTCTGAAATTATTTATCTTTGTCTCATTTTTTTTTTTACATCACAGAAACCTGACATTTTAACAGGGGTGTGTAGACTTTTTATATCCCCTGTACATATTGGCCTAAATTGATTTTTTACATTTTTTTTATTCGATGCGTTTTAAAGCAGAAAGTGAAAAATATTGTTTTTTTTTTCTTCAAAATTGTAGGTCATTCTTTGTTTATATCGCACATAAATAAAAACGTAGAAGTGATAAAATACCACCAAAAGAAAGCTCTTTTTGTGGGAAAAAAGTACATAAATCTTATTTGGGTACAGTGTTGCACGGCCGTTCAATTGTCAGTTAAAGTTCACAGTGCTGTATTGCAAAAAATGGCCTGGTCATGAAGGGGGGTAAATCTTCCGGAGGTGAAGTGGCTAAGAAAATAAATAACTGCGTGGGGATATCCCCCCAATCCCTTCCAGGCCCTTCAGGCTTGGTGCAGATGTTAAGGGGAACTCCACGGCAAAATGCAAAAAAAAAAAAAAATGGTGTGGGGGTCCCCCTAAAATTCATACCAGACCCTTTTTCAAGCATGCAGGTTAGCAGGCCAGGAAAGGGGGGAGATGAGCGAGCGCCCCCTCCTCCTGAACCATACCAGGTCACATGCCCTCAACAATCGGGGGGGTGCTTTGGGACAAGGGCCTCTTACCCACAACCCTGGCCTGGTGGTTGTGGGGGGGGTGACTTATCAGAATTACGTCCCACCATGTGAATGAGTATGGGGTAACCAGGCATGCCAGGCCGATAACGTCATAAGGGGGTGTAGTCACTAGTTGACAACGGGTGGCCCCGTCCCTTGGTTTATTTTGCAGTGGGAGGCGGCGGAGCTGTCAGTCAATGAGAGCCAAGTATTAGTGCAGGTCGGATTTTTTTTCGGGTCAGTGGCTGTTGTTCATTGTAATTGACGTTGGATCTACAACCATGGGCCAGGGTTGTGGGGAAGAGGCCCGTGTCCTCATTAACATGAGGACAAGGTGCTTTGAGGGGGGAGCTCCCCTACCCCAAAGCACCCCCTCATGTTGAGGTGTGTGGCTTGGTATAGTACAGGAGGGGGGATACTTGCTTGCCCCCCCCATCCTAGTCTGCCGGACTGCATGCTCATGTAGCGTCTACCCCGATTTTCCGGGAGTCTGATGGTGACTACCAGGGAGTAGGGATGGCTGACATACATTCTCAGGGTGCAGGTTTGTGGGTATGGTGGGTGATGAACAAGAAAAGTTGGACGCCAGTCACTTATGCTTTAAACAAGAGAAAAGTTTATCTCTCATACAGGAAAAAATGTAGGAGAGGGGAAAGGGCACATAGAAAAAAAGATTACAGCGCACACATACAAAAACGACATTTAACACCTGCAAGGCTATTTAAAACCACCTCAGCATAGTCAGAAAATATATGGCGGTTTGGTCACACTATATGGTCATATAGTGCTAAGCCCACTTACTGCGACAAAGTACCCCAAATTAGTGGGTCCTGCTTCTTCTTCTCTAACAGTGAGTTGCTCCAACACTACACTGACACCAGGTTACGTAGGCACACAATTCACCCCCCGATCACCCCCCCAGTTAACCCCTTCACCACCTGTCACTGTGTCACCCAGTACAGCATTCAGATTTTTTTTTGATCGCAGTACTGGTGTCAGTGACACTAATCAGTGTTAGGGTAATTAGTGATAGGCCCGGATAGGTCTTGGGACCCCCCCTAACCCCCCAATAAATGTTTAACCCCTTGATTACCCCGTCACCAGTGATCACTGTATAAGTGTCACGGGTGACGCAGTTTAGCTAGTTTATTTTTTATAGCGTCAGGGCACCCACCGTATTTTACACAATAAAGGTTTAACCCTGTTCACCTGGCATGTGATCAAAGTTAGGTTTAGGGTCTGAGTCGCCCAAGGCAGCGTCAGATTAGTGCCAGTAGTGCTAACACTCACGCACGCACCATACGCCTCCCTTAGTAGTATAATGTCTGCACGGATTAATATCTGATCAGAACTATATTAGCGTCCCCAGCAGTTTAGGGTTCCCAAAAACGCAGTGTTAGCAGGATCAGCTCAGATACCTGCTAGCACCTGCGTTTAGCCCCTCCACCCAGCCCAGCCCACCCAAGTGCAGTATCAATCAATCACTGTCACTTTCAAAACACTAAACACATAACTGCAGCATTCGCAGAGTCAGGCCTGATCCCTGCGAACGCTAACAGTTTTTTTGGTAGCGTTTGACTCAGTCTCTCACAGTCAGGAGCTTTTTTACCTGTGAGCCTCACTACTGTACCAGTAAATTTTGAGACCAAAATTTCAATCCAAAAGGTACAGTAGTGAAGAGGCCTACACGTTTCTGAGCATTGCTGATAGTAAAGAGGAAGTCACTCATCTGTCAGATTCAGGCTCAGAATACGAACCTGTAGACAGCAGCGGCACCCTGACAGATTGCTCTGACGACGGAATTGTGGTCCCTGCCAAGGTCAGGCTTACCAGACCCCATTCTTCTGCTATTATTGAAGTGCAAGAACCGCAGGTCCCTCGTATGGAGCAGAGAGCCAGTATTAGCGCTGCTCATTCTTCTGATGAACTGGCAAGCACCAGTGGCCTAGTACATCCTGCTTGTACATCCAGCACTGCAGTATCACGTGGTGATGTGGCGAGTCCCATAAGTGCAGTTCAAGCTGGCGAGGTGGCTAGCACGAGTAGAGTCCCGTTGCCACCAAGAAGAAGACAAAGACAGGCCCGCCGAGCCCATAGTGCCCTTCCTGCTGCATTCGCCAATCCTAATTGGGAGCCCACCACTTCTGCAGCACCCGTACTTCCCCCATTTACTGGCCAACCCGGAATTCAGGTGGAAACAGTTGATTTTACGCCACTTGATTTTTATTCGCTGTTTTTCACCGAAGATCTCTATAGATCTCTATATTGTGGACCAAATCATTTTATATGCTGGTCAATTCATCACCGCTAATCCCCAACTGACTCTTGCCAGAGAATGGAAACCAATTACGGTTTCCAAATTTAATACCTTCCTGGGCCTATCCCTCCGCATGGGCATAACTAAAAAGAGTGCGTTGCGGTCATAGTCATATTGGTCCACTGACCCAATTTACCATATCTCCGTTTTCTCTGCCTCCATGACCAGGACACGATACGAGCAGATCTTGCGGTTCATGCATTTCAACGATAATGAACTCTGTTGTCCTCGGGATGACCCTGAATTTGATAGCCTCTACAAAATTTGGCCCCTCATAAACCACTTCAACCAACATTTTGCAGCCTTGTTTACTCCCCATCAAGTTGTCTGCGTTGACGAGTCCCTGATGAAGTTTTCTGGCCTCTTGTCATTCAAACCGTATCTTCCCAGCAAGCGTGCCAGATACAGGGTCAAGATGTATAAGCTCTGTGACATATCCACAGGCTATACATATAGTTTTATGGTTTACGAGGGAAGAGATAGTTACGTAGAGCCGGAGAACTGCCCAGACTACATAGGGAGTGCTGGTAAGTTTGTGTGGGACTTGGTGTCACCCTTATTCGGAAAGAGTACCACTTGTATGTGGACAATTATTACACAAGCATGCCACTTTTTAGTCACTTGTTTGATTATCAAATTGGCGCATGTGGCACCGTACGATCTAATCGCCGGGGCTTTCCCCAGCGGCTTGTAGATTCCTGTCTTAGGCTGGGAGAGCCTGCTTGAGATGTAATAATTTGCTAATTTGTGAAGTGGAGGGATAATAAGAATGTTTTCGTTCCGTCCTCCCTTCATGCAGACATGATGGTCCAAATTCCTCCGGCGACTGGTGTTGGAGAAACCCCTCTGTGTCCATGAATATAACCTTAATATGGGAGGGGGTGCACCTCAACGGCCAGTTGTTGGCGCTGTACCCAATTGCCGATAAGGCCAGACGCTGGTACAAAAAAAGTGTCTGTATATTTATTTTAATTGGCTCTGCTGAATGCTTTAGGACGTACTGGATCCTTCCTTAAGTTCCAGGAAGAGATCATCACAGCCCTTCTGTTTCCAGACGGTGCTGTGGCCCAACTTCCCAGTGCAAATGCAGTAAGCCGGCTGCATGAGAGGCATTTTCCGCATGTCCTCCCTGGTACCCCTACACAAAGAAACCCCCAAAGAAGATGTCGTGTCTATAGAAAGCGCGGATATAGGCGTGACACTCGCTATTTTTGTCCCTCCTGTCCTGACCAACCTGGTCTTTGCATTGGTGACTGTTTCAAACGCTACCACACACTAGTTGAGTATTAGCGTAGGGTACAGCATGACACAGTCCTAGGCACACGTACACAGGGTCTTGAAAGATGTGATGGCCATCAAATTTTGAGAGACCCTTATCTGCAACGTTCAGTTTACAGTTTTTTTACAGTTTTTATAAAAGTGAAAAAAAACACACAAAAACACAAAAAAATATATAAAATAAAAAATCCAAAAATAGTTGTGGTTGTATTTTTCTTCTCTCTCTCTATTGGTCTCTCTTATGTTCGCTCTCTACTGTCTGCTCACTATTGTTCTATATCTATTGTTCTCTCTCTTTTTTATTTTTACTATATTTTATTGTATTTGCTTTGCAGGTATGCATGTTATACTGTAATGTTTGTTTTATTGTTAACCATCATTTGCTTAGCAGGTACGCCATTCAGCTGCAGCACAGGTTTATTTATCTTGACAGATTTAGGCAGAGCGACGTGCTTGCATCAACTCGCATCATCGTGGTTGTCCCAGCTGGACGGGTTTGTCTGCGTGCTCACCGGACGGAGCACCAGACTTAACTGGCGTATTTTCTACTGCTATCATGTGAGTGCAATATATGTTTTTATAATGTTCAATAAATAGAAGGGTTTTACACTATTGGAGTCTCCTTTATCTTCCATGCCAGTGTTTCTCAACTCCAGTCCTCAAGGCGCACCAACAGGTCATGTTTTCAGGATTTCCCTCAGATGAATCAGCTGTGTTAATTATTAAGGCAGTGAAACTGATCAAATCACCTGTGCAAAATAGTGGAAATCCAGAAAACATGACCTGTTGGTGCGCCTTGAGGACTGGAGTTGAGAAACACTGTTCCATGCTATACCTGTGTTGTTGAGCCGGGGAGACGTGATGGGATCTGTATCCCAGTAACTCCGATCAGTCCTTTTTGATCTTCGATTCTTGGATCCAGTCCATTTGGTTGAGCACCGAGAGGGCTATCTCCATACAGGCTTTCACTGATCCTCTGTAGTGGGGGGTCATGGGGCTCTGGTAAGCGGCCAATCATTTTCACTGGTGGTGGATTGAACTCAGCACTTGCCAAGTTACGGAGGATCACATTTATCTTCATTTGCTGATGGACTTTTGTTAATATTACCCATTTTTTTACAGGTGTTCGTTTTATTCATGTTTGGTTACACCATTATTATTTTCATATTGTATTTATTTTTATGTTATTTATCAATATTTTGTGACATTTAATTATGCTACACACATTTATGCTATATGAATAACAGCATTGCTTTGATTTGTCACTGTTTTGTTGTGCAGGAGAACCGCTGCTTTATCTAGTTTGTTCACGTTTTCATTTTCTTTTGTGTTCTCGGTACACATCATCACACCTTAGCGCAGTTTTTTTCTTTCTTTTTGTATTTATCTCGACAGCAACAGCATTTGCTCCCACGATACGTAAAGCAGTGACTCCAGCGCTGTCGGAGGTGATTTCACCACCACAGTTAAAAAAAAAAAAAAATGGTGCATCTATGCCCATCATTAGAAGTGGTTGGATGAAGGGCGGTATTCTAATGGTGGGCATACCCACCGATCAATCTCTTTTTTTAGTTCATCCCACAGGTTGCATGAAAAAGAGAATATTACAATGTATGCCCAACAAGGACCAGCAACGTACTGGTATGCTGCTGGACTTTGAGTGGTTATACCAGAATGATGCCTGCAGTTTTAGGTATCATCTTGGTATCATTCTTTTCATGCAGCGGTCGGCATTCACGTGAAAGCAATCCTAGCCGCTAATTATCTTCTAGACTGCCACCATCTTCCATGGTTTTCTTGGGCGCTCCTCTCCCAACAGGGAACCTGAGAATGTAGCCGGTGGTTCCGCCAGCTGACCATAGAGCTGATCAGAGACCAGAATGGCTACAATTATCTCTATGGTCTAAGAAACCAGAAGCTATGGGCATTTCATGACTTGGGTTTCGCCAGATATAAACAGCGACATTGAGAAATTGGCAAAGCATTTTATCACACCAATCTTGGTGTGGGCAGATGCTTTGAGGGCAGAGGAGAGATCTAGGGTCTAATAGACCCCATTTAAAAAAAAAAAAGTACCTGTCACTACCTATTGCTATCATAATGGATATTTACATTCCCTGAGATAACAATAAAAATTAAAAAAAACGAAAGGAACAGTTTAAAAATATAGTAAAAAAGCAAAATTCATAATTAAAAAAAAAAAAAAAAAAAAAAAAAAAAGCACCCCTGTCCCCCTGTGCTCACGCCCAAAGGCTAACGCAAGCGTCGGTCTGGTGTCATGTAAACAGCAATTGCACCATGCATGTGAGGTATCACTGTGCAGGTCAGATCGAGGGCAGTAGTTTTAGCCATGGACCTTCTCTGTACATCTAAAATGGTAACCTGTAAAAGCTTTTAAAGGCTTTAAAAAAAAAATGTATGTAGTTTGTCGCCACTGCACGTTTGTGCGCAATTTTAAAGCATGTCCCGTTTGGTATCCATGTACTCGGCATAAGATCATCTTTTTTATTTCATCAAACATTTGGGCAATATAGTGTGTTTTAGTGCATTCAAATTAAAAAAAGTGTGTTTTTTTTTCCCAAAAAAAATTGCATTTGAAAAATCTCTGCGCGAATACTGTGTAAAAAAAAAAAAATTGCAACACCCACCATTTTAATCTGTAGGGCCTTTGCTTTAAAAAAATATATAATGTTTGGGGGTTCAAAGTAATTTTCTTGCAAAACAAAAATATTTTTTCATGTAAACAAAGTGTCAGAAAGGGCTTTGTCTTCAAGTGGTTAGAAGAGTGGGTGATGTGTGACATTAGCTTCTAAATGTTGTGCATAAAATGCCAGGACAGTTCAACCCCCCCCCACCCCAAATGGCCCTTTTTGGAAAGTAGACACCCCAAGCTATTTGCCGATAGGCATGTTGAGTCCATGAAATATTTTATATTTTGTCACAAGCTTCGGGAAAATTACACTTTTTTTTTGCACAAAGTTGTCACTAAATGTTATATTGTTCAAACATGGCATAGTTATATGTGGAATTACACCCCGAAATACATTCTGCTGCTTCTCCTGTGTACGGGGATACCACATGTGTGGGACTTTTTGGGAGCCTAGCCGCGTACAGGACCCCAAAAACCAAGCACCGGCTTCAGGCTTTCTAAAGGGGTAAAATTGTGAATTTACTCCTCACTACCTATCACAGTTATGGAGGCCCTGACATGCCCAGATAGCACAACCCCCCCCCCCAAATGACCCCATTTTGGAAAGTAGACACCCCAAGGTATTTGCTAAGAGGCATGGTGAGTATTTTGCAGATCTCATTTATTTTTGAAAATAAAGAATGAAAAAAAAAAAAAAATACATTATTTCTTTTCCATTTTCAAAACTTTGTGACAAAAAGCAAGATCTGCAAAATACTCAGCATGCCTCTCAGCAGATAGCTTAGGGGTGTCTACTTTTCAAAATGGGGTAATGTTTTGGGGGGGGGGGTTGTGCAGTGAGGAGTAAAGTAAAAAATATACGCCCTTAGAAATCCTGAAGGCGGTGATTTGTTTTCGGGGTCCTGTACGCGGTTAGACTGCCAAAAAGTTCCACACATGTGGTATTCCCATACTCAGGAGAAGCAGCAGAATGCATTTTGGGGTGTAATTCCACATATAACCATGCCATGTTTGAACAATATATCATTTAGTGACAATGTTGTGTAAAAAAAAAAAAAAAAAAAAATGGAATTTTCCCGAAACACTCCATGGACTCAACATGCCTATCAGCAAATAGCTTGGGGTGTCTACTTTCCAAAATGGGGTCATGGGGGGGGGGGGGGGCTGTTGTACTATCTTGGGATTTTATGGCCTTTAAAATAGGTAGTGAGGAGTGAAATCAAAAATTTACACCCTTAGAAATCCTGAAGGGCAGTGATTGGTTTTCGGGGTCCTGTACGTGGCTAGGCTCCCAAAAAAGTCTCACACATGAGGTATCCCCATACTCAGGAGAAGCAGCAGAATGTATTTTGGGGTGTAATTCCACATATAACCATGGCATGTGTGAGCAATATATCATTTAGTGACAACTTTGTGTAATTTTTTTTTTTGTCACTTTTCAATCACTTGTGACAAAAAAAAAAATATTCAATGGGCTCAACATGCCTCTCAGCAATTTCCTTGGGGTGTCTACTTTCCAAAATGGGGTCATTTGGGGAGGGGGGGAGGGGGTTGTACTGCCCTGCCATTTTAGCACCTCAAGAAATTAGATAGGTAGTCATAAACTAAAAGCTGTGTAAATTCCAGAAAATGTACCCTAGTTTGTAGACGCTATAACTTTTGCGCAAACCAATAAATATACGCTTATTGACGTTTTTTTACCAAAGACATGTGGCTGAATACATTTTGGCCTAAATGTATGACTAAAATTGAGTCTATTAAATTTTTTTATAACAAAAAGTAGAAAATATATTTTTTTTTTTTTCAAAATTTTCATTTTTTTCCATGTATAGCGTAAAAAATTAAAATTGCAGAGGCAATCAAATACCATCAAAAGAAAGCTCTATTTGTGGGAAAAAAAGGACGCAAATTTTGTTTGCGTACAGCATTGCGTGACGCGCAATTACCAGTTAAAGCAGCGCAGTGCCAAATTGAAAAAAGTGCTCTGGTCGTTGAGCAGCCAAATCCTCCGGGGCTGAAATGGTTAATTCTCCCATATAGAGGAGAGTATGCTCCCATGGTTTAGAGAAGCAGGATCTTCCATTCTATGGATAGCCTAGGACCCACTAATTCAGGGTACTTTGTTGCAGTAAGTGGGCTTAGCACTATATAACCATATGGTGTGACCAAACCCCCGTATTTTCTGAATATGCTCAGGTGGTTTTAAATAGCCTTGCAGAAATTAAATGTCATTTTTGTATGTGTGCGCTGTAATTTTTTTTTTCTGTATGGTCTTATGGCTGCACCATCTTTTATGCATTTTGTAGGGTGTGCCCCCCAAATCTTTGTTTGTCTACGGAAAGGGCACGACACCCTTAATAGCGATCAGCAACAGGCAGATTGGCAGACTCCTTAGACAATAATAGGTGAGATAAGGCAGGCAGCAGTACAGGAAAAAGAGCCTTTAAGCTGAACCAGCATATCTGTACTTTGTAGGATAGGCTGTCTCCTATAGTAACTGAACTTTTACTCACAGCTTCCCTTGGATGAGTTCTCTCTGAAGTCCTCCCAGCCATTTCATAGCCTCCAGCTCATGAAAGTCCCTTTGGTGCTTATGCCGTGTACACATGACCGGACTTTCCAGCAGAAAAGGTCCGATGGAATCATTCCGTCGGACATTCTGATCGCTTGTGGGCTTCATCTGACTTTTTTCTTTCTAAAATTCTGACGGACCTAGAAATAGAACATGTTTCAAATCTTTCTGACGGACTCAATTCCTATCGGATGAGGGCTGTGCTGATAATCAATGATTATCAGCACAGACCACCCCCCCCCCCCCCTTGACAGGGAGAGCCGCCGATCGGCTTTCCCTATCAGCGCGAACCGAGGAATGTCGCACTAGCGATCGCCGCGCTGCGCGCCGGTTTCTTGCCAAAAAAGTTCCCCCGGCGTATAAGGTCCCCCTTGTACTGCGCAGTTGCAGTGCTTACGCAGTGCGAATGACTAGGAGCCACCGAAAATAGCCGAAGATGAAAAACTTCAATCAGCTGTACACGGCGCCTGCGCCCTGGGTCCAGGCTGAAGCCCCACCATCCAAGTGGACCTAGAGGGGGAATAAAAAAGTGGCGAGCGAAGCGAGGCCGTGCCCGAAGCGTGGCGAGCAAAGCGAGCCCGCGAGGGGCCCTCTTACAGGCGCCGTGTACAGCTGCTTTATCTTCTCTTCGCCTATTTCCGCCGGCTCCTACTGCGCAAGCGCTGCGCCATAGAGGGGGGTCCTTATCCGCCAAGAGGAACTTTCTCGGCAGAAACCCGGCATGTTGTCCTGCTGGACGTCATATAACGCCCAGTCAGGATAACAGAACCACGACTCAGCCATCACTCTGTTATAGGCTGGGCGGGAAGTGGTTAAAGGCAGGGGCGGGCTGGGCCGGGGGGCAGGGTGGAAATTTCCCCCCAGGCCGCCTAACTTATATTTAGAAACGGCCGCTTTCATGGCTGCTGACTTTTTTTTTTATGCTGGAGGTCGACCACGGCGGCCGCCGATTGGCTGTGTTCCTCCTGCGCTGCATTCTGGGAGTTGTAGTCCGGACCGCGCTCAAGTTCCAGGTGGAAATGGATGAAGAGAACTAAGCAGCGGTGCGCAGCACCCGAAAACTACAACTCCCGAAAACGGAGTCTTCAGGGGCAGGCAGAGGCGGGGAGTGAGTCACTGGCTCGGGCTGGGCACTGGATGGCTGCAAGCAGGGTCGGTACAAGGGATGGGAGGAACGCCAGGTTGTGAGCAGGAAATTCTGTCAACAAAATCTAATTGTAACACTTGTATACCCCGGTTTCCTGCCCAACACAAAGATTATGTACTCCCACTCATTGCTGTGTGGCAGCAGATACACCCCTTTCCAGGCTCCCTTCTTGAGTCCCCCCTCCCAGATCGGAGCTGGTACAGTCCCAGCGGCAGTACATGTGGGCGAGGCAGTAAGAACTTCACACTGCAGCATTGATTAATGGGTCTCGCCCAGCAGCACACAGCAGAGACCTCCTCCAGGGCAGAGTGAAGATGTGTACAGCATGGATGGGAGGCTGGATCCTCTGCTACTGTAAGTCTCCACTGCCCTGCATACTGTGATGTGAGCCTGCTCTGTACTTTTCAATGCAGGTTTATTGAAAGTGAAAGTAAAATTCTTGAATAGGTTAGGAATTAGTGTGACACTTCAGGTGCTACATAGATGTAATCCACATATACATTATATCTTATAAAAAGAATGACTTTTAATAAGATATAATGTGTATGTGGATTACATCTATGTAGCACCTGAAGTGTCACACTAATTCCTAACCTATTCAAGAATATAAGATGCCTGATTCTATGCTCCAGCCAGCTCCAGTGTCCTCCTCCCTAGACATCATCACATATAAAGGAAGATTAACCCCGTATGGTATGAAATGGAGGCTGGAGTGTGACCAATGTCATTCCAAAACATACACAGGAGCTGCAGGGGACAGAACTGCAGAGAGCCCGCTGAAGCAAGGGATAAGGTAAAGTTGGGTAAACACAGTTTAGAATTCATCGGTTTCAGCAGGGGCTGAATTTTGATCTGTGTGTAGCCCTCTCTGTTAGGCAGGAACCCATTGTTATATCATCTTCTGCTGGAAATCATTGCTCAATTAGCTGCTTGCAGCCAAACAGCACCAGTGTATTATGACAGGGGTCAGTCCCTACTGTCAGAATACAATGTCCCAGTGAGGGGGGATTCCCACATCCACCCACTTGTGTGGAGGGAGGAATCTGTCACCCACTTGCTTGAGCCTAATCTTGATCTAGCAATGTGCACAAGAGCAGTTGCTCTCTTGTGGACTGTTTGTTTTAAGTGTATTGCTTTGCACTGTACATTTGATTTGCAGCACTGGAAGTTTGGTAGTAACTCCAATGGGCTGTGGGTCCTGCAGGGAGCTGGCCTGTGGGTCAGTGGTTCTGTGGGCCACTTGGCTGGACTTGCCCCCCAGGCCTAAGGCTGCCAGCCCTCCCCTAGTTAAAGGCTTACCTGTAGGTACAGTAAATATCTCCTAAGACTCCATTCACACCTATGTAGTTTGCTTTTGAGCCTTTCTGCAGAGCTTTTTGCATTTCTTACCGCAAATTTTGCTGCGATTTGTGTTTATGCTTATTTTGGGGGAAAATTTGTTGTTTGGCAGATTATAAAACACAAATTGCAGCAAAAAATCGCACTACATGCTTTTCTTTAGCTTCTCCATTGAAGTCTTTCAAAAAAAGCACAATTTTTGCATTTAAAAAAGTCCCTGACCCTCTCCAAAAACGCAGAGGCACAAAAATGCATTAATGTGAACATGTAAAATGGGAATCCATGTTAAAAATATTTCAGCAAAAAGCATGAAAATCACTTCGGTGTGAATGGAGCCTAAACATGTACTGTTTAGCAGATATTTACTTAAAGCGGAGTTCCACACAAAAATGGAACTTCCACTTTTCGGAACCCTCCCCCCCTCCGGTGTCACATTTGGCACCTTTCAGGGGGGAGGGGGGTGCAGATACCTGTCTAAGACAGGTATTTGCACCCACTTGCGGCATAGACTCCCATGGGAGTCTATGCCTCTTCGTGTCCCTCTGTGCTGTCTCCTGGGAAACACACAGCTCCCAGGAGATAGCGGGGACCACTTACGATGCGCAGCGCGACTCGCGCATGCGCAGTAGGGAACCGGGAAGTGAAGCCGCAACACACCACTTCCTGATTCCCTCACCTAGGATGGCAGCGTCCCCTGCCGACATCGCTGGACCCTGGGACAGGTAAGTGGCCATGTATTAAAAGTCAGCAGCTGCAGTATTTGTAGCTGCTGGCTTTTAATATTTTTTTTTTGCGGTTTGGGTGGACTCGCTCTTTAAGCAGTGCCGGTAATGTCACCTGCGCATGCACACTGTTCTGTGACGTGGGAGTGATGACATCTCGGCTTGCCCAATCAGCCCACGAACCTGGAAGCCCTGTCAACAGTGAGAGCGTGCCACTGGAGGTCTTAATTTTCAGTTAAGTCTCTTATAGTGTGCTAGTATGTAATGCTTGCAGGGAGAAACTTTTTTTTTTTTTTTTCGGTTTACAACCACTTTAATGGAGGTAACACACTAAGGTAAAAAATGTTTTAGCTTTAGAACCACTTTAACTAATTTAGCTCCGGAAGATTTACCCCCTTTCATGACCAGTCCATTTTTTGCGATAAGGCACTTCTTTACTTTAACAATTGCACGGTTGCGCAAAAATGTACCCAAATAAAATGTTTGTCCTTTTTTCCCCACAAATAGAGCTTTCTTTTGGGGATATTTGATCACATCTGCAGTTTTTATTTTTTGCACTATAAAACACCAAAAGTTTTGAAAAAATATATATATTTTGTTAACTTTCTGCTATAAAACATATCCAATAGAAAAAAAAAAATTAAAAGATCGGATTTCTTCATACATTTAGTCAATATATACACATATACACAAACAGTGGGGACGGAAAGTATTCAGACCCCCTTAAATTTTTCACTCTTTGTTATATTGCAGCCATTTGCTAAAATCATTTAAGTTCATTTTTTTCCTCATTAATGTACACACAGCACCCCATATTGACAGAAAAACACAGAATTGTTGACATTTTTTGCAGATTAAAAAAAAAAAAAAACTGAAATATCACATGGTCCTAAGTATTCAGACCCTTTGCTGTGACACTCACATATTTAACTCAGGTGCTGTCCATTTCTTCTGATCATCCTTGAGATGGTTCTACACCTTCATTTGAGTCCAGCTGTGTTTGATTATACTGATTGGACTTGATTAGGAACACACACCTGTCTATACAAGACCTTACAGCTCACAGTGCATGTCAGAGCAAATGAGAATCATGAGGTCAAAAGGAACTGCCTGAAGAGCTCAGAGACAGAATTGTGGCAAGGCACAGATCTGGCCGAAGTTACAAAAAAAATTCTGCTGCACTTAAGGTTCCTAAGAGCACAGAGGCCTCCATAATCCTCAAATAGAAGACATTTGGGAAGACCAGAACCCTTCCTAGAGCTGGCCGTCCGGCCAAACTGAGCTATCGGGGGAGAAGAGCCTTGGTGAGAGAGGTGAAGAAGAACCCAAAGATCACTGTGGCTCCAGAGATGCAGTCGGGAGATGGGAGAAAGTTGTAGAAAGTCAACCATCACTGCAGCCCTCCACCAGTCGGGGCTTTATGTCAGAGTGGCCCAAAAGGAAGCCTCTCCTCAGTGCAAGACACATGAAAGCCCACATGGAGTTTGCTAAAAAAACACCTGAAGGACTCCAAGATGGTGAGAAATAAGATTTTCTGGTCTGATGAGACCAAGATAGAACTGTTTGGCCTTATTTCTAAGCGGTATGTGTGGAGAAAACCAGGCACTGCTCATCACCTGTCCAATACAGTCCAAACAGTGAAGCATGGTGGTGACAGCAACGAAGGAGTGGCTTCACAACAACTCCGTGACTGTTTTAGAATGGCCCAGCCAGAGCCCTGACTTAAACCCAATTGAGTATCTCTGGAGAGACCTAAAAATGGCTGTCCACCAATGTTTACCATCCATCCTGACAGAACTGGAGAGGATCTGCAAGGAGGAATAGCAGAGGATCCCCAAATCCATGTGTGAAAAACTTGTATCTTTCCCAAAAAGACTCATGGCTGTTTTAGATCAAAAGGGTGCTTCTACTAAATACTGAGATATTTCAAATACAATATGTGATATTTCAGTTTTTCTTTTTAATAAATCTGCAAAAATGTCAACAACTCTGTTTTTCTGTCAAATTGGGGTGCTGGGTGTACATTAATGGAGGAAAGAAAATAAACTTAAAATGATTTTAGCAAATGGCTGCAATATAACAAAGTGAAAAATTTAAGGGGGTCTGAATACTTTCCGTCCCCACTGTGTTTGTTTGATACATATACATATACACACATGGGGGGGGGCCGGGATCTGGGGGCCCTTGGTGGTAAACACTTGTTTGTGTACCTGTAAACAAGCTGTCCAATGCCTGCACCTATCCAGCCTACTTAGTCATTGGGGAATGTCCAAAGCCCACTTGACCTCCTAGACTGTAATGCCGCGTACACACATGTTTTAAATCTAAATCCGTCCAACTTTTGAGAAAACAAAGTCCGCTGGAGCCCACACACGATCGAATTGTCCGACGAAATCTCGTCCGCCGGGCAAAGTCTGCCGTAAAGTCCGCTTGTGTGTACGCGGCATAAAACCCACAACCTTGTATTTCCCGGGCCAGCCTTCTCCTTTCCATAATAAAGTGTGACAAATTTCATAAGATTCATAAGAACTTGCAACAGTCATAATGCTTATGTTGCAAAAGAAGGCATCCATCTACAATATCTTCTATTTTTTAAACAAAGTGTAAGGTAATTCCTGCGTCCAAGAAAGATAACTTGACCACCTGGTGGATCATGATTCAGCCAGGTTTTGCCCATTATGTGCACTGTGTGATGAAGAAAACAGCACCCGATTAGTGCCTAGACACCACTTCTGTTATAACTGGATTTCCATCCTTTTTCTTTTCATTAGTTTTATTTCTTTTTTTATTAAGAAGAACAAATGCACTTGCGCAGGGGTATAGCAATGGTTTCACAAATGGGCGATTTCCAGCTATTCTGCTATTCGCAGATCCAGGTCCAGGGATCAAGCTGGGTCAGGAGGAGAAATTTGGTGGGAAAAAGTCCAACTATCCTGTGGTGTGGAGTCTACATCTCACTCACTAGGAAGAGCCTGGTGTCAGGGCTGGGCTCAGCCCTTCCTTCTCTGAGCTGGCCGCTCAGCTGTCGGCTAATTGCCAGCTCCTTTCTCTCCACAGTGACTCAGCTGTTGTTGATCTTCTCATCAGTCCTGCCTACTTAAAGCCATCCAGCTCACTACATCTCTGCCTTCGCCTTTGGTCACATCTTTGGTCACTTTCTCCTGCGTTCCTGTTGAAGACTTGCTCGGCTGATGTCCCTTCTGGCTCCTGATCCTGCTTGCTGTACAACTATGTTGATCTCTGGCTCTCTGACATTGGCTGACTACCCGATCTTGTTACTGAACTCTGGCCATGTATTGACTACGCTTACTCGGTTTACCTTTTTATTATTAAACAAGTGTGATTAACTGTACTTCTGTCTCGGTCTGATTAATGGTTTCTGACAGTAGGCAAAGGCCAGGAATTCAGAAGATGCAGTCAGTCCACTTGTTGGTAATATTTTTTCCAGATTGGATGACCAGGATCACCGCATGGATCAGTTTGCCTTGGCGTTACAAATGCTCCTGAGTCACACGGCTAACCTGGAATCTTCCACTATGGCTGCTCCGTTACAACCAGTGTTGCAGGCCGTCCCTACTGCTACTCCAGTCTCTTTGCAGGCACCTGCCTCGAGTATTTCCTCTATAATAGGCATATCTGGTTCCACTCTGCTTTCCCAGCAATTTGGGGGTGATCCAGTTCAATGCAGAGGGTTTCTCAACTAGGTTGAGATATACTTTGAGATGCTGCCCCAGGCATTTCCCACAGACAGAAGCAAAGTAGGTTTTGTGATATCTTTGCTTTCTAAAAGAGCCTTGGCCTGGGCAAACCCTCTATGGGAGACGCAAAAACCCATGGTCCCGAGTTACCCAGAATTTGTGGCTTCCTTCAAAAGGGTATTTGACGTTCCCGCACACTCTGCTTCTGCTGCCAAGAGGCTCATGTCTATTAAAGAGAGTATGGGAACTGTTGCCGATTACGCCATTGAATTCCGTATTTTGGCAGCAGAGGTTGCTTGGAACAATGAGGCCCTCGTGGTTGCCTTCTCTCATGGTCTCTTGGATAACATCAAGGACGAGATAGCAGCTCGAGATATACCCACTGAGCTGGAGAGGTTGATCACATTTGCCATCCTCATTGACTCCAGACTCGGAGAAAGACTCTTTTAAGGAGCACTGGCGCAAGCCTCCTGTACATTTGTCTCCGAGCTTTGCAGTCCCACCCTTGCCTCCCTCACCTCCCATGCCTCCTGGTACTGAGTCAGTCCCATGCACTTGGGCTTCACGCGTCTCTCTGCGGATGAGAGAGCCCTTAGGAGGAGGGAAAGATTGTGCCTTTATTGTGGCCAGGCTGGTCACTTTTTGAAGTCTTGTCCTACCTATCCAGGGAACAACCGAAGCTTGAGGTCCTGTCATGGACAGACCTTAGGTGGCGTTGTTTCGTCTCCAGTTTCCCAGGAAGATAAGCTCCTGATTTTAGTTACCCTCTCTTGGGCTGAGTCATCCGTCGAGATAAGGCTCTAATCGACTCTGGGGCTGCAGGCCTGTTCATTGATGCTGCCTTTGTATCGAAGCACTCGATTCCGCTGCAGCTGCATGACACTCCACTTGCCATTGAGGCTCTTGATGGGAGACCTCTACAGCCTGCCCATGTGACTCATGAGACTGTTTCGTTGTCCATGGCCTTAGGGGCCCTTCACCATTAGATAATCCAATTCCAAGTTATTTCCTCACCTAAGTTTCTGCTGGTTATTGGTTATCCTTGGTTACAGAGGCACAACCCTTCTTTTGATTGGCTCCGTGCTGAGGTTCTGTCCTGGTCACCACAGTGCAGTGAGAGAGGCTTCCAGAAGGTAGCCAAGGTCCTGTGCACCTCCTCACTCTCCTCCCTGCCGGAGGAGTACCGCAATTTTAGCGATGTCTTTGACAAAGGTCAAGCCAGTATTTTGCCTCCACACCGTTCGTATGATTGCGCAATTGACCTTCAACCTGGTGCCATTCCCCCTCGTGGCCGGGTTTACCCTTTGTCGGTCTTGGAGGATAAGGCCATGGAGGAGTATGTTGCAGATGCACTTACCTGTGGTTTCATCGGCAAATCCTCGTCTCCTGCTGGTGCTGGTTTCTTTTTTGTGAAGAAGAGTGGTGAACTGAGACCTTGCATCGATTTATAGGGGTCTCAATTGTTTCACGATTAAGAATGCCTATCCCAACCCGTTGAGTACGGAGTTATTTGACCGCCTCAAGGGAGCAACGGTTTTCACAAAGCTTGATTTGAGAGGCGCATGCAATCATCAGGATTAAGAAAGGCGACGAGTGGAAAACTGCGTTTAATACCAGATTAAGTCATTATGAGTATCTTGTAATGCCTTTTGGCCTTTGTAACGCTCTGGCATTCTTCCAGGAGTTCATTAACAATGTCCTCCGAGATTTGTTGCAGTTATGTGTGGTGGTTTATCTCGACGATATCCTCATATTTTCCAAGTCCCTGGAGAGCCACCACACAGATGTCTGTCGTGTGCTTCAGACTACAAGAGAACAATCTCTATTGTAAATTGGAAAAGTGTGAATTCCATTGTGAACAGGTGAAATTTCCACTGCTGGTTTTTTGATGGCCAGAGAAACTTTCAGTGGTCCTACATTGGCCTTGACCCATGGGTTTACGTCCACTGCAGCATTTTCTTGGCTTTGCCAACTATTCTCGCAAGTTTATTCGTAACTTCTCGTCTCTGGTCAAGCCCCTGACTGATATGACCAGGAAAGACGGCATCCCACAGAGTTGGTCTCCGGAGTCCATTAAGACCTTTGAGAGTCTCAAGGTTGCCTTTGATTCTGCTCCTGTGTTGGCACACTCTGATCCTATGTTGCCTTTTATATTAGAAGTTGATGCTTCGAAGACTGGAGTTGGTGCCCTTCTGTCTCAACGTCCTGACTGAGTGCGCTATGCATCCATGTTGCTACTTTTCCAAGAAATTGTCACTGGCAGAGTGCAATTACGAGATTGTTGACAGAGAGCTGTTGGCGATCATTTTAGCCCTGAAAGAATGGAGACATCTCCTTGAAGGTACCACTGTGCCGGTTATCATTCTTACTGGATAATAAGAATCTCACATTCTTGTCTGAGGCTAAGCGCCTCTCTCCCAGAAGGGCACGATGGGCTCTTTTCTTGTCGAGTTTTAATTACATTGTCTCATTCTTACCCAGTACTAAGAATGTAAGGGCTGACGTCTTGTCACGTCAATTTTCCTCCATTTCCAAGATGGAGTCGGTTCCTGCGATTCCTCCTGATCGTATTCTGGCTACGGTTCGCACCAGTCTTACTTTTTCTTTGGGTGACAAAGATCTTGCTGCTCAGGTCCATGCTCCTCCTGAGAAACCTTGTGACCGCTGCTTTGTTCCCGAAAGTCTCCGTACTGCTGTGCTCCCAAGGCTGCTGGCCACCCTGGGAAGAATCAACACTTTTGGGCCATTTCCCAACAATTCTGGTGACCTAGTCTACGTGCTGATGTAACCGCCTTCGTAGCTGCCTGTTCAGTGTGTGCTCAGAGTAAGACTTCACGACACCTTCCAGTAGGCCTCCTACAACCCATACCCAATGGAGAGAGGCCCTGGACCCACCTGTCTATGGATTTCATTGTGGGGTTACCCAACTCCCAGGGAAACACAGTTATCCTTATGGTGGTTGACCAGTTCTCAAAAATGTTGCATTGTATTCCACTTAAGAAGTTGCCTACTCTCAAGGAACTGGCTTCTATTTTTGCTCTGGAGATATTCCGCTTACATGGGCTACCCAAGGTGATTGTCTCAGACAGGGGTAGTCAGTCTGTGTCCCGGGTTCTGGTGAGCCTTTTGTGCACAGTTGGGCATTCAGCTTGCTTTCTCCTCTGCGTATCGCCCACAGTCTAATAGGGCCACAGAACGAGCCAATCAGTCCTTGGAGCAATTCCTACGTTGCTATATTTCTGACCATCATAACAACTGGTCTAACCTCTTACTGTGGGCGGAGTTTGCTCACAATAGTGCCTTGAATTCAGCTTTCCGTTTGTCCCCGTTTACAGCGAACTATGGTTTCCAACTTTCCTTGTTGCCTGCCTCGTTTGTTCCGCATAGTATTCCTGCATTGGAGGAGCATCTCTGTGGTCTTCGTTCCACTTGGGCAGAAGTCCAGGAGGCTTTGCGACATGCTAACAATAGGTACAGACTCCATGCTGACCGCAGACGCCTGCCTGGGCCTTCCTACCAGGTTGGGGACAGAGTTTGGCTGTCGTATCGCAACCTCCGACTTCGTGTTCCTTCTTTGAAGTTCACACCTTGGTTTATTGGGCCTTTCCGTATCCTTCACAGGATTAACCCAGTGGCTTGCGCGTTGGACCTTCCTCCTAGTATGTGCATCTCTAATGTGTTTCATGTCTCCTTATTGAAGCCTTTGGTCTGCAACCGCTTTACCACCTCAGTGCCATGTCCTTACCCTATACAGGTTGAGAACCATGAGGAGTATGAAGTACAATCCATTGTTGACTCCCGTAGGTTCCGTGGGCGCATATAGTACCTGGGTGCATTGGAAGGGGTACGGTCTGGAGGAACGCTCTTGGGTCTCATCCTCGGACATACATGCCCCTGTCCTCCGTAATTTCCATAGACGTTTTCCCCCTCAAGCCCAGTGGTCCTCCGAGGGGGAGGGGTCGTTGAGGAGGGGGTACTGTCAGGGCTGGGCTCAGCCCTTCCTACTCTGAGCTGGCTGTTCAGCTGTCGGCTAATTGCCAGCTCCTTTCTCTCCACAGCGACTCAGCTGTTGTTGATCTGCTCGTCAGTCCTACCTACTTAAAGCCGTCCAGCTCACTACATCTCTGCCTTCCGCTTTGGTCACATCTCAGAGACTTTCTCCTGCGTTCCTGTTGAAGACTTGCTCGGCTGATGTCCCTTCTGGCTCCTGATCCTGCTTGCTGTACTACTATGTTGATCTCTGGCTCTCTGACATTGGCTGACTACCCGATCTGGTTACTGAACTCTGGCTATGTATTGACTACGCTTACTCTGTTTGCCTTTTTATTATTATTATTAAACAAGTGTGATTAACTGTACTTCTGTCTCGGTCTGATTCATGGTTTCTGACACCTGGTGGATATCAGCAGGCGATAACCAGTGATCCTGTGGGTAAGTGAGTAAATGACCACCAATGCTGAAGGGAAGTGACTCTGTAGCTTTTAAACTCTTCACGGGAGCGCAAGTCACTAACAGCATCAGGAATCCTGTAGGACATTCAGTGCAAAAGTGCAGCCAGAAGTTGAGGAGTCCTCATATTCTAGTTTATTCAGGTATTCCTTGCTCCCTATCCAAGTTCATCGTCCAATAAAAACCCCAAAAGGAAACCCTATTGTGCTGCCGTTTTGTGTTTGTCAGTTCTGGTTGCCTGGATAGCAGGCTGTTCTATATTTATCAAAAATAAAAAATTTTCAAAATCAAAAGATGATTTGCGGTTGCCATTGCCAGCACCCGGCTATTGAAGGGAAAAAAAAAAAAAAAAATGGAGTGGGGTTTACCCCCAGTTCATACCAGGACCCTCGAGTCTGGTATGTATTTTAAGGGGAACCTCATGACAAATTTTAAAAATACCAGACCCGCCGTTTGACATTTCTTATATAGGTAAGGGTGGAGCCACCTGGCTAAGTCACCTGATGACACGGTCCCCTTGTGACATCGCCGCCCCAGCATACACCGGTCCGTGACGTTATGAGGGGGCGGGCCACCAGGTGATGTTGTCAGGTCGGCACTGTCATTACCTACACAAGAACTGTCAAAGCGGGGAAGAGGCGTTAATCGGACGGCCGTCTTAGAAGGCAGAGCCTTTTATTATATGGTTCAGGCTCACTCGTCCCCTCCTTTCCTGACCTGCCAGGCTGCATGCTCGGATAAGGGTCTGGTATGGATAATGGGGGGGGGGGGGCCATGCCATTTTTTTTTTTTTTTTTTTAAATATGGCGTGGTTCCCCCCATTCCATTCAAGTCTGGTATGGATTTTGAGAGGATCCCACGCCATTTTTTTTTTTTTTTTTTTTTTAATCAGAACTTTTTTTATTCAGCTGTCAGCGGGGAAGCCCATTGACTGATTGGGCAAAGCTTTGACCAATCAGGGCACAAAATGCACTGTGCAGCGGGCAGTGCATTGCCGGGTGTTTGGTAGGGTGAACACCCCGCAAATTTGGGTGATCGGCGAACAGTCAAACAGGAAAATGTTAGACCTGAACTCATACTTGTGCAGAACTGTTTGCCCAACACTATTAATAGATATAACTCTAGATGAATGTTGCAGGGGCCCTTGAGGATGATGTAAAGATTAACATTGCATTGAGGGAATTAGAAAAGGTATATCTTCAGTCTATGTATGGTTTAATGAGCAATACTAGTGTACACTGGATCACAAAGCATCAATGGCACAGCGACAAGTTCCAAGAATAAACACAGTTTTAATAAGGAATCTTGTCAGGTTTGGGCTCAGCCCTTTGTTCTCCGAGCTGGCCACTCAGCTGTCGGCTAATTGCCAGCTTCCATCTCTCTCCACAGTTACTCAGCTGTTGATGATATCCTGCTCGTCAGTCCTACCTACTTAAGCTGTCCAGTCCAGAGGATCTCTGCCTTCGCCTTGGTCAACATCACAGAAACTCCCCTGCAATCCTGTTCAAGACTTGCTTTGCTGACATCCATTCTGGCTCCAGATCCTGCTTGCTGTTCCACTACATTGATCCCTGACTTCTGGCTTGGCTGACTATCCATTCCAGTTACTGAACTTTGGTGATGTTTTGACTAAGTTTGTTCTTTTTACTTTTATTAAACAAGTGTGATTTAACTGTACTTCTGTCTTGGCCTGATTTCATGGTTTCTGACAGTAGGCAAAGGCCATGAATTCAGAAGATGCAGTCAATCCACTTGTTGGTAAGATTTTTTCCAGATTGGATGAACTGGATCACCGCATGGATCAGTTTGCCATGGCGTTAAGCTCTCCTGAGTCGCACGGCTCACCTGGAATCTCCCACTGTGGCCGCCCCGGTAAAACCTATGTTGCAGGCCGACCCTGCTGCTGCTCCAGTCTCTGTGCAGGCACCAGCCTCAAGTATTACCTGTCACAGTTCCTACCATGCCATGCAAGCGGCCAGGCATGGCCACCCCCCAGGTGGCTCAAGGAGGTATTGAACCCATGACTTTCTGTGTACTGCTCCTGCTGTATTGCCTCTGAGCCACACCTCAGCTCATTATTCAGCCTGGTTTCCAGCTATGCCTTGTCCTGCATGCAGCACTGAGGGCTATACTCTGGATCTTGCTTTGCAATTAGCACCTGCCATTCCTGGTTCAGCTGAGGCAGTTTATCTAATCAGCTGGGTGTAAAACACTGCCTCACTCTGAGAGCTGTGTCAGTTCATTGTCTCTTGTCTTGCCAAAGATTCCCGTTTTCCTGTGTTCTTATTTTCAAGTTGCAGTGTTCCAAGACTGACCCCGGCTCTGTTAATCGTTAACTCTGACTTCTGGAATCCCTGACTACGGCCTCACTTCGACAATCCTTTGGTAAATTCTTTGTCAAGCCCCCATGCACAGATTCACCCAGGTAGCCTTTTACCTTGTTACCGTGGGCTGTGTGTATTTTCATACATCTCTGCACTATGGACTCCAACCAAGGTAAGCCCTTACCTCTTATAGAGGTAATGTATGTCTGGTTCCGCTCCGCTGCCCCAGCGATTCGGGGGCGATCCAGTCCAATGCAGAGGGTTTCTCAACCAGGTTGAGATATACTTTGGGATGCTGCCCCAGGTGTTTCCCACGGACAGAAGCAAAGTAGGTTACCTGATATCTTTGCTTACTGAGAGAGCCTTGGCCTAGGCAAACCCTCTATGGGAGATGCAGAAACCTGTTGTCTTGAGCTACCCTGACTTTGTGGCTTTGTTTAAAAGGGTATTTGACGTTCCTGCACGCTCCCCTTCTGCTGCCAATGGCCTCATGTCCATCGATCAGAGTACGAGAACTGTTGCCGACTACGCCATTGAATTACGTACTCTGGCAACAGAGGTTGCATGGAACAATGAGGCCCTCGTGGCTGCTTTTTCTCATGGTCTCTCGGATACCATCAAGGATGAGATAGGAGTTGATTACTGTCACGGAACGCCCCACACTCCGCTTGAGTGCTTCCGTCATATACCGCTTCCTAAGTTCTGAAACACGAGTCCAATGGATCTGGCTATAGGAACCCCAAGAACTAGACAACACCAGTCTTGGAGTACATCAGAACTACCTTTATTTTGAGATCTCACAGACCTTTATACAGCAGGGATGACTCAAAGCTAACCTAATTAACATGACCTAATTTACTACAAAATGTACCCAGACCAGATGACAGTCTTGTGGGCACCGAGCTTCACACATTAATACAATTAACAATACAAACAACAATCTCCCCCCTCCTCAGCCTAGACCATTCGTCTATTAGCCAGGGCTGGTGGCTAATGTGATCAGCTCTCTCAATTAACATAAACACATGTTGATAACACCAGCATCTCCTCACAGGATGTGTCCCAGCAGAATGAATCAGTCTTATCAGCAGGGGGCTGCTGGAGGAATCCCCCCTCCCTCTTCAGGGACACAAATATACAGTAAGGAGTCCCCATACAATATATACATGACTGAGTCCGATTAATACAGTTCAGACTGGATTTCTCATTCACCTCAAATGCTAGGGCCCATAATCGGTGGGCAACAGGCTTGCACACAGTCCTCTCCAACAGCCTCCGCTCTGGCCATGTCCGTGACAATTACGTTTGCCATCCTCATTGACTCCAGACTCAGAGAAAGACTTTCTTATAAGGAGCGCTTGCAGAAGCCTCCTGTACGTTTGTCTCTGAGCTTTGTAGTCCCATCCGTGTCTCCCTCACAGTGAAGGTGAACCCATGCACTTGGGTTTCACGCGTCTCTCTGTGGATGAGAGAACTTTTAGGAGGAGGGAGAGATTGTGCCTTTATTGTGGCCAGGCAGGTCACTTTTTGAAGTCTTGTCCTACCCATCCAGGGAATGCCCGAACCTTGGAGGTCCTATCATGGACAGACCTTAGGTGGCGTTGTTTCATCCCCAGTTATCCAGAAGAAGGATAAGCCCCTGTTTTCGGTCACCCTTTCTTCATCCGTCAAGATACAGGCTCTTATCGACTCTGGGGCTGCAGGCCTCTTCATTGATGCTGCTTTTGTATCGAAATACTCGATTCCGCTGCAGCTGCGTGACATTCCACTTGCCATTGAGGCTCTTGACGGGAAACCTCTACAGCCTGCCCATGTGACTCATGAGACGGTTCCGTTGTCCATGGCCGTAGGGACTCTTCACCGTGAGATAATCCAATTCCAAGTTATTTCATCACCTAAGTTTACGCTGGTTATCCTCGGTTACAGAGGCGCAACCCCTCTTTTGATTGACTCCGTGCTGAGGCTCTCTCCTGGTTACCACAATGCAGTGAGACATGCTTCCAGAAGGTAGCCAAGGTCCTGTGCACCTCTTCACTCTCCTCTCTGCCAGAGGAGTACCGCGATTTTAGCGACATATTTGACAAAGGTCAAGCTGGTAGTTTGCCTCCACACTGGCTGTATGATTGCGCAATTGACCTTCAACCTGGTGCCATACCCCCTCGTGGCCGGGTTTACCCTTTGTCGGTCTTGGAAGATAAGGCCATGGAAGGAGTAGGTTGCAGACTCACTTTCTCGAGGTTTCATCTGCAAATCCTCGTCTCCTGCTGGTGCTGGTTTCTTCTTTGTGAAGAAGAGTGGTGAACTAAGACCTTGTATTGATTTTAGGGGTCTCAATCGTTTCACGATTAAGAATGCCTATCCGATTCCGTTGATTATGGAGTTATTTGACCGCCTCAAGGGGGCAACGGTTTTCACGAAGCTTGATTTGAGAGGAGCATACAATCTCGTGAGGATTAGGAGGGCGACTAGTAGAAAACTGCGTTTAATACCAGAACAGGCCATTAGGAGTACCTTGTAATGCCTTTTGGCCTTTGTAACGCCCCGGCAGTTTTGCAGGAGTTTATTAACAATGTCCTCCGAGATTTGTTGCAGTTATGTGTGGTGGTTTATCTCGATGATATCCTCATATTTTCCAAGTCCATGGAGAGCCACCACACAGATGTCTGTCGTGTGCTTCAGAAACTAAGAGAGAACAATCTCTATTGTAAACTGGAGAAGTTAGAGTTCCATCGTGAACAGGTTAAATTCCTGGGTTATGTCATTTCCACTGCTGGTTTTGACCATGAACCCAGAGAAAGTTCTACAGTGGCCCCGACCCATGGGTTTATGTCATCTGCAGCGTTTCCTGGGCTTTGCCAACTATCGTAAGTTTATTCTCTGGTCAAGCCCCTGACTGATATGACCAGAAAGTACGGTAACCCACAGAGTTGGTCTCCGGAGTCCATTAAGGCCTTTAACAGTCTCAAGGCTGCCTTTGTTTCTGCTCCTGTGTTGGCACATCCTGATCCTACGTTACCTTTTCTCCTTGAGGTTAATGCTTCTGAGACTGGTGTTGGTGCCCTTCTGTCTCAACGTCTTACCTCAGAGCGCTATGCACCCTTGTGGCTAATTTTCGAAGAGATTGTCGCCTGTGGAGTGCAATTACAAGATTGGTGACAGAGGTGTTGGCGATTATTTTAGCCCTGAAAGAATGGAGACATCTCCCCAAAGTTACCACTGTGCCAGTTCTCATTCTTACTGACCATAAGAATCTCACATTCTTGTCTGAGGCTAAACGCCTCTCTCCCAGAAGGGCGCGATTGGCTCTTTTCTTATCAAGTTTCAATTACATTGTCTCATGCTTACCTGGTACTAAGAATGTAAGGGCTGACGCCTTGTCTCACTTCTCCTTTGGGTGACAAAATTCTTGCTGCTCAGGTCCATGCTCCTCCTGAGAAACCTTGTGACCGCTGCAGAGGGGCTCCCTGATAGATGATGCATTTAGCATGTGAACACAGGGATCACATCCCAGTAGAACAGGATGGACAGCCCAAAGTTTATTCAGGCTAGGTAGGAAACATGTGCCAATTTCCTGGACCAGGTCCCTTCACAGGGTGAGTGAAAACAACTCTTTTAGAGTGTATTGACCACATGTTTACTGAATGTGACAACCTGTTAGGTGTCGTCATCTTGTCTTTGGCTGCTTGAACCAACAGGATTCACACAGTCCTATTCCATCTGCATCTTCTCCTAGAAGAGTCTGGAAAGAGTTCATTTGCCCACAGAGTGGAAATCACTCCTTTAGAGTGTATTGCTCACTGTAAAAATATCAGACACATATAATATCAGTAGTGTCTTTTATGCCGCATACACACGAGCGGACTTTTGGACGGACTAGGTCCGCCGGTCTTTCCGACGGACTTTGTAGCGTAGGTCCGCCGGACTTACACGGACGGACTTGGACACACAAGATCACTCAAAGTTAGGCGGTTTCGAACGCGGTGACATACAGCACGTATGACGGGACTAGAAAAAGGAAGTTCAAGCCCCAGTATGCCTTTGGGCTCCTTCTGCTAATCTCGTGTTTACCGCGTGTTAGTAGAAGTTTGGTTAGAGACAATTCGCGCTTTTCAGGCTTCAGCTTATTTCGCTTGTTTTCTGCGGTTCAGTTTGTGCTTGTGAGGTTTGTATCTGGTTTTCAGTGCATGTTGGTCAGTTCGTAACCTGTATAGCAGGCCGTTCTGGTCCGCTCGTTCCTGATCTTCAGGTCGCTTTTCATAGGCCTTGCTGTTCTTCAGTGCCTTCCTTTAAGTTTTGAAGCCATGGTGTGTGGACGTACTCGTTCGAGTTCGTGCTGTGTGGGGGCTTGGTGTTGGGGTTCATACTTTGACCCGAGCCAAGTCCATGAACAGGGCGAGGAGGAGTTCATGGATGAAGAATTGGCTGCGCCAGCGTGACCAATTCTCACACATGCCTTTGCTCCGTGAGATCCGTGAGAATAATCCTGAGGATTTCAGGAATTATCTCAGGATGACGGACCCCGTTTTTCAACATCTGCTGGCTTTGCTGCCCCTTTATATCAGCAGGCAGGATACCTACATGCGGCAAGCCATCACTGCGGAGCAGAGGCTAGTTGCCACGTCACGTTACTTGGCGACTGGGAGAAGCCTTCAGGACCTCAAGTTCGACAGGCAACCCCCCCAGGCTCTGGGGATCATTATCCCAGAGACCTGTTCTGCCATTATTCAGGTCCTGCAGAAGGACTATATTAAAGGTAAGTTTTATCCTTTAACATTACATTATATGTATTTAATGTTTGCTAATGTATTGTATTTCATCATTACCTAATTACCATGATTGGAATATGCTGTGAATGTCCCCTTTATCTTCATGCATGCATGTTTTTTATTTTTTAAAATCCTTTTTTGGCCTACATGCATATTTACCTTCACTAACCTCCCCGGCATGCAATCCTGGGCCCATATACACCTATAGCCTAGTCCCTTTAACAATGTGATTGTCAGCTCCATTGTACTGCTTTACCCTCCACCTCCGGCCTCAAATCTCTCCAAATGTAATGTGTGGTCTTCAACTAAATTAGAACCCTCCCCCCATACAATTTGATCAATGGCCCACAGAGGGGGTGAGGAATCTTATAAGTGGGCCTTATATTTTAGATTTTTTAAAATACTACTTCTAAAAAATGTTATACTGCTGTTGTGAAATAATGTTTTTGTGTAATCTGCTTGCAAAGTTATGTTTAAAAGTACTTATATTTTTTTTTCTTGTTTGACGCCACAGTTTCCTTCCACGCCACAGGAATGGCAGACTGCGCCTTCCCAGTTCGCTGACCGTTGGGACTTTCCCAACTGTGTAGGGGCGATCGATGGGAAGCATGTTCACATTGTGCCACTACCCCATTCGGGGTCTTACTACTTCAATTACAAGGGGTTTAATAATGTAGTATTGATGGCGGTGGTATCGGCACAATATGATTTTATGTACGTGAACGTGGGGAAGAACGGCCAGATGTCAGATGAAGGAGTATTCGCCCAGACCGAGTTCTGCCAGTGTCTCCAGACTGGTGGCCTGGGATTGCCACCTGATGCCGAGAACGTTGAGGGACTCCCCTCTGTATTCATCGCAGATGAAGCCTTCGGTCTTGGTGAGCACCTGATGAGGCTGTTCCCCCAAAGGACCCTCACCCCGGAGAGGCGGGTATTTAACTACCGGCTATTTTAATGGTAGGGGGGCCATTGCAATGCCAGAACATATTTAAAATTTTAAAAAATAAATAAATTATTTTAGGATAAAATCTCGTTTTTATTCTTGTTTGCTTTCTCCTAGGTTATCCTAGTGCACTTGTAGTGCCAAGTGCATTTCCCTTTAGTAAATAAGGCCCTTTGTCACTGTAAACACAAAATGAATTCCTAAACTGGTATTGAGTATTGAAAGAAGAAGCCACACACATTGTTGTCGTTTAAAATTTTTACTGTGCGCACAAACGTGCATTTTTTTAAAACATCATTCAAATTTTCTTCTTGTTTTTTACTCAATATAATTTTTTTTTTTTTTTTGGGTAACTATATTATAATTTTTTTGGGGGGGTATTTTCTGCATAATTTTTGAATTTTTTTTTTTTTATAAAATTTGTTTTAAAAACAGGGTTTTTTCACACACAAAAAAAAAGACACAACTCTGGAACTTACAAAGTTCAACATGTAATAAAATGTGCTGGTAATGTCACCCATGTAAAAGCCAAATTTTGCAGATGCACACAAATTGGGAGTCCAAATGGGTAATGTCAACATGTGCTATCTCCCATCATGGGGGATCAATGGACGTGTTTTGTGGGTGCAATCCCTTCTTCTCACAAACTAGCATTATGAGGAAGGGGTTGCAAACCCAAAACACGTACATTTAGAACCCCTGATGGCAGATAGCGCATGTTGACACACCGTGTGCATCTGCAAAATTTGGCTTTTACCATTTTACAACTAGAAAAACAATGTTCATATTTAAAACTGAAATGAAGAACATGATTGATGATTTAGGGAAAAAGGGATTATATTCTCCCCAACATATCAATCATGTTCTTCATTCCTGTTGCATGCTGTCCAGCCGATTTTTCTTGCTGTCTAGTTGATTGCGCATTGCATCAATGTGGACATTCCAGACCATTATCTGCCCAATTAGTCTTTGTGCACTGTCTGTGCTAAATGGGTCCGCCACTTGGCCTTCCACAACCAGAACATCACCTAAAATTTGAGGAAAAATATGTACCGTATTTATCGGCGTATAACACGCACTTATTTCCCTGAAAACAGAGGGTAAGTCATGCCTGCCTGTTATACGCCGATATAATTTTTTTTTACCAATGGGGGGGGGCGGGGATCGGGCGGTCCTCCTCATTGGGAGGGTGTCGGGCGGGCCTCCCCGCCCTTCCTGGCCCTGGTTTAGAAAATAACACTGCCAGCCCCCTCCCACACACACTGTATCCCCCCGCATCACCCCCAATGCCTGTACCTGTGCCTAAGCAACGCCACTAGTTCTGGCCGCTCTCCTCCTCCCGCTCCGCCTCCTCCTCGATTGTAGATGTTGATTGAAGGAGGCGGCTTCTGTGTGCCTCAATTGAGCTCTCTCGTATACCTGGTCATTTGACTCTCCTCTGCTCATTGATGGTCACATGACCGCTCTCCTCCTCGATTGTAGCTTTTGATTGGAGGAAAGCAGTCATGTGACCATCAATGAAACAGCAGAGGATAGTCACATCACCGGGTCCACGAGAGAGCGGCATCAATTGAGGCACACAGAAGCCCCCATCGACAATGAGCATGACACAGGAGGAGCTTCTCAACCCCTAAAGGTATGCTGGCAGCGCTGTCCCAGGAGGCTTGTACTGTGCAGGGGGTCTGTGTGCAACAGTGCAGGGGGTCTGTGTGCTGTGGAAAGTTTCTTTCCTGAAACTTCCCTCTTAAAATCAGGGTGCTGGTTATACGCCGGTGCATGTTATACGCCGATAAATACAGTATTTAGAAATATGCAGGCATAAATGGATTACCTTAAGCTTGGGTGTCAGACACTCACCTGGTGGGGTGCAAATCTTGCCCACTTCCTCCACCTCTCCTTCCTTCAGATCCTTGGGTGGGCTTGGGCTAATTACCCAATCAGGCTGGTGAGTTTGGGGGGTCCTGAGATCCTCTGACTGTAGTCTGAGTCTTTTCTCCCCTATGAGAATGAAACAAAAGGTATACTTAGCACACTGATATTTGAGTCCAGAAATAGGAGTATGAAACCTTGCTTTGAAATGGTGTACAATTGTCTGTTTGTGAAAAGATCCAATTCCCTTTTAACCAAACTTCAATACTTACCTTTTTTGGCCAAGTTTCACAGATGGAGACACCTCAAGTATCCCCTGGAGCCCCTGTGTGGATTACCCCAAAAAAATTTTCTCTGGTGTCCCACAGTACACTAGTGCTCCTGAGTCCAGATGTAGCGAGCGTCATAAACGAAGGTAAGATTTAAACGTGTGTGTGTTCTGTGCGCCCTATGTTGGGATAAAGATAATACTGGGAGTTTGGACTGACATTACTGTTTTTTTCTTGTGTATCGTCTTTCAGAAAAAATTAATCCCTTTAAAGAGGAAGATTTTTTTGAGTCATTTTATTGACCTATATCAAGCTAACCGAAACCTGTGGGAGGTCAAGCACCCCTTGTATTTCAATAAGCAAGCAAGGCAGGCAACACCGGGGATACTTCTGGAGTTTGTAAAGACTCGAGTCCCCCAGGCAGACATTAGGCTAGTGGACAATAAAATTGGGATCTTGCGGAATATGTACAGGCGGGAGCACAAGAAGATACAGGAGTCCCTCAAATCAGGAGCAGCAGCAGACAAGGTTTATGTCCCCAAGCTGTGATACTACCCAAAACTGTTTTCTGGATGACCAGACAGAAGCCAGGCAATCGCTTTCGACTCTTTCCTCCACCCCAGCTTAGGCGTCCCAGGAAGAATGGGGCTCTTTCATCCTTGAAGTGGATGCGCCCAGCGGGAGCCAGGTATACTTTTTGTTTTGTAATTATTGATTGAATATTAATGATGCAAACTAAAATGTTTGAATTGCTTACAAAATCAATGATTCCCTCACAAAAATTATTATGTATACATATCACTAGACAGTAGTGGCCACAAAATGTTGTTCAAATATTGGTGAACAGCTAGAAAAATGGTGGGGTCAAAATGATAGCCTTTTCTATTTGTTTAAAATTAAATTTGCAAGTCATGAGCTGAAAATTGTGTGATTGATGAAGCCAAAAATACAACTATGTCCCTTTTTTATACACAGGATGAGCTCAGCCAGGAGGAGGCGCTGCCCAGTGGTAGAGAGGAGGAGGCTGGGCCCAGTAGGAGCCTCACAGAATGCTAGGTGCCTCCCCTCCGCCTTCCCACCAATAGGCTTAGGAAGATGACCAGAACAGAGGAGAAATCACTTGCCCTCATTCAGGAAGCAACCAAAATCATCAGTAACCGCCTCAATGCTGAAGAGGCCTATGGTACATATTTGGCCACCAGGTTCATGGAACCGGAGAAGGACCAACGCCTCCTCTGTGAGGAGCTTTTTTCTGAGGCCCTTCAGAAGGGGTTGTGAAGCCAGCTTACTAAAACCAGCCATATTTATGATGAAGCCCCTACTCCTCCTCCTCCTGCCACAAGTACACCACCAGCGGAACAGCCTCCAAGGAAGGCTGCATAGAAGCGTGAACGGAAGGCTGCAGGGCAGCATGGAGGGAAGGCTCTATGGAAGAGTCGAAAGTGATTGCCTAGCTTCAGTCTGGTCTGACAGAAGATGCAGATTGTGCTCCCTATTATATGGACTCCGCAAGATCCCAATTTTGTTTTCAAATGACTTGATGTGTGCCCTGGTGGACAAAAGGCTTCACAAATTCCAAAAAAAGTGTCTCCAGTGTTGCCTTCCTCTTTATTCTGTTAACCAAAATAAATGGCTTATTTATTTCTTTACACAAAATTTTTTAATGTGTTTTTATTCAAAAAGGACAGTTTGTGAGTAGGCAGGTACATGTCTAAAAGACTGTGGGGGTTATTTACAAAAGGCAAATTCATGTCGCAATACAAGTGCACTTGTTGGAAGTGCAGTCGCTGTAAATCTGAGGGGAAGATCTGAAATGAGGGGAAGCTCTGCTGATTTTATCATCCAATCATGTGCAAGCTAAAATGCTGTTTTTTTTAGTTTCCTTGCATGTGGCCCTCGGATCCACAGTGACTGCTCTTCCAAGTGCTCTTTCAGTGCAATTTCAAGTGCACTTTTGAACTTGTGGTGCTAAATGAATTTGCCTTTTGTCCAATTAACAAGAGACACCAACCTCATTAAGGTTCATAAAAAAATAAAAGGATAATAATATTATTGTGGTAACTTGAAAATACAAAACAAAATAAAAAAAATGGAAATCACGAGAATTCGTTTTGATGTTTAACAAACTAGAAAATATATATTGTTGAAATATAAAATTCTAAAAGATGAGTCTAAAAAAGAATTGTAAACATTATTTATGGAGATCTGGCTTTTAAAAACTAGAATATTAGTCATGACATGAGGATAAATAACGAAGAAAGAAGTTTGTGAGAACTCTGTGTGAATATAAGCAGCAAAACAACTTCATTCTTCTAGCATTATAAAGAAAAAAAGACTGCGCTGTATTAAAAGATCACAGAATTAGCAGCGTGAGGAATGTGCTAGCTTCAATACGAAGGCTAGTTTTACCAGACCGAGCGCTTCCGTCTTGTACTTGCTTCAGAGCATGCGTCATTTTTGGTCCGTCGGACTAGCACACAGACGAACGGTTTGCACGCTAGAAAGCCAAGTCCGTCAGACAAATTTGAAACATGTTTTATTTCTAGGTCCGTCGGACTTTTGGGGAAAAAAAAGTCCACTGGAGCCCACACACGATCAAATTGTCCGACGGAGTCCGGTCCGCCGGATCAAGTCTGCCGGAAAGTCCGCTCGTATGTACACGGCATTAGGCGTTTTGTTCAATAGTTCAATAGCCAGGCTGTCTTAAAACAAAGTGTGAGTTTATTGTCACAAAGTTGGCATCATAAATACAATGAAAAAAAGTATAACAGTTCAGTATCGGTAAAAATGTATGAAATAGAATAAATAGTTATAAAGCTGTAATAAGCTTATGAAAGCATGTGTGCTTTATGGCTACTGCTTTCTGTTTCCATGCTGTCTCGTGTAGCCCAAAAAGAAGAAGTAGGAAATTATGTTATGTTCTTTGACAAGTTAAAACAGCTGACTTCTCTCAGAAGTCTAAGTGTCTTCGTGAACAGTGTCAGTGTCATCTCTCCTAGTGGGTGAGTGTCTGTCTAACCTTCAATCTTGAAGCGTTGGCTTTATATGTTACATGTGAATCATCATAACCTCACAAAAAAAAAAAAAACTTAGAACCTTGTATGGCACACAAATTTCAGCAATATGCTATTCAAAAGGAGATACTAACTCAGAGTCATATGGAGTTTGATTGAAAAGCCCACATGTAACACTCTACACTTGAAATAATGTGCTGATCATGTAATGTCATACAACCAAACATCTACTAATATGAACACATATTACCAACTTTAACTACATTAAGTAACTACCAGTATATACTAATACTTATTAATATGACTGAGACTAAACTAACTTAACAGGATATAAACAAACATGTATTATTCCTCTAACTACATAAATACTATTCTGGACCTCCCTTGACATTCTATATCAGATACCTTATATGTCATACTCAAATTAGGTACACCAGAAACTTATTACTAACTCAGCTTCAGATGAACTATTTTACTGAACATTTGATCAATGTCATTCACACATACTATATTTATTATGACTAATCATAAAACCAAATATGTTTTGCAAGCTTGCCATGAATATAATATAACACCTATAAGTGCCGAATTATGAATTTGGAATAATAATATTCTAACACTCACATGTTTAATGAATGTGACAACCTATTCTTTGTTGACATCTTTGACCTTGGCTGCTTGAAGCAGCTGTTCATTCGTATCTTCTCTTGGATGAGACTAAAGCGGATCGTTTGCCTAGGAATCCCCTGAGACTGCACATTGCCACAATAGGCAACCCGGGGCCAGTGGACAAATTCCTTCAGAGTGTATTGACCACTAAGGATGAGCTCCGGCGTGTTCGCATGCTGCACATGCCGAGCCCGCCAGGAAGTCGGCACTGCACTGCGCTAATCACAGGCAGTGAGACATTTCCTGATCTCTGCAGCCGCACATCGGGAAATGTCTCACTGCTTGTGATTAGCGCTGCGCCGTACCGACTTCCTGGCGGGCTCGGCATGTGCAGCATGCGAACACGCCGGAGCTCATCCTTATTGACCACATTCTTAACGAATGTCACAACCTGTTAGCTGCCATCATCTTTTATCCTTGGTTGCGTAAACAATGCAGTATTCTTGCAGTCATGCTCATCCTTAACCACTAGAGATCCGCGCTATAGCCGAATGACGGCTATAGCGCGGATCTGCTTTGCCGGGACTATGTTTATTAACGTAGTCCCGTGCACGAGCGGCCTGCGCGCCCCCTGCAGGGCGCGCCACGCGCTCTGTGATCAGCGAGTCTGAGACTCGCCTGATCACAGATCGGAGTAAGGGGTCGATCCCGACCCCTTACCACATGATCAGCTGTCAGCCAATGACAGCTGATCATGTGACATCAACAGAATCGGTAATCAGCTATTTTTTCTCATCGCGCTGACAGCGTGAGGAGGAAAAAAAAGACGATCACCGGCGGCCGTGAGAGGGACATCAGTCCCGATCATGGAGATCTGCTGCCAGATCACCAGTGCCCACCAGCACCACCCATCAGTGCCACCCATCAGTGCCCAGTGCCACCCATCAGTGCCCCCATTGTCACCTACCAGTGCTGCACATCAGTGCCACCTACCAGTGCCCATTGTCACCTACCAGTGCCCATCAGTGCCGCCCATCAGTGGTACCTATCAGCGCCAATCAGTGCCACCCATCAGTGCCGCCTTATCTGTCCCCATCAGCCTTAACTGTGCCTATCAGTGCCACCTTAACTGTGCCTATCCGTGCCCATCAGTGCAGCCTATCAGTGCTGCCTCATCAGCGCCTATCAATGAAGGAGAAAAATTACCTGGCTGCAAAATTTTATAACAAACTATGAAACGTGATTTTTTTTTTTTCAAAATTTTCCATCATTTTTTGTTTGTTTAGCAAAAAATAAAAATCCCAGCTGTGATTAAATACCACCAAAAGAAAGCTCTATTTGTGGGAAAAAACCGATAAAAATTTCATTTGGGTACAGTGTTGTATGACCGCGCAATTGTCATTCAAAGTGCGTCAGCGCTGAAAGCCATAAATTGGTCTGGGCAGGAGGGGGTTTAGGTGCCCAGTAAGCAAGTAGTTAATGTTGCATAGGTAGAGTCTGAATAGAATTGCTCGCCTGAAAAGGCTTGGAGACTTTTCATCGTCGGAACAGGTAACCCCTTCACAGAGCAAGTGGAAACCCTCTTTTAGCGTGTATTCGCCATGTGCTTAAACAAATGTGACAGCCTGTTAAGTGTTGCCATCCTTATCCTTGTCTGCTTGAAGCAACAGGATTCATACCATTACATTCATGTGTATCCTCTCTTGGAAGAGTCTGGAGAGAGTTGATTTTCCCCACAGTGTGAGTGAAAACCACCCCTTTAGGCTTAGTCTCCACTAGTGCGACTTGTCATGCGACTTTGGACACAAAGTTGCATGACAAGTCACAGCCCATTGATCTCAATGGCACCCCTTCCCATCTATGGGACTTTGAAAATGTGCGTGCACTACTTTGATGCGACTTTGGAGTCACACCAGTGGAAATGTAGCCCAAGAGTGTATTGCCCAAATGTTCAATGAATGTGACAACCCTAAAGGCGTTGTCAAGATACATACAGGGCTTTGCCTGCCAAGGCATGAGTGGCACAGGACCAGTTTAAGGCAGTGCTTGATGCCTGCCAACCGGAGAGACTAAATGGTAAAAGCCCATAGTCAATTTCTCATACACCTGAAAGAAAAACGTTTACCTGAATTGTCCTCCTTAGTAATGGCTGGCTACCAGGAAGAGTTGACACTCATGGCTTAGCAATATAAGCAAATGGCTTTGCAGCAAACTGGCAGTAAGAAAGACAAGGAAGTAACCCTACACAGTCTTACTGCACCAGGACCTCTTGACTTCACTTACGTCTCTGTAAAAAAAAAAAAAATCTAAATTCCTGATAAACAGAATACTAAGTAAAAGTCATTTGGCAACTTAATATATCAAAAGTTACCCATCTACTTCAAATGATAGCCCTGCAGATTAATAAAGCAGTTCAAAACAAATTCAATGCAATAGGAATTAGCTTGTTTGGCAATAATCCTCTAAGGGGTTAACCACAGCTAATGGGAGGCTGACATAGCAGCTTCCCAGACCAGAGTCCTGACATTAGCACCAGGTGCTTATTGAAACAAACTCAGCTATGCCAGAAGCAGGATAAGGATAAAAAAAAAACTTGTTCAGTTTCTCTCATCAATTGCACAAATGTTTTGTAATCTACACACATGAATCTTTGATTGTACCGATGTTAACTTGACTGTTTTGTTATTGTGGTCTCTGTGGACCGGTTTCCTGATATAAATAAAAAATTAAAAAAAAAAAAAAAAAAAAGCTTGTTCAGTACAGAAACAAAAGGCAGGATCAATATAATATTCTGCAATGTACACAGCTTACCCATAGCTAGTACAGATCAATTCCCCGCCCCCCTTCAAAAGTAGACTGAGGCTGGCCATACACTACACGACTCTCAACCTCTCCCAGAACCACCTTCCACCATGCAGTGCAATAGTGTGCCTGATTGCACACAATTAAGTGGGTTTATGTTTGATCTCACACTATATGGTTTTGGTAACTCGATGTACAAACTGGAAAAGGTAATTTTACTGTGCTATCCTAATAAATCAATTGAAAAAAAGCTGCAACTATAATGTGAGACACACACACTTAAATAACATATAAAGAAAGCTGCGCTGTATGATTATAGTGATTAAAAAATATTGTGACATATAGGGGATATCGCTAACTAATACATAAATAATTGTACGCAATCACAAATGAAATGTGCAATAAATAAAATAAAAGGAAAAAATCTTTTTGCAAAAATTCTCCAAAAAGATCTACTCCACTCTGATAGGCTGTTTAAAAAGAAGTTCCACTGAATATACAGTTCTTAATAGTATTCCAGGTGATAATTTCAGGTGATAATTCCTCAACCCTCTATTGAGTAGTGACATGCGACCACAGCACCAAAGAAGATGTGAATGAGTGCGACAGGAAGGTTCCTCCACCAATAATACTGCCGCTTACCAGCTTGTTAGATTTCTTGTTTAAGGAGATCACAAGTGCCTGTGGCTTTTATCCCCAGCCCCGGGTCTTTGTGCTTGGATAGCTAGATGTTCCCGGACTCTGCTCAGGGTATCCTCTGTACAAATTATCTAACCCATGAGGCAGGAAAATGCCCGATGCCTGGCCACAACCTCTGTGTGCCTCCCAACCTCCAATATGGATCTCACAGCTTCAGGCTCAGCGTCCCAACACCTTTAAATTCCCTGTGTGTCTCCCAACTTCCAATATGGATCTGACCGCTTCAGGCTCAGCGTCCCAACACCTTTCAATCTCAAAAGATTGAAAGGTGTTTGGATGCTGAGCCTGAAGCTGTCAGATCCATATTGGAGGTTGGGAGACACACAGAGGATGTGACCAGGCATCGAGCATTTTCCTGCCTCATGGGTTAGATCAGTGGTTCTCAACTCCAGTCCTCAGGACCCACCAAAAGGCCAGATTTTAGGTATTACCTTGGGGAGATGCAGACAAGAATAATGCAATCACTGAGCAGCAAATTATATCACCTGTGATTAGGGATGAGCTTTGTGTTCGAATCGAACGCATATTCGACTCGAACATTGCCTGTTCGGTCGTTCGACGAATTCCGAACGATATGGACCGTTCGCGCCAAATTCGAGTGGCGCGTCACGGCCCATAATTCACTGCGGCATTGCAGTGCATTGCTGACTGATGATTGGCCAAGCATGCACTATGACCCGCATGCTTGGCCAATCACAGCGCCGTCTGTACAGAGCCGTAATTGGCCAAAGCCAGGGTGGCTTTGGCCAATTATGGCTCAGGGGGTTTAGTACACGCCCCACACTATATAAGGCCGCCTACACAGCGGACCTGTGTAGTGTGTTCCGGCGTTGAGAGAGGGATAGATAGACAGAGAGACAGTGTCATTTGATTTAAGTTAGATAGGAGTAGGCAGGCGAGTCAGATAGCTGCACTTACAGTGTATTGTGTGTATGTGTGTATATATATATATATATATATATATATATATATATATATACACACACACACTGTATTTAGTTTAGCTAGATGCGCTCCTGTTATTCTCTTCCTACTACTGACCGGCAGGCAGGTGTTTTTACAGTATTTACAGCTACCTGAAGAAAATTGCTGGTGTTCTTCTGATCCGATTAGTCCTATTAGCTACAGTATTTACAGTTAGTGTAGTGTGTCCTCTGCACAGTGTGCACCTAAAGCTACCTGAATTAAATTAGTGGTGTTCTTCTGATTCTATTAGTACAGTACCGCAGGCAGCTGCAGTATTTACAAGTTAGTTTAGTGCGTCCTCTGCACCGTGTGCACCTAAAGCTACCTAAACAAAATTAGTGGTGTTCTTCTGATCCTATTAGTACAGTACCGCAGGCAACTGCAGTATTGTCACGTACCTGGTAGGTGGAGCCCGGAATGCAGAGAACGGCCTCTCGTATGCCTCTGACTTAAGAACCCCTGAAGGTGTGAACAGGGACTCGAAAGTACAGAGGGGCACAAGTGCCTGACTGGAACACTGAAGTAGAAGGCAGGATCCTGTAGTCAACAGGGAGGTGCACCGTAGTCCTGTAGCAGGTTGCAGACAGCAGGGAGGTGCACTGTAGTACTGTAGCAGGGTGCAGGTAACAGGGAGGTGCACTGTAGTCCCGTAGCTGGATGAAGACAGCAGGGAGGTGCACTGTAGTCCTGTAGCAGGCTGCAGACAGCAGGGAGGTGCACTGTAGTACTGTAGCAGGATGCGGATAGCAGTGAGGTGCACTATAGTCCTGTAGCAGGTTGCAGACAGCAGGGAGGTGCACTGAAGTACTGTAGCAGGATGCAGATAGCAGGGAGGTGCACTGTAGTCCTGGAGCAGGTTGCAGACAGCAGGGAGGTGCACTGTAGTACTGTGGCAGGATGCAGATAGCAGGGAGGTGCACTGTAGTCCTGTAGCAGGTTGCAGACAGCAGGGAGGTGCAGACAAGCTGGGTCAAGGTACTGGCAGGCAGATCAGGTACAGAAGGGCAAACCAAGAGAATAGTCAGAGTCCAAGCCAAGATCGGGGCGGGCAGCAAGCAGGTAAGTCAGGAACTAGCCAAGTAAGTACTGGATACAGGAAAACTGGTAACAAGGTAGCAGGGGTCTCAGGAAACGCTGTAGACCGGACAGCAAGGCAGCATTGAAACAGTCTTCTTTAAATAGCCTATCTTTGGCGCCAAGTGGCGCTATTGCGCATGCGTGTACGCCCGTTAGCGCTATTGGCCATGCGCGTACGTTTGTTAGCACCATTAGCGCTATTGCGCGAGCGCCGGATGGCGCTTCTATGCACAGGCATTCGTTTAACCCTCAATCTGCTGGGATAACTGCAAGAGAGCTTTTCCTGACAAGTATTTACAAGGTAGTGTAGTGCGTTCTCTGCGCAGTGTGCACCTAAAGCTACCTGAAGAAAATTAGTGGTGTTTTTCTGATCCTATTTGTATAGTACCACAGGCAGCTGTAGTATTTACAAGTTAGTGTAGTGCGTCCTCTGCACAGTGTGCACCTAAAGCTACCTGGAGAAAATTAGTGGTGTTCTTCTGATCCTATTAATACCACAGGCAGACAGCTACAGTATTTACAGTTAGTGTAGTGCGTCCTCTGCCCAGTGTGCACCTAAAGCTACCTGGAGACAATTGCTGTTGTTCTGCTCCTATTAATACCACGGGCAGGCAGCTACAGTATTTACAGTTAGTGCACCTAAAGCTACCTGAAGAAAATTAGATGTTCTTCTGATCCTATTAATACCACAGGCAGGCAGCTACAGTATTTACAGTTAGTGTACTGCATCCTCTGCACAGTGTGCACCTAAAGCTATCTTAAGACAATTGATGGTGTTCTCATACTAATAATACTACAGGCAGGCAGTTGATTCTGCTAGCTGCAGTATCAGTATATATATACATCCCAGCTTTGTGCAGCTACATCTCACTGCAGGCCAATAGTATGTCTGGAAGGCCAACAAGGAGAGGCACACAGTCACAAGCCAATAAAAGAGGGCAAGCAGGCTCTGTGTCTAGAGGCAACAGTGCTGGTCGTGGAGACGGTGCATCCTCATCAGCACGACGCTTGTCCTTTTTTCCGGCAGCTGGCCGTGTTGAGCCGCAACATGCGGAAGACTTGGTAGAGTGGATGACCAAGCCGTCCTCATCCTCCTCATCCTCTCTTACCCAGGCTCAGGGTACTTTGGCAAAGCAGCTGCCAACACGGCCTCTTCCCTCAGCTCAATGGCATCAGTCACTCCTTCCCTAGCCCCACCATGTCCTCCTGAGAAGTCCCCCAAACTGTTTGACCACAGTGTTGGGTACATGCTCCAGGAGGATGCCCAGTGTTTTGAAGGCTCCAATGATGGTACCCAGCTAGAGGAAGGCAGTAACGTGAGCCTAGAGAGAGGGTGCCCAAGAAGGACAGCAATTTGGCAGTCATGTTCCCCCAGCTGCAGCATACTGCCAGCTTTGCTCCAGTGATGAGGAGGGAAGGGGATGATGAGGTCACTGACTCCACGTGGGTGCCTGATAGGAGAGAGGAGGAGGAGGAGGCACATTACCAACGAGGCAGGATGCCCTCCAGGGGCCAGCTTAAGGGCAGCCCACCGACTGCATCACACCGCAGAGCTCCGCATGTGCAGGGCGCTGCTGTCTCTGTGCATTATTCCAAAAGTTCTTTGGTGTGGGCCTTTTTTGAGACGAGTGCATCAGATCCCACCGCTGCTATTTGCAACATATGTCTCAAGCGTATCTCTTGAGGCCAAAATATCTCCCGCTTGGGCACCACATGCTTGACCAGACATATGTTGACCTGCCATGCAGTTCGTTGGCAAGCGTACCTAAAAGACCCACACCAAAGAACAAAGAGGACCTCTCCTTGCTCCTCATCAGCTGGGATCTCCAACCCCACTATACCTTCAGTCCTCTCTGAGACCTGCACTGAGAGGAATGAAGGTGTAGAATTAGCCAAGTACTTGGGAGCAATCTGCTATCGGTACACCGACGTCAGATTGTACCAGGCAAATTTCCCTGCCCCAGCTGCTGCCCCGCGGAAAGAACTTCGCTCCCAGCCATCCACATGCCCAGCAGTTGAATGCTAGCTTGGCTAAAATGCTAGCACTTCAACTGCGCCTTTTCAGTTGGTAGACTCTGCCCCCTTCCGTGAGTTTGTGGAATGTGCGGTTCCTCAGTGCCAGGTTCCCAAACACCACTTTTTCTCACGGAAAGCGATTCCGGCTCTCTACCGGCATGTGGAAGGCAATGTCTTGGCCTCGCTGGACAGGGCGGTCAGAGGTAAGGTGCATATTACCGCTGACTCATGGTCCAGCAGGCATGGACAGGGACGTTACCTATCTTTCACCACGCACTGGGTGACTCTTCTGGCAGCTGGGAAAGATGCAGGACAAGGTGCAGTAGTGTTGGAGGTTGTTCTGCCACCATGCCTCCAAAATACTACTAGTGGTATTCTGATTCTGCCACACCTCTCTCCTCCACCCCTCCTCTTCTTCTTCCTCCATGGCCTCTTCCTGTGCTGATTTGACTTCGGAACCAGCGGTGCTCCGTAGGCATTCAAGGGGCTACGCAAGCACGCAGGCCAAAAGATGCCATGCGATGCTTGAGCTGGTGTGCTTGGGGACAGGAGCCACACTGGGGCAGAGATTCTGTCAGCTCCGACAGGGACAACTGACCCATGTGCCCTGTTTAGCTCACGTCCTTGACTTGGTGGTGTAGCAGTTCTTGGGCAGGTACCCGGGCTTACAGGATGTACTGAGGCAGGCCAGGAAAGTCTGTGTGCATTTCCGCAGGTCATATAATGCCAGTGCTCGGCTGGCTGACCTCCAAAAGGAATTTAACCTGCCCAAGAACCGCCTAATCTTTGACATGCCCACCAGGTGGAACTCAATGTTGGCCATGCTGCAGTGGCTGCACACGCAGCAGAGGGCCATCATTAAGTACCTGTGCGACTATGGTACCAGGACAGGGTCAGGGGAGCTTTTTTTTTTCCCCACGCCAGTGGGCCATGATCAGGGATGCATGCACTGTCCTGTCACCATTTGAGGAGGCCACGAGGATGATGAGCAGTGACAGTGCATGCATCAGTGACACTGTCCCCGTTGACCACCTGTTGGAGCACATGCTGCGTGGAATAATGGACAGGGCACTTGAGGCAGAACAGAGGCAGGAAGGGGAGGACTTCATTAGCTCTCAAGGCCCCCTTTATGCAGACAGTGTTCCTGCGTACCCGCCAATCACACAGGAAGAGGAGGAGGAGGAGGAAGAGGAGGATAGTGTCAGCATGGAGGTGGAGCCTGGCACTCAGCATCAGCAGCAGTCTTTAATGGATCATTTACAGTCCCAAGAAACCCATGGACTTGTACGTGGCTGGGGGGAGGTGCCTGAGGATCATGTCGTCCTTAGTGACCCAGAGGACTCTGGACCGAATGCCTCAGCAAACCTACGCTGCATGGCCTCCCTGATCCTGCAAAGCCTGCGGAAGGATCCTCGTATTCGTGGTATCAAAGAGAGGGATCAATACTGGCTGGCAACCCTCCTTGATCCACGTGTAATTACAATTTTTGATGCAATACTTTGCAAGGAGGGTTCGTTGCTGCACTCAACTAGAGTATTTGTGAGGGGTTGCAGTGTTGTGGCACCAGCACCAGTGCCTAAAGCCCAATTTTCAGCCCCTGTTTAACAGGGGCGTTTAATTACAATTTTTGATGCAATATATTACAGGAGGGCTCATTCCTGCGTTCCAACTAGAGTATCTGTGAGGGGTTGCAGTGTTGTGGCACCACCACCAAAGGCCCAATTTTTCTGCCCCTGTTCAACAGGTGCATGTAATTACAATTCTTGATCTAATATTTCACAGCAGGGCCCATTCTAGCTCCCACCAAGAGTAACTGAGGACTTACAGTGTTGTGGCACCACCACCACCACCAAAGACCCAGTTTTTCTGCCCTTGTTCAACAGGTGCATGTAATTACAATTCTTGATCTAATATTTCACAGCAGGGCCGTTTCTGCGCCCACCAAGAGTAACTGTGAGGGCTTACAGTGTTGTGGCACCAGCACCACCACCAAAGGCCCAATTTTTCTGACCTTGTTCAACAGGGGCATGTAATTACAATTCTTGATCTAATATTTCACAGCAGAGCCTGTTCCTGCGCCCACCAAGAGTAACTGTGTAAGGCTTACAGTGTTGTGGCAACACCAACACCTAAGGCCCCAATTTCTGCAGAGTATATAGGGCAGGCCCCTACTTTCAAACATCCAACTTACAAACGACTCCTACGTGCAAATAGAAGGAGACAACAGGAAGTGAGATGAAATCTACCCCTAGGAAGGGAAATTCTCTCCTGTAAGAGTTAATATGGGAAAAACGTGTCTCCTTTCCACTATTGCTTTATCACCAATCCTTGTTTCACTAAAAACCCCAAATTGTCAAAAAACATTTGTCATTGGGACAGAAAGTGAGGTGAAATCTTCTGAAGAGGTGCACAGACAGCAAAACAAATGTCACAGGGGTGATAACCCTTCCCTATGTTTTCCAAAAAGCTTAAAATAGATTTTTTTGCTGGAGCTAAACACGTTAAAAATGTACCAGTTTAAAATTACAAACAGATTCTACTTAACAACAAGGGTCATATCATACCATATATATCCAGTTGCTGTATTTACAATCAAAAAATTATATTTTTGAATAAATGAATTACCGTATTTATCGGCATATAACACGCACTTTTTTCCCCTGAAAATCAGGGGAAAATCGTGGGTGCGTGTTATAGGCCGATCCCCCCCCAATTGTGTGTGATCGGAGCGATCGCGGCAATTGCCGCGATCGCCGCCGACATACACAGCCGTGTGGAAATTCAAATACGGCGCCGAGACTGCAGGGTCTCGGCGGAGCGGAGCTACACATAGTTGAGAGTCCTCGGGTTTTCTCGGCGCCGATTACAGTCCCGCCCATAGGGCGGAACTGGGCGGGACTGTAAGAGGCGCCTAGGAAACCCGAGGACTCTCGGCTATGTGTATCAGCGCTCCGCCGAGTCACTGCAGTCTCGGCGCCATATTTAAATTTACACAGGGCTGTGTATGACGGCAGGGATCGTGGCGATCCCACCCACAAAGCTGCACGGCGGGGGGGGGCAAGTCTGCACGGGGGCAAAGCTGCACTTGGGACAAGGCTGCACTGGGGCAAAGCTGCACTGGGGACAAGGCTGCACGGGGGCAAAGCTGCACTGGGGACAAGGCTGCACTGGGGCAAGGCTGCATGGGGGCAAAGCTGCACTGGAGAAAAGCTGCACTGACATGGCTGCACTGACATGGCTGCACTGACATTGCTGCACTGACAAGGCTGCACTGGGGCAAGGCTGCACTGGAGAAAAGCTGCACTGACAAGGCTGCACTGGGGCAAGGCTGCACTGGGGACAAGGCTGCACGGGGGCAAAGCTGCACTGGGGACAAGGCTGCACTGGGGCAAGGCTGCATGGGGGCAAAGCTGCACTGGAGAAAAGCTGCACTGACATGGCTGCACTGACATGGCTGCACTGACATGGCTGCACTGACATTGCTGCACTGACAAGGCTGCACTGGGGCAAGGCTGCACTGGAGAAAAGCTGCACTGACAAGGCTGCACTGGGGCAAGGCTGCACTGGAGAAAAGCTGCACTGACATGGCTGCACTGACATTGCTGCATTGACAAGGCTGCACTGGGGCAAAGCTGCACTGACAAGGCTGCACTGGACACTGGGGCAAGGCTGCACTGACACTGACAAGGCTGCAGATGGACACCGATAACGCTGCATTGATGGGCATTTTAATGTAAGTTTTTCTTCCTTAAACTTTACTGCTAAAAGTTTTTTTCCTTAAAATTCCCTCCTTAACTTGGGTGCGTGTTATACGCCGGCGCGTGTTATACGCCGATAAATACGGTAATTTACTATACCATGGGAGCCATACCATACCTTTTTTCCTCCACTACAGCTCACCTCACCTGGAAAAGGGAAGGATATCCCAGACACCTGAAAACTTAGGATGGTGGACGCGACTGCAGTGGTTACAACCAAAAGCGTACTACCCCTGTGGGGGTGAGTGGATCTGGTGAGTGGGGACCCTGGAGGGGGAGCACAAAGTCACGAGAGGATCCTGTGAAAACACCTAAAAGTCACCATTTCGTTGTTACTGATTATGAGTGAAGATTGAGCATACCACATGGACTACCAGCTGCACATTGATTTATGAACACTTTTTATATATATATTTTTTACTTTTTATGTTTTCTCCCTTTACTCACTAAGCTTCTTTGCAAACACCCAAACCACCACACGTGAGCTAATTAATTTGTGTGAAAGTATATGCATTATATTTGTGCACTTTAAGAAACCTACTGCCTACTGCTCACTTTATTCACAGCAGTTAATTATGCTCATGTATGCCTCTTTTTATTTTTATTTTTTGATTTTGATGGGTTACTGCTGATCTAGTGATTGGTATACTACTATCAACCACTGCTCATGTACTTAGAACACATTTGAGCACTATATCTATTCGTGTTGTGGAAGAGTCTGCACACATATTATTTATTTGCTATTGTTTTGTATACTACACCATTTAAGGCACATACTACTAATTGGCCACTTATACGCACACTAGGGAGCGCCACAACCCCCTTTTTACCACACATATACTTATAGACCCCTTTTGGGGGCTATATTCGGGGAGGCTGCATACCTAATAAGGATCCTAAGCGCAGTCACTCTCTAGTTAATTCTACTTAACAACAAACCTACAGTCCCTGTCTTGTTTGCACCGCCTGTATACTGCTGTTCAGAGTATATAGGGCCTGGTGGCCCCACACCTTTCCTTTTTTTAATTTGGGTGCGGGGTTCCCCTTAATATCCATACAAGACCCGAAGGGCCTGGTAATGGACTGGGGGGTACCCATGCCGTTTGTCTCACTGATTTTCATCCATTTTGCCAAGACCCGACATTACATTAAAGCCGCAAGCAGTTTTAAATGACTTTTATTCCTTTAAAAATGTCATTTTGTGCAGGGACTGTTCTAAGCACGGTAAACACACGCCACTTTACAGGCATACTATAGACACCCGGTACGATATTTAAAGGAATATATTTCACTCTTTTTTTTTCACTTTAAGCATCATTAAAATCACTGCTCCTGAAAAAACGACCGTTTTTAAAACTTCTTTTTGCATTGATACATGTCCCCTGGGGCAGGACCCGGGTCCCCAAACCCTTTTTAGGACAATACCATGTAAATTAGCCTTTAAAATTAGCACTTTTGATTTTGATCGTTCGAGTCCTATAGACTTCAATGGGGTTCTAACGTTCGTGCGAATTTTCCGTCCGTTCGCAGGTTCTGGTGCGAACCTAACCGGGGAGTGTTTGGCTCATCCCTACCTGTGATGTATTTCAGTTATCTTGCAAACCTGGCCTGTTAGTGGGTCCTGAGAACAGGCGTTGAGAACCACTGGGTTAGATGATCTCTTATAATCTAGAGATCATCAGAAGTTGTTACACTATGGAAGCCTTTATGTCCTTTTATGGGGAATGAGCGAACATTATTTGTACAGAGGAAACCCTGAGCAGAGAGTGCGGGAACATCTAGCTATCTAAGCACAAAGACCCGGGGCTGGGGATAAAAGCCACAGGCACTTGTGATCTCCTTAAACAAGAGATCTAACAAGCTGGTAAGCGGCAGTATTATTATTGGTGGAGGAACTTTCCTATCGCACTCTATCACATCTTCTTTGGTGCTGTGGTTGCATGTCACTACTGAATAGAGGGTTAAGGAATTATCACCTGGAATACTATTAAGAACTGTATATTCAGTGGGACTTCTTTTTAAACAGCCCATCAGAGTGGAGTAGATCTTTTTGGAGAATTTTTGCAAAAAGATTTTTTTCTTTTCTTTTATTTATTGCACATTTCATTTGTGATTGCGTACAATAATTTATGTATTAGTTAGCCCCATCACCTATATGTCACAATATTTTTGGATCACTATAATCATACAGCACAGCTTTCTTCTTTATATGGTTTTGGTAAACCTACAGGAAAGCCGAACAAGAACTGCACAGTGTACGACTAGTCCCCCACCCCAATAGCCAACATTCAGCCAGGCAGGTGCCTCCATTCCACCGCAAGCTGCTGTGGAACTCAAAGATACCCCAGCTACCATATGGGGATTTGTACAATCTAGAAAAACCTCACTGAATGAAGTAAGGTGCATTACAGAAAAAATAAAAAGGTAAAATTTGGCAGAATGACATACCCCCCCAAGCAAGCGAGGGGAGGGGGGGGGGCATGCTGGGACCTACAATTGCACCATTTAGGCAGCATACATCTGCCCGGGAATCACGGATCAGCAGGATTTACTGCCGACCAAGAGTCCTCCAGGTGGGGATCTTCGTTATTCTCTCTTTTTCCATTCTTTCCGTAGCAGAAGAGCTGTCCTGGAGCGAGGACAAAAAAGGAACGCTGGGGTATGGGGGAATCCCTCCTTTTATTTGAGCAGGGGGTTGTCCTGTGGGGTCAGAGGAGAGTGGAGCTGACCCATTTGTAGGCTGACATGATGAGCTCCCAGGAATATATTATTTTGGGATGTGGTGACGGTGGGTTTCCCGCTACCCGAATTCTTTACTTATAATATTAATACCCAGTTGTATTCTGTGTATTTAAGAATGCATCCAGAGATGAGAAAATCTATTCCATATTTTCACAGACCACTTTCTGTATGTGGCTGGTAAACTGTCCCGTCCCCCCCCTTTCCTCTGTAATGACCTGAAAGGAAATAACTCATTTCTGTATTTACAGTATACATGGTGATTGTATCCCCCTTAGCCACTTCGAGACCAGATTGTTTCACTCCCTGCCTGCACTGGCCGTTTTTCAGTTAGCACTGTCACACTTTGAATGACAATTACTCGTGCAACACTGTACCCTAATGGATTTTATATAGTTTTTCTGAGACAGAGAGCTTTCTTTTGTTGGTATTTAATCGCCACTGGGTTTTTCATGTGTTGCTGTAAAAAGAAAAAAAGAAAAGACAATGAAAATTCTCAAAAAACCCAAAAGTTTTTGTTATAAAATTTTGCAAATAAATGATCTTTCTTCACAAACTTAGACCAAATGTATTCTGCTACATTTCCTTGGTAAAAAATAACGTAAAAATGAAACAATCCTGTTGTACTGCCTATCTCAGTTCATGAGGACCTAAGATGCCAGGAAAAATGCGCCCTCCCCATGACCAATTTTTGGAAAGTAGGCAGTCCAAGGTATTTTTAAAAGGGGCGTGGTGACTTTTAAGTTGTAATTTTTTTTTTTGTCACAATTATTTTTTTGTCATAAAGTTGTGATTTCAACAATTTATTTTTCACATATAGGCATACATACAATTGCACCACAAAACACATTCTGCTATGCCTCCCTAGTATGGGGATACCACATGTATGAGACTTCTTCACAGTAGGGAAAGGAACTCCTAAAAATTGCACATCACAGCAAAACCCTGTAAGGAGGTGTCAGTCCAGGCCACGCCCCAACACGTTTTAATCCACCACCGGAGCTTAATCATGGGGAACTTTTTCAGACTAGATGCTTAGGTGCAAAATCCAAGGAGCTCCTTTGGGCTTTCAAAGGAGCATTAATTAGGCGTCTATTTCCTGACTACCTATCATAATTCTTGAATCCCTAAAGTGGCAGGACAGGAAAAACAGCCAAAAATTACAACATTTTTAAAAGTTCACACACCGTAATATTTTCTAAAAGGCATAATGAATCTGTCATTTTTTTGCCACAAGTTTTTGGAAAATACACAAAAAGTTGTCAATTAATAATATATTTCTAACACACAGTATAGGCATACTTAGAATTACACCCCAAATCATAGAGAGGCCCAAAATACAAGGAGTACTTTCAGGCTTTCTAGGGGCAAAAATTAAACTGTAATTTTCTGCCTATCTATCGCATTTTAGGAAGCACTGGAGGACCAGGACAGTAGAAACATCCAGAAAATAACCACGGGGGTTGGGGAGGAATGACAGGGACTTCTCCAATCAAGTCCTACCTCACCACCCGAAACTAATTGGACTATCACGGTACCTCATATAAGGATACAGACATTGATAAAATTCAAATTTATTCAAAAATAAACATTAAAAAATCTATACATACAGAATATAGATTTAACAAGAACATGTTACAGTACGAAATTATTGGGATAATATTTAAAACGCCCACAGAGGTGGTTGAAGGCAGATTTAGAGTACTTGAGAACGTAACCTCGACAGTTTCGCGGTCAAGCTGCTTCTTCAGGAGGCATCCAAGTAAATTCTCTATGAATCAGATAATCATGATTACATATACATAATAAAAAAAGTGATATAAAGTAAATAGCATAACATTGGAGTAGTTATTAATTTTGAACTTGATCATTCACTTCTTGTAATTTTTTATTTATAGTGACACTTTTCACTGGGTGTTAAAGAAATTTCTTTTCATGATAAAATTAATATTTTTCATGACACTATTATTATTAATATTTTTATGCATAAGTAGAGGGTCATAGGCATTATGCTGCTCTGACCCATTATTTTACACAATTTATATTAGCGCCGCTATTTCTATCTGTACACGTGTGAGGTATAGTTTTGGAATTCTGATCAGTTTACGTATTTATTTAAAGTGGGGTTCCACCCAAAAAAACAAAAACACATAAAAAATCCTAAAAAAAACCCCAAAAAAACATTTGGATATTTTTTTTTTTTACTCACCTCTAAATGCCTGTTGCTAGGGAGTCCCTTGTAGTCTGCCCCTTCCACTGCCTGGGCTGGTGACATCACTTCCCCCTTGGCACAGGAAGTGCTCCGCTCTGCTCCCTCCCTCCTGTCAATCATTTGGGACCCATTACAGGTCCCAGGTGACTGAGAGGCCAATCACGGCGTGCAGCGCCACTCGCGCATGCGCAGTGGGTGCCAGGCTGTGAAGCCACAGCCCGGCGCCCACAGTTGCAATGCCGGCGCCGCTGAACGGAGGGGGAGACGAGCGGGGCTTCGATCCCCCGCATCGCTGGACCCAGGGACAGGTAAGTATCCAATTAAAAGTCAGCAGCTGCAGTATTTGTAGCTGCTGACTTTTAATTTTTTTTTTTTTTAACCGGCCCCTGGGTGGAACTCCTCTTTAGGTGGCAGCTTTTTTCACTGTACACTGTGACTGTACACACATTTTGCATTCATTTACACCTCTTTTTTATAGCATTGCACTTTTCTTTGGCGCAGTGGAGTAAGAGTGATTCAGGGGCGGTTTATTTGTATATCTCTTGCTACATACAATCATCAATATTGCTTACAGGTAGATACCGATGTCCCGTCTTCCTTGCTGTTTATGGAAACCGAGACTGAAACCTGCCAAGCAGTTCCTGAGGCATACCATAACTTTCTGATTGTGTTCAGCAAAAAGGGGGCAGAGACACTTCCACCACATAGACCTTACGACTGCCCGATTGAACTTCTCCCTGGAGTAGAAATTCCTTTTGGAAGGATTTTTCCCTTAACCGAACTTGAGCTTGGTACCCTTAAAGAATACATAGATGACAATCTGAAAAAAGGGTTTATACGCCCTTCCACTTCCCCAGCAGGAGCAGGGATTTTCTTTGTGGAAAAGAAGGACCACTCCCTACGCCCCTGCGTAGATTATCGGTACCTTAATAAAATTACAATTAAAAACCAGTACCCCCTACCTTTGGTACCTGAACTCTTTCAGTGACTCGGAACTGCATCCATATTTACCAAATTGGACCTTCGCGGAGCCTACAACCTAGTCCAGATCCGAAGCGGGGATGAATGGAAAACTGCCTTCCGCACCCGCTTTGGACATTTTGAGTACCTTGTCATGCCCTTAGGGTTATGTAATGCTCCTGCCACTTTCCAGCATTTTGTTAATGATATTTTTAGAGACTACCTTGACCTATTCATTATAGTTTATCTGGATGACATCTTGATTTTTTCATCCTCGCTGTCTACCCATCGGGAGCATGTCAGAAAAGTTCTAACCCGTCTTCGTCAACACGGTTTGTATGCAAAACCTGAGAAGTGCGAGTTTGAACGCCAAAGCATTCAGTTTCTGGGCCTAATCATTTCTATAGATGGTGTCAAGATGGATCCGCAGAAGGTCTCCGCCATCCTGGACTGCCAGCCCCGACTGATAAAAGGGGAGTCCAGCGCTTTGTGGGTTTTGCGAATTTTTATCGCAAGTTCATCAGAGGATTTTCTTCCATCATCTCCCCCATCACAAGTCTTACTCGGCAAGGCACCCAGTTCCAATGGTCTCCTGAGGCTCAAGCAGCTTTCACCTCCTTGAAAGAACAGTTTGTGTCAGCTTCCGTCCTAAAACATCCTGACCCAGATTTACCTTACATACTGGAAGTAGATGCCTCCTAGATAGCAGTAGGGGCGGTTCTTTCACAGAGACAAGGATCCAAGGCTCTATTACACCCAGTGGCGTTCTTCTCCCACAGGCTAACCGAGGCTGAAAAGAATTATGATGTTGGGGACAGGGAGCTACTTGCAATCAAAGCTGCGCTGGAAGAATGGCGTTACCTCCTGGAAGGAGCGGCCCATCCTTTTCTGGTGTACACTGACCACAAGAATTTAGAGTACCTGAAAGTTGCCAAGAGATTGAAACCACGTCAGGCCAGATGGGCACTCTTCTTCACTAGATTCACTTTCCACATCACTTACAGGCCGGGATCCAAGAATACCAAACCAGACGCGCTGTCCCGGATGTTCAGCGAACCTGAAGTTCTTTCTCCTCCAGATACCATCCTTGCTCCTGGAAACTTCCTCATGCTTCCAGGAGACCTACTGTCCCAAATCAAACAGGCTTCCTCAACGGCCCCCCATCCAACAGACATCACTTTACAGTCGAGAGATGATCTGCTATGGTACAAAGATAAAATTTTTGTGCTACAACAAACACGGGTTGCCGTCCTCAAATCTTGTCATGACCATTAACTAGCTGGCCACTTTGGTATACACAAGACTTCCGAACTCCTTCAACACACGTTCTGGTGGCCTCAGCTACAAAAAGATTGCAGACGTTATGTTGAATCATGCATTACCTGCATCCAGAACAAGGGCAGCAAGACCAAGGCTTGGGGGCTGTTAAGGCCTCTACCCATACCAGAAAGACCATGGAGGATGATCTCCATGGATTTCATTGGGGAATTACCACCATCAGAGGATTTCACTACAATATTCGTAGTGGTCGACAGACTTTCCAAGATGGCTCACTTCCTGCCTATGAAGGGTACCCCATCTGCCTCTGAAACTGCAAGTATTTTTATTAAAGATATCGTAAGACTCCACGGTATACCTGCAAAAATTGTATCTGATCGGGGGGTACAATTTACATTCAAATTTTGTAAAGCCCTGTGTGGATCTCTGAAGATTGACCTTCCCTTCTCTTCTGCCTACCATCCCCAGACTAATGGTCAGAGTGAACGAACTAATCAGACCCTTGAGCAGTACTTACGATGCTATTCCTGTTTTTCTCAAGATGACTGGGTGCCCCTGCTACCCCTTGCTGAGTTTGCCTACAATAATTCTGGTCATTCTGCAACCAACCAGTCTCCATTTTTTGCGAACTATGGGTTCCACCCCTTGTTTTTGTCTAACAACATTCCAGAGTGTGCAGTACCAGCTGCTCAAGAAGCCTTGAATTTCTTTAGCACAAATAACAAGCTACTTCAAGAGACAATGACAAAGACCCAGGAACATAACAAAGAGACATTTGACAGAAAGAGGAGAGGGGAGCTTGACCTGAAACCTGGGGATCAGGTCTGGCTGTCCACCCTGAACTTGAAACTTGCATGCCCATCCAGGAAATTGGGCCCAAAATTTGTGGGTCCCTTCCCGGTGGTAAGAAAAATTATTAATGTCGCTTATGAGTTAAAATTACCAGAGTCCTTCCGTATACATCCAGTTTTCCACGTGGCTTTACTTAAACCTTCAGTCCCGGACCCCTTCCTCAACCGGAACACCGGTCCTCCTGAGCCTGTACTCATCAACGGTGAAGAAGAATTCGAGATTGAATCAATCATAGATTGCCGGAAAAGACGTAGTCAGGTTCAGTATTTGGTAAAATGGAAGGGTTACAGCCCTGAAGAGAACTCCTGGGAACCAGAGACTAATATCCATGCCAAAAGACTGATCCTAGCCTTTAAAAGATCCCACCCAATAAAGTGGCCCAGTTCGGCATCCGGAGGCTGCCCATTGGAGGGGGGCAATGTCAGGAAATCCCTTCCAGCAGACGTTCTGGCACTAGAAGAATGCCTGTGCATAGAAGAGCCGTCCAGCTCGCGCTCATGCACACTAGCGCGAATAGCGGCGCACGGGCACGCGCACCCCTTGTGACAGCACTTGGCGCCAACATGGGGCTATTTAAAGGAGACTGATGCCTTGCTTCCTTGCTGTCTGGTCCACAGCGTTTCCTGAAGACCCCTGCTGCCTTGATTACCCAATTTACCTGAATCCAGTACTTACTTGGCTTGTCCCTGACTTTCCTGTTTGCTGCCTGCCCCGATTCCGGCTTGGACTCTGACTATTCTTTTGGATTGTCCTTCTGTACCTGATCTACCCACCAGTACCTTGACCCGGCTTGTCTGCACCTCCCTGCTGTCTGCATCCTGCTACGGGACTACAGTGCACCTCCCTGCTGTCTGCATCCTGCTACGGGACTACAGTGCACCTCCCTGCTGTCTGCATCCTGCTACGGGACTACAGTGCACCTCCCTGCTGTCTGCATCCTGCTACGGGACTACAGTGCACCTCCCTGCTGTCTGCATCCTGCTACAGGACTACAGTGCACCTCCCAGCTGTCTGCAACCTGCTGCCGAACTACAAGTGCACCTCCCTGCTGACTACAGGACTCAGCCCTCTACTCCAGCGTTCCAGTCAGGCACTGGAGTTAGAGGTATACGAGAGGCCATTCTCTGCATTCCGAGCTCAACCTACCAGGTACGTGACAGTCAGTGTACTGTATCCTGTGCAGAGTGTGCAACTAAAGCTAACTGCAGACAATTACTGGTGTTCTCTTTCTAATAATACCTCAGGCAGGCAGCTGCAGTATTTTCAGTCAGTGTACTGTATCCTGTGCGCAGTGTGCATCTAAAGCTAACTGCAGACAATTGCTGGTGTTCTCTTTCTAATAATACTACATGCAGGCAGGCGATTCAGCTAGCTGCAGTATAATCAGTATATATACATCCCAGCTTTGTGCAGCTACATCTCACTGCAGGCCATTCCTTCTGTACCTATTCCAATACATCAAAGACAGTATGTCTGGAAGGCCAACAAGGAGAGGCAGACAGTCACAGGCCAATAAAAGAGGGCAAGCAGGCTCTGTGTCTAGAGGCAACAGTGCTGGTTGTGGACACAGTGCATCCTCATCAGCACGTGGCCGTGGGGCATGCTTGTCCTTTTTCTTGGCAGCTGGCCGTGTTGAGCCACAACATGCCGAAGAGTTGGTAGAGTGGAAGACCAAGCCGTCCTCATCCTCCTCATCCTCTGTCACCCAGGCTACCTTGGCTGCCAATGCAGGTGCCAAAGCGGCCTATTCCTTGGACTCAAGGTCATCATCAGTTACTCCTTCCCTAGCCCCACCGGAGGATTCCCCCGAACTGTTCAACCACAGTGTCGGGTACATGCTGCAGGAGGATACACAGCGTTTTGAAGGCTCCGATGATGGTACCCAGCTTGAGGAAGGCAGTAACGTGAGCCCAGAGAGAGGGGTTGCCCAAGAAGGACAACAAACTGGCAGTCATGTTCCCTCAGCTGCAGCATACTGCCAGGTTTGCTCCAGTGACGAGGAGGGAGGGGATGATGAGCTCACTGACTCTACGTGGGTGCCTGATAGGAGTGAGGCGGAGGAGGCACATCTCCAACGAGGCAGGATGCCCTCCAGGGGCCAGCTTAAGGGCAGCCAACCAACTGCATCACACCGCAGAGCTCTGCAAGTGCAGGGCGCTGGTGACTCTGCGCGTTATTCCAAAAGTTCTTTGGTATGGGCCTTTTTTGAGACGTGTGCAGCAGATCACACCATTGCTATTTGCAACATATGTCTGAAGCATATCAAGCTTGGACTAGGCAGCAAGCGCTTGGGCACCACATGCTTAATGAGACATATGTCGAGCTCCCATGCAGCCCGTTGGCAACACTACCTAAAAGACTCACACCAAAGAACAAGGCAGACCTCTCCTTGCTCCTTCTCATCAGCTGGGATCTCCAACCCCACTATACCTTCAGTCCTCTCAGAAACCTGCACTGAGAGAAATGAAGGTGTAGAATTAGGTGTGCCACTGCCAAGCACTTGCGGGCAATCTGCTATCGGTACAACAACGTCTGATTCTAGCAGGCAGATTTCCCTACCCCAGTTGCTCCACCGGTGAAAGAAGTTCGCTCCCAGCCATCCACATGCCCAGCGGTTGAATGCTAGCTTTGCTAAACTGCTAGCACTTCAACTGCTGCCTTTTCAGTTGGTAGACTCTGGCCCCTTCCATAAGTTTGTGGAATGTGCGGTACCTCAGTGGCAGGTTCCCAAACGCCTCTTTTTTCACAGAAGGCGATTCCGGCTCTCTACCAGCGTGTGGAAGGCAATGTCCATGCCTCGCTGGAGAGGGCGGTCAGTGGTAAGCTGCATATTACCGCTGACTCGTGGTCCAGCAGACATGGACAGGGACGTTACCTATCTTTCACCACGCACTGGGTGACTCTGCTGGCAGCTAGGAAGGATGCAGGACAGGGTGCAGTAGTGTTGGAGGTTGTTCCGCCACCATGCCTCCAAAATTCTACTAGTGGCGATTCTGCCACACCTCTCTCCTCCACCCCCTCCTCTTCTTCTTCCTCCATGGCCTCTTCCTGTGCTGATTTGTCCTCGGAACCAGCGGTGCTTTGTAGGCGTTCAAGGGGCTACGCAAGCACGCAGGCAAAAATATGGCATGCGGTGCTTGAGCTGGTGTGCTTGGGGGACAGGAGCCACACTGGGGCAGAGATTCTATCAGCTCTGCAGGGGCAGGCTCAGAGATGGTTGACGCCATGCCAGGTTAAGGCAGGAATGGTGGTTTGCGACAATGGCACCAACCTTCTCCCTGCCCTCCGACAGGGACAACTGACCCATGTGCCCTGCTTGGCTCACGTCCTTAACTTGGTGGTGCAGCGGTTCTTGGGCATGTACCCGGGCTTACAGGATGTCCTAAGGCAGGCCAGGAAAGTCTGTGTGCATTTCCGCTGGTCATATAATGCCAGTGCTCGGCTGGCTGACCTCCAAAAGGAATTTAACCTGCCCAAGAACCGCCTCATCTGTGACATGCCCACCAGGTGGAACTCAACGTTGGCCATGCTGCAGCAGCTGAGCAGAGGGCCATCAGGGTCAGGGGAGCTTGTTTTTTTTTCCTCACGCCAGTGGGGCCTGATCAGGGATGCATGCACTGTCCTGTCACCATTTGAGGAGGCCACGAGGATGGTGAGCAGTGACAGTGCATGCATCAGTGACACTGTCCCTCTTGTCCACCTGTTGGAGCACACACTGTGTGGAATAATGGACAGGGCACTTGAGGCAGAACAGAGGCAGGAAGAGAAGGACTTCCTTATCTCTCAAGGCCCCCTTTATCCAGACAGTGTTTCTGTGTGCCCGCCGATCACACAGGAAGAGGACAAGGAGGAGGAGGAGGACGAGGAGGAGGATTGTGTCAGCATGGAGGTGGGGCCTAGCACTCAGCATCAGCAGCAATCTTCAAGGGATCATTTACAGTCCGAAGAAACCCATGGACTTGTACGTGGCTGGGAGGAGGTGGCTGCGGATCATGTAGTCCTTAATGACCCAGAGGACTCTGGACCGAATGCCTCAGCAAACCTACGCTGCATGTGTGGAGTGCCCAATTAATTTTGCAGGGTTGCCCACATAGCTCACTGGTGGAAGCACTGGAGGCAGAGTCACTACAACAAGAGATCCCGACTCTTAAAATGATCACCAGGGTTTGGCAGACAACCAAGCGAATAATGGGATATAAAGGAATTTCAGAATATTCACCAATCTGGAACAACAAGAATTTACAGGAATTATTATCTGTTGATAGTAACAGGCTGTGGGAAAGGTGTGGGATAAGCCGGCTAACACAGTTATATGAGGGGGATACCTTGAAATCTTTCGAGGAATTGAAATATGAGTATGGGATTCTAAATCGCGCATTCTACACCTACTTACAGATCAGACATGCCTTGAACAGGCAGTTTGATAGGCAATCTCCCATATGGTGTAGGATTCCGCTGCTACACACTATAGTTAAATCAGAGACCTCCAAGGGGCTAATTTCAAAGATATACACCCAATTAATAAAGCGCATAAATATGCAGGTAGGCCTCCCTGGGGGCAGGGTCAGGTGGGCAGCTGATGTGGGGGCGATAACGGACGCCGAGTGGAAGAGGATTTTGGAATTTGGTACTGAAGTGTCGGTCTCGCCTTCACAAATGGCCTCCCATCTGATGCTGCTACATAGATCTTATTACACTCCAAAAAAGCTTTTTATGTTTGGCCGTAGAATCAATGACGAGTGCCCTAGATGTAGAAGAACAGGCGATTTAATCCACATGATGTGGCGGTGCCCAAAGCTAGTCAGGTACTGGTCCGAGATTTTAAAGAAAATAAATACAACGTTCAAAACTAACTTAGCGCTTGATTCTAAGACTTGTGTGCTTGGTCATGTCGACAATGGGCTGAGAGACAGGAGCACAGCGGTGGCCGTAGCCAGATGTTTATTCCAAGCGAGGAAATTAATAGCGCAGCTCTGGCAATCAAGAACTCCTCCGACTTCGGAGAATTGGATTAGAATAGTTGACTCCACAGTGTGGTGTGAGAGGACGTTCTATACTAGGGCTGGCAATTATAACAAGTTTGTGAGGTTGTGGAGTCCGTGGGTCCAAGTAATGCCGTGCCCGCAAGCAGTGCTATCTGTATGCTGAGAGTGTTCATGTCTTTAGTAATGGGGCATAGCTATACTAGGTGCAACTTAGAGTTAAGAGAGAACAATGCACAGTCTTGTCGTTGCCCATCAGGTGCGCCCGGATACTATGGGGGGTTATCAAGGGAGGGTTACTGGGGGGTGGGGGGATGGTTTAATCGCCTGAAAAGGTAATAAAATATATGAATATGTCTACGGTCATGGTAGGAAGGTGGCCACTAGGCCCCGGGGTACTAGTTGCATGATACGGGCCCCGTAGTTTGGGACTACTGGTGTCACCTACATACTGTAATGCAAATTGTAATTTCTCACTTTAAGAGGGAATAAAAAAAAAAACAAAAAAAAAAATAGAAGGGGGAATAACTACGGAATGCCACAATGATGTGACTAGATTAGAGACGTATATGAGAACCAATCTGAAAGTAGTCTCTGGATAAAGTTGACTGATGTGGCAGAAAAAAAAAAGAAAAAAAAAGAAAAAGAAAAAAAAAAAAGAAAAAAAAAAAAAAACCTACGCTGCATGGCCTCCCTGATCCTGCAAAGCCTGCGGAAGGATCCTTAGTATTCGTGGTATCAAGGAGAGGGATCATTACTGGCTGGCAACCCTCCTTGATCCACGTTACAAGGGTAAGGTTGCGGACCTTATCTTGCCGTCGCAGAGGGAGCAGAGGATGAAACATCTTCGTGAGGCCTTGCAGAAAGGTTTGTGCAATGCGTTTCCAGAGCCTGGGAGGTTACAATTTCCTGGTCCTCCTGGACAACATGTTGCTGAGGCTTCGGTCAGCCACAGAAGGAGCGGTGGAGAAGGTGGCCGTCTGACCGATGCGTTCAGACAATTTTTTAGTCCGCAGCCCCAAGGTATGATCGGTTCCAGCAACCATCGCCAGCATCTGATTCACATGGTGCAGGAATACTTAGGGGCAAGATCAGACTTGGACATCTTTCCCACCGAAAATCCCCTGGGTTATTGGGTCTTGAGGATGGTCACTGGCCAGAGCTTGCACAGTATGCAATTGAGCTACTGGCCTGTCCTGCATCCATCCTGCTGCTGGAGGCTTTGTAACTGATCACAGGGTACGCCTGTCCACTGAAATCGGTCGATCGGCTGACCTTCATAAAAATGAATCAGTCTTGGATCACCAGCAAGCACCTGATGTAACCGAATAATTTTTTTTTTAATGTGAGATCCCTTCAAGACTGCCTATGCTGATGCTGAATGACTATCCTGTTATGCTGAGTGACAATCCTCTTCCTCCTCAATGTTCATGCTGATAGCTTGTAAGAACATTTTTCATTCTGGGCACCGCCATCAGTGGCTAAGGCCCAATTTTTCAGCCCCTGTTTAACAGGGGCGTGTAATTACAATTTTTGATGCAATACTTTGCAGCAGGGCTCATTCCTGCACTCCAACTAGAGTATCTGTGAGGAGTTGCATTGTTGTGGCACCAGCACCAGTGCCTTAGGCCCAATTTTTCAGCCCCTGTTTAACAGGGGCATGTAATTACTATTCTTGATCTAATATTTAACAGCAGGGCCTGTTCCTGCGCCCACCAAGAGTAACTGTGAGGGCTTACAGTGTTGTGGCAACACTAAGACCCACATTTCTGCAGAGTATATAGGGCAGGCCCCTACTTTCAATCATCCAACTTACAAACGACTCCTACTTGCAAACGTAAGGAGACAACAGGAAGTGAGAGGAAATCTACCCCTAGGAAGGGAAATTCTCTCCTGTAAGAGTTCCTTGTTTCACTAAAAACACCAAATTTTCAAAATCAGAAACTGAGGTGAAAGCTTCTGAACAGGTGCACAGACAGCAAAACAAATGTTACAGGGGTGATAATCCTTCCCAATGCTTTCCAAAAAGCTTTAAAATAGATTTTTTGGCTTGAGCTACATGTAAAGAATGTACCAGTTCAAAATTACAAACAGATTCTACTAAAGAACAAACCTACAGTCCCTGTCTTGTTTGCACCGCCTGTATACTGCTGTTCAGAGTATATAGGTCCTGGGGGCCCAACGCCTTTCTTTTTTTTATTTGGGTGCGGGGTTCCCCTTAATATCCATACAAGACACCCCCAGGCACGATATTTAAAGGAATATTTCACTTTAATTTATTCACTTTAAGCATCATTAAAATCATGCTCCTGAAAAAAATGGCCGTTTTTTTTTAAACTTTTTTTTGCATTGATACATGTTCCCTAGGGCAGGGCCCGGGTCCCCAAACCCTTTTTAGGACAATAACTTGCATATTGGCCTTTAAAATTAGCACTTTTGATTTCTCACGTTTTGAGTCCCATAGACTTTAACGGGGTTCGAAAGTTCGCGTGAAACTTTCGGTCCGTTCGAATGTTTTGATGCGAACCAAACCAAGGGTGTTCGGCTCATCCCTAATTGACAATTTGATATTCTGGAGGTTTGGGGAGTCTTGAGCACTTCCTAGACATTTTGAACGATAATAATCTGAATTTAAAGTTTACTTGGCATTTGAGCCCTGATTAGGTCCCTTTTCGTGATGTGGTACTTCAAAGTGGAGAGGGACGGATCGTTTCGGGCCTGTATAGAAAGTCTCTCTCAGGCAACACAGTCCTGGAAGCTGACTGCGCACCCTGGTTATATCATAAGTGCGATACCAGTAGGTCAATTTATCAGACTGCTATAATGAATTATGCGCCCTTTTGTTCTATGGTATACATACATCAGGGGAATAAGGGGACACCTAGTGGCAGATACCCCTATAGCAGGGGTGTCCAAACTTTTTTCAAAGAGGGCCAGATTTCATGAAGTGAACATACATGAGGGCCGACCATTTTGCCTGACTTTTTTGAACCATTAAAATTAATTGCAAATTAAATGTTTATACAAAGTTTATTGCAAACGGCATACTTTTAATTTTGTCACATGGATGACAAATCTAAACAGGTGTTAAATCACTCTGCCTTTCAGATCTGAAGTCCGGATGAAAAAAAAAATCCAGGAAGCTGAAATATATGTCAGGAAAATTGTAAAGTACATTACATATTATAATAAAGGCTATCTGTCAACTTTTAAGTTAAAAAAATATAAACAGGAACATAACACCAAGTATACATCGTGTCCAAATATATTCATAACTGATTTAGACCAACTGACATTAACTGAGATTTTACAATATATTCATCTCAATTGAAAAAGAAAACTTGTCTGCACTAATGTGAAGGGTGAAACTGAGATCTGGACTGCAGCACATAGGCTAGGTCTGGGTCAAAGGCAGTGGTTTTGATGCGCAAAATGTTCCGCAGGTGAGGGTCACTTAGTCTTGTCCTCGCGCGGTTCTTGTTAAAGTTCATAGCAGAGAATGTCTTCTCACACATATATGTTGAGCCAAACAAGCTCAGCATTTTCTTAGCCAATGTTCGAATCTCTTGAAACCGGCTCTTATCCAGTTGGTGGTAAAAGTTCACAAGAGAGAGCTGTTGGTGACGACTGCGTAACTCGCTGTAACAATGCAGCTCAATGAGCTCGAACTGCAGCTGATCTGGAGCATCATCGGGGTCAACAGAGAATGGAGAGGAGAAAAAGCTGATCTCCTTTTCAATAGCTGCAAAATCCTGAAAGCGTCGTTTAAACTCCCCAGACAGAGATGTGATGTCTGCTGCATATCTGCTCATTTGTGCACTGATATTGTCCTGTGGAAAACTGTTCATTATGTCCTGCAACGCTGAAAAATGTATGAGATTGGGCTGTGTTTGTGAAAACGGCCTTATGAAAAGTTGCAGCTTTGTTCCAAAGGCTTTGAGGTGTGAATAAAGCTGGTTCACCGCTGCATCTTTCCCCTGAAGACTGGTGTTCAGTACATTCAGATGCTTTGTTATGTCAACTAGAAACCCCCAATCAGCCAGCCAAATCGGATCAGATAGTTCTCGCATTGGTTGTCCCTTTGTTTTCAAGAATTCTCCGATTTCCTTTTTGAGAGAGTAGAAACGCTGCAGTGCAGACCCCCAACTGAGCCAACTTACATCGTTGTGATATAAAACATCTTCGTATTCAGCCTGGATGTCCAGTAGAAACTGCTTAAACTGGCGGTGGGACAGGGCTTTAGAGCGAATAAAATTAATAGTCTTTACCACTGGTTTCATAACATGGTCATATTTGAGATTTTTAACACAGAGAACTTGTTGATGAATGATACAATGGAGTTTAATAGATTTGCCTCCTTCTTCGATCACCTTGTTACAGATTAGGGTTGCTAATCCACTTCGTTCACCAGCCATGGCAGGTGCCCCATCAGTAATAATCCCAGTAAGTTTGTTCCAAGGCAGTTCCATGTCATCTATGGCGGAAGTAACAGAAACAAATAAATCTTTTCCTCTTGATTGGTCCGTAAGGCTCTGGAGCTCAAGTAGCTCTTCAGTCACAATCATTTCATCGTCCACCCCTCGCATAAAAATCAGCAACAGAGCCGTGTCAGATAGGTCCCTGCTTTCTTTACAGGCTATTGAAAAGAAGTCAAAATTCACTCCTTTGGATGTCAACTGTCTCTTAATATCTGATGAAATCTCTTAAACTCTCCGTGCTACAGTGTTACGAGCCAGGCAAATGTTGGCAAACTCTTGCTTCTTCTCAGGACAGATATTCTCAACCATTTTTATAACACATTCTTTGATAAAGTTACCCTCAGAAAAAGTTTTGCAATTTTTAGCAATTAACGTTGCCACCTCATAGCTTGCCTTTGTGGCATTTTCATTTGACTCACAGGCTCTTGTGAAAAATCGTTGTTGCGACATTAAAACAGCTTAAAGTTGCTTCAACTTTTCACTGCGGTCGTGCCCTGTTAGCTTGTCGTATGTCCTATGTTTTTATTTTTTATATTCTTTCTGGCCCCCACTTGTAATCTGCCCCCAGGCTCAGATCAGGGCAAGGATAAGTTGTTTTTTGAAATATATATATATATATATATATATATATATATATATATAAATAATATAATCCCTCTGGGTTTGCACTTGTCCCCGAGCGCCGCTGACTTCACGGATCATGCACGAGCCCGCTGGGACGCTGACAGCACGTGGCGCCGCCGCCAATCACCGCCGCCAATCACAGGCAGTGAGAGCTCTGCAGCTGCCGCAGGGAAATGACTCAGTGTCTGCTATTGACGCCGCGTGCTGTCAGCTTCCCGGAGGGTTTTGGAACACACCCCTGCTTGTCAGTGAGAGGCGCTCGAGGATTACGGAACATAGATCGGTGTATTTATATACATAGAAACATTACAGAGTGCGGAGCAAGGGGGGCCACAAGGGTAACAGAAACTGGAGGCATGTGGGGGCCGTATAAAACCGGACCGCAAATGGCCCGCCGGCCAGACTTTGGACATGCCTGCCCTATAGGGAGCCTGCACGGTTCCTTGGTTACACTCTGCGTGTGGGACAGTTCTCTGGCAGGTATTTTTCAATATGGCTGTTGTGCCCAACAGAACGTATAAAACCTGTGTGTGGGGCACTAGATACTACAAAGACCGTTATTTGTCAGGTACTGGAGTGTATGTCTGCTGTGTCCACTGCACCATCTATCATATTGCATAGTCACAGGGCACTATTGATCCACATACTTTCCAGGGAAGCAGGACATTTGGTTGTAATTTAATTTGTATATTTTTGCTTATTTATCAATAGCTCCATCATATATTATTTGTGAATTGCTTTGGTGTTTGGGTCACTATCCAATCTGATTGTCAATCTCTGCACAGACCTTATCACTGCATAGTTGGTTATGGACAGGAATTGGCACAATTGTATTGAATAGTGTATTGAGAGGATGTTGCAGGTCCACCAGTGGGATATGAAAAATCATTTAAAAGGCATACTTTGGAAAAGGTAACAAATACCCATGCAGAACCAATAAAGATACAAAAATGAAAGGTGAATTTCATATGCAGTTTCCAGTGGAAAACCCAAACCAAAATAAAGCAAACCAAATGAATTCTGTGTTGTTGCCATCTGGGACAATGGTATAAGCCCCCGTTTCCTGACATTGTGCAGCACTGTAATTTTTATGCAAGGTATCAGCAATAAGTAGGGATGGAAGAACGGTTCGGCCCCAGCATAAGTTTGGACCGAACTTTAGCTGTTCAGACATTCGCCGAACAGCCGAACAAACGGGTCGTTCGACCATTTGTTCGGTCCCCCGAACCGACCACAATGCATTGCGGCGCTGAACAGTGCATTGCAAGCCCTGATTGGCTGAAGTAGTGAAAGCTTCAGCCAATCAGGGCACAGAGCACAGAGCACTGTCAGAGTCATGATTGGACACTGTCATCATGACTTTATCCAATCATGGCCAATTCCCGCCCCACAGTATAAAAGTATTCTTTCAATGGCAGCCATTTTCATTGTGATTTCCGCGTGGAGATAGAACAGGTCTCTGTTCAGTGCTATTATGCCCCGTACACACGGTCGGATTTTCCGATGGAATATGTCCGATCGGAGCATGTTGTCGGAAATTCTGATTGTGTGTGGGCTCCATCGGACATTTTCCATCGGATTTTCCGACACACAAAGTTGGGGAGCAGGAGATAAAATTTTCCGACAACAAAATCCGTTATCGGAAATTCCGATCGTGTGTACACAAATCTGACGGACAAAGTGCCACGCATGCTCAGAATAAATAAAGAGATGAAAGCTATTGGCCCCTGCCCCGTTTATAGTCCCGACGTACGTGTTTTACGTCACCGCGTTTAGAACGATCGGATTTTCTGACAACTTTGTGCGACCGTGTGTAGACAAAACAAGTTTGAGCCAACATCCGTCGGAAAAAATCCTAGGATTTTGTTGTTGGAATGTCCAAACAAAGTCCGACCGTGTGTACGCCCTTATAGTGTGCTATACTGTGCTATTTTGCTTCAATTGTCAGTGTAGAATAATAGTTTGGTGTCAGTCTAGGGATAGTGTGAGTGTAGTGAGGAGGACCATCATTCAGCTTTGCATAGTGTGCAGCTAGAGTAGGGACAGCTCAGATAGTTTCACTGTAGTGTAGTGAGACCGTGTCATTCATACATACATTAGTGTAGAGTAGAGACAGCCCAGTGTAGTGTAGTGAGACGTGTCAGTAATCTTTACATTAGTATATAGCTAGAGTAGGGACAGTTTAGAAAGCGTCAGTGTAGTGACGGCTGAACACCAACTATTTGATTGCGTTACTGCCAGTTTAACGGTATATAGTTTTGTGTGCATTACTGCCAGTTTAACGCCATATACTTCTGTGTGCATTACTGCCAGTTTAACGCCATATACTTCTGTGTGCATTACTGCCAGTTTAACGCCATATAGTTCTGTGTGCATTACTGCCAGTTTAACGCTATATAGTTTTGTGTGCGGTACTGCCAGTTTAATGCCATATTGTTCTGTGTGCGTTACTGCCAGTTTAACGCCATATTGTTCTGTGTGCGTTACTGCCAGTTTAACACCATTTACCTCTTTGTGCGTTACTGCTAGTTTAACGCCATATCATTTTGTGCGTTACTGCCAGTTTAACACCATTTACTTTTGTGTGCGTTACTGCCAGTTTAACGCCATATAGTTCTGTGCGTCACTGTATATTTGGCGCATTATATTGCAGTATATTATAGTGTATCCATGGAGTGTGTCTGTGTAGTGTGAGTACTCAAATTAAAGTACACCAAACAACTCTTTACATTGATTAAAACGCATCCACTTACACAACTTCTTCTTTACATTTGCACTGCCCCCTCCCTCCCAATAATGTCTGGGAGGACAACAAGGAGAGGCAGACCTTCCCATGCACTGTAAGGGGGCCAGCAACAAATGTGTCCACAGGCAAAGGTGGACGTGGTGGTCAGTCTTCAGGCAGGGCATCATTTCCTCTGTTTAGTGAGTCTGCCCATGCTATCCAGCCACAGCATTGCAGAGGAGGTGGTGGATTGGTTTACTAAACCTTCCTCATCCTCCTCATCCTCTGTCATGCAAGCAGAGACAAGTGTGCAGTCCCCTGCAGTTTGGGTGAAATGTGCAGCGCTTATGTGATCATATAAACCATAACAAATAATGAGTACAAAAAATGTGAATAATAAATGATGTGCTCAAAAATACTCCAAGCAGTCCTCTATTATGACATGTGATGTCTATAAACAGAAGGAACTTGAATGTGTGATGTCCAAAAACAAACTTCAATCATGTGTGATGATAATCCTCAACCACATGTGGATATGATATGGTGACAGTATTTAACTTCAAATATGTATGATGTAATAACAGTTGATAGTAGATCCACCACCAAAGACACCAGAAGCTGCTTACCAGAGGGATTGAACTCAAATAGGTGCAGGTGGAACAGTGACTGGTTTAAACAGCCAAAAACATGGCACCGCTATTCTGGGGGACATATAGGTGCGGATGTGGCTTAAAATGGCGCAATGCCAAGTGTATATATCCTACAACATGGCACAGTTTGTGTTAGGTATATTAATACCTTAAGGCCCAAGATATCGCCCTTATGGCAGCAAAAATGGAAAAAAAATGGAATGTTTGGAATACATCCAAACATTGCTCTAGCCTAAACATGGGCAGCACAGTGGTGTAGTGGCCAGCACTCCCACCCAGCAGCAAAAAAGGTTACCGGTTCGAATCCTGAGATTCCATGTGGGGGTAGAAAAAAATATATAAAAATTATGTAATATATATAAAAAATATGATACTAAGGTGTGACAAATGATGGCACCCCTCAAAAAGAACACATTATATGTTGGATTGAGCTGATATCCATGATAGGGACCAAACCAGTAAATATTCAAATAAAAAATATAAGAAATCCAAAATACATTCTAAAATATATGTTATCAGAAAAATTAATAAAAATACCCTCATAAAAACAGTTAAAAACACTTATAAAAAACCTCTCATAAAAGATATTCTAATAGGTACCAACTGGACCCTAAAGTACCAGAAATAGAGAAAAGGCATCATGCTTGGTTGATAAAAGCATTGATGTCCCATTCTATGTTCAACCCAAAAGGTGAGTAGTGGAAAGAGAAAAATATCCTGGACGGCCGCACACCATAGAAGACATCTTTATTGATATGAAGAAATAAAATCCAAATGCAGTCACCTCATGTACAGGGAGGAACAGGAAAGATAGCTAACATGTTTCACGCCCCATCATGGCGCTTATTCATAGCATAGTGTCTTGATACGGATTTGAGAGATTGGAGCGGCAATCTTTTGCTTATGATTTCCAAAAGGTGAGTAGGTCTGCAATTGGTGGATCCAATAAGTCTCCAAGCGAGAGACTCCCCTTGTCTTAGCTCCTCCACCTCCATGTCGAGGCACATTATGTTTGACGTCACCACTTTTTATTTTAGCGATATGCTCGCTGACTCTAATGCCGCGTACACACGGTCGGACTTTAAGGCAGACTTTGCCCGGCGGACTTTTCGACGTACTTTACAACGGACTTTCTGAATGAACGGACTTGCCTACACATAATCCACCAAAGTCTGTCGAATTCGTACGTGATGACGTACGACCGGACTAAAACAAGGACGTTCATAGCCAGTAGCCAATAGCTGCCCTAGCGTGGCTTTTTGTCCGTCGAACTAGCATACAGACGAGCGGACTTTTCGACCGGACTCGATTTCAACGGATTGATTTAAAACATGTTTCAAATCTAAGTCCGTCCAACTTTTGAGAAAACAAAGTCCGCTGGAGCCCACACACGATCGAATTGTCTGAAGAAATCCAGTCCGCCGGGCAAAGTCTGCCGTAAAGTCCGCTCGTGTGTACGCGGCATAACAGAAAAAGCTCAAATTCTGAGATTGCGCAGGAATTGCACAGATGTAGACAACTATTTTACTCAAGCATCAACACTGAGGGACAGATTCATAGAAAAGGGGTACGACCCAACATAGTTAACCTCAGGAATAAAGTGGCTGCAATTGACAGAAATTCTTTGCTGACACCAAAACCTCCTTGTGAACAAGATAGCTCCTTTAAATTCTCTATGCTCACCACTTTTTCAGTTTAACACAGAGAAATCAAAAACATAATTTGCTGACATTTTGATGATGCCTTTGCTCATCCGCTCCTATATGTCCCCCAGAATAGCGGTGGCATGTTTTTGGCTGTTTAAACCAGTCACTGTTCCACATGATGTCACATCCTCTTTCACATGTTAAAATGAGGCTTGGAACTCTTGTCCGGGCGCCATTTTGGCAGAACCAGGAAGTAATCCTCCTCTACATATGAAAACGAGGCTTGGAATGCAAGCCAGGGCGCCATTTTGGAGGAACCAGGAAGTAATCTCGATAATTTTCACTTTCAATCAGACGGAGCTGCCACTTGTTATGGGGGTAACCAGTATCTATAAATACTCAGCCAGTACAGTGGTCCAGCACCCCAGATGATGACTTCTAAGTTGAAACGCATCTGGAGAATATGCTGAGACGACTGTCTTCTTTTATACAAGTGCTTGATTTTACTGCTAAACACGTGAGTGTATTTCCTTTGCTTTTCATCCCCTTTGCTTTTTACAGTCCCCTCAGTTGCCAGAGTGGATGAACATGCCTCCTTGTCCACATCTATTACTGCCATAGCCCCAACATTAGCCATTGAGGAGTCAGCTGAGTTATTTGACCACAGCGTCAGCCACTTGCTTCTTGATGATGCCTGGCCATTATTGGATTCAGATGTTGGTCCTGAGGTTGAGGATGACAGGAACATGAGCCTAGAGAGAGGGAGGAACACTGGTAGACAAATTGGCATTCATGTTCCCCAAGCCACAGCATATTGCCAAGTTGTCTCCGGTGGTAATGATGAAGATGGATGAGATGGAGATGATGGTGAGTTCACTGATGCGACTTTGGTGCCAGATAGAGCAGAGGAGGAAACTGAAGGTGAGGTGGCACAACCTCAAGGAGGACAATATCAAGAAAGAGTAGAGAGCAGCCACCCTATTCCATCACATTCTGCAGCTGTTAACTCCCGTCCCACTCCCCAAAGCTCAGCTGTCTGGGAGTACTTTTTCAGTACATCTGCAAGAGATCGCACTGTTGCTATCTGCAAACTGTGTCTCAGGCACATCAAACATGGCAAAAACACGAACCATATGCATATCATTGCAATTTTCTTTGCCTTTTGCCTTCATCAAGAACACCTCTATAAGGTTACGGTGGGAAGGTGCCCCCAACACCCAAAGAGTAATTTTTCTGCACCTGTTTGATTGGTGCATATCTTTGCAATTTTTACAGCAAGGCCAATTCTTGCTTTCATCAAGAGTACCTTTATAGGGTTATGGTGGGAAGGCGCCACCGACACCCAAAGACCAATTTTTACGCACTTTCTATACAAAGTCAAAGTGACACCAGAATGTATCCAAAAAATCTCTAATCTTGTTCCCAGTGCACTACATTGTGGCCTCATCATACACACTGGCTCCCCAGCTGTTGCTGAGCAAAATAAAGGCAGCTTGCAGGGAAAATGTAATTTTTTTGGCTTTAAAAATGTAATTATTGCTGCAGTAGATTGTAGACATGGTACAGATCTGCCACTTTACAGGTAGACTAAGGGGACCCCCCCAGGCACTATATTGGAAGGAATTTTTCATTTTTAGGCTTTCACTATAAAAATAAAAAAATTGCTACTCATTTAAAAATGACGTTTTTCACAAACTTTTTTCTTATTGATACATGTCCCCCAGGGCAGGACCCGGACCCCTATAGCCATTGTATGCCCAATTACTTGCATATAAGCCGGGGTCCATTTGGCCCATCCCTAATGATAAGGGAGACATTAAAATAAACATATGAGGCATCCAGAAAACTGACATGTGACAAAGGATGTTTGTTTTGAAAAACATCAATGGGGTTAATTTTGCAACTGGTTTCAAAGGAAGCTAATTAAAAGAACAGCTGACAGAGGTAATTTTCTCAGTTCTTTCAAACTTCAACCCCATGATTCTGCAGTCCAGTCACATGATCCTAGCTCTTGTGATAAGCAGTAAACCAAGAAATTACATCTCTTCAATCTACAGCTATGTGCACAATTGTGAACTGTTTTTTATTTATCACATAATGTGTGTGTGTTACATCCACAGCTGTGACTGTTGCTGCATGTACTTTAATTGACTTGCGAGTGCACATTTGCTTTAGTGAATCAACCTCCCCATGCCTCTTTTGCAATAAAGTATTCTTACTTGCCTGTTCACACTATACACTGAGCTGCCCGCACAAAGTGCAGTGTACAATTTCAGCATCTGCTGGGTTGAATAAACTCCTGTGCATGTGTGGGAGTCCTCCGCTCCAGCCAGTAGGAAACTTGAATGGGAGCTTTAAATCCACATCCTTATAACGTTCTTGTACTCCACGTGGGGGTGGGGGGAGAGAACAGGGAAGGGATGGAGGAAAAAGAGTACCCCAATAATGTAGTAATGTTAAATATAAAGTGCTTTTATTAAATCGATAAACTGGACTCTTACATTGAAATAAACAAAGACAAGCAATAAAATCAAATCTCATGGCGTCTGAGCGCCGTTCTCACGTCACTTCCGGTATCTAGTCAGCCTTCGACCACCCCCCCTACGCGTTACGTCATCACGTGACTTCATCAGGGGATCTCCCGTGATCCCCTGATGAAGTCACATGACGTAACGCGTAGGGAGTGGCCGGAGTGGCTGTGATTAAGCGCTTGGGATAAGCGGGAAACGCGTTAGCTGATTGCCTGTACTTTCTGCCACAGTGCTTTGTATGCTGTATGCTCAAGAATTTATTATAATAAACAACTTTTGAAATACATCTTCCTGGAGTGCGGCTGTCCGGATTTTCTTATTTTCTTCAGCATGACTCAGCATTAGCCAGCACCTGGGGCTCTTTATCCTGAGAGACAACTGAGTTGATACCTGGAAGTGGATCTATGCCTGTGCGGTGAGAATTTCTCTGACAATTCTGCAGAGGAAGGCATGGAGTTGGCGGAGGAGGAGGAGGAGGTAGAGCTCACATGTCTGGCATCATCACCAGCTGTAAAAACATGGGGGCACAACAAGCTGCAGCATCAAGCCCTGTCCTGCATCCTTTTGAGTTGCAAGTAGCATTACCCAGTGTGCTGTGAACAAAATATATCGTCCCTGTCCACGCTTGGTGGACCACGTGCCAGCAGTAAGGTCGATTTTACAGCTGACTTCCTTGTCCAACGATGCCAGAACATTCCCTTTCACATGATGGTAGAGAGATTGAACGGCCTTACATGAAAAGTAGTAGTGACTGGGAACCTGCCATTGTGGTACAGCACATTGTGTGAATTCACCGAAGGGGGTAGAATTCACCAGGCTGAAAGGCAGAAGTTGGAGAGCCAATAGCTTTGACAAGATGGGGCAGAGAAATTTGCCGGCTACAGTTTATAGCTGGTGGTGTGCTGCTGGCAGGTGTGCTGCTAGGACCTGGGACACCCTGTGCTATACCATCATCCCTGCCAGTGGAGGCTGCTGAGAGGTAATGACTCGGTATAGCAGGGGCAGACTGAAGTAGGTAAGGAGGAGAAGGGACAGATGTGTGCCCCATTTGTGTGGCTTGTAGGTGCTCTTGCCAACGGGCTGAGTGGTTGGATGTTAAATGCCTTGTTAAGCATGTGGTACACAAATGGTTGATATTTTTGCCACGTTTGATGTGCCTGAGACACAGTTTACAGATAGCAACAGTGCGATCTGCTGCAGATGTACTGAAAGAGACCCAGAAAGCTGAGCTTTGGGGAGTGGGCTGGGAGATAATAGTTGCAGAATGTGATGGAACAGGGTGGCTGCTCTCTACTTTTTCTTGATGTCGGCCTCCTTGGGGTTGTGCCGCCTCACCTTCATTTTCCTCCTCTGCTCTATCTGGCACCCAAGTCGCATCAGTATCATCATCATCATCATCATCAATCATCATCGCAATACGCTGTGGCTTGGGGAACATGAATGCCAATTTGTCTACCAGTGTTCCTCCCTCTCTCTAGGCTCATGTTCCTGTCATCCTCAACCTCAGAACCAACATCTGAATCCAGTAATGGCTGGGCATCATCAAGGAGCAAGTGGCTGACGCTGTGGTCAAATAACTCCGCTGACTCCTCCATGCCTGATGCTGGGACTATGGCAGGAATAGCTGTGGACAAGGAGGCAGGTTTATCCACATTGGCAACTGCAGGGGACTGCACACTTGTCTCTGCTTGCATGACAGAGGATGAGAAAAGTTTAGTAAGCCAGTCCACCACCTCCTCTGCATGCTGTGGCTGGATAGCATGAGCAAACTCACTAAACAGAAGAAATGATGCCCTGCCTGAGGACTGACCACCATGTCCACCTTTGCCTGTGGATACATTTGTTGCTGGCCCTCTTACAGTGCCATCGGAATGTCTGCCTCTCCTTGTTGTCCTCCCAGACATTATTGGGAGGGAGGGGGCGGTGCTTATAAGCAAATGTAAAAAAGAAGTTCAAATCTGTATGTAGATGCACTTTAATCAATGTAAAGAGGTGTTTGGTGCACTTTAATTTGAGTACTCACACTACACAGACACCCTCCAGGGATACAATATAATATACTGCAATATAATGCGCCAAACGTACAGTGATGCACAGAACTATATGGCGTTAAACTGGCAGTAACGCACACAGAAGTAAATGGTGTTAAACTGACTGTAACGCACAAAACTATATGGCATTAAACTGGCAGTAACGCAAAAAACTATATGGCTTTAAACTGGCAGTAACGCACACAAAGCTATATGGCGTTAAACTGGCAGTAACATACACAGAACTATATGGTGTTAAACTGGCAGTAACGCACACAAAACTATATAGCGTTAAACTAGCAGTAACGCATACAGAAGTAAATGGCATTAAACTGGCAGTAACGCAATCAAATACATGGTGTTCAACCGTCACTACACTGGTGCTATCTGAACTGTCCCTACTCTAGCTATACACTAATGTAAGGATTACTGTCACGGTCTCACTACACTACACTGAAACTATCTGAGCTGTCCCTACTCTACACTAATGTATGTATGAATGACACGGTCTGACTACACTACAGTGAAACTATCTGAGCTGTCCCTTCTCTAGCTGCACACTATGCAAAGCTGAATGATGGTCCTCCTCACTACACTAATGCCGCATACACACGGTCGGACTTGCCAACGGGACAAGCTCTGTCGGCATTTCCGATGGAAAAATTTAGAGCATGTTCTCTATCTAAGTCTGTCGGAAATGCCGACAGAAAAGTCTGATGGGGCATACACATGGTCGGATTATCCAACCAAAAGCTCCCATCTGACTTTTTCTGTCGGAAATTCCAAACCGTGTGTACGCGGCATCACACTATTCCTAGACTGACACCAATATTCTACACTGACAATTGAAGCAAAATAGCACAGTATAGCACACTAACTAATAACACTGAACAGAGCCCTGTTCTATCTCTCTCCACTCTGAAAATGGCTGCCATTGAAAGAATACTTTTATACTGTAGGGTGGGAATGAGCCATGATTGGATAAAGTCATGGTGACAGTGTCCAATCATGACTCTGACAGTGCTCTGTGCCCTGATTGACTGAAGCTTTCGCTGCTTCAGCCAGTTAGGGCTTGCAATGCACTGTTCAGCTCCACAATGCATTGTGGTCAGTTTGGGGGTGGGGGCGAACAAATGGTCGAACGACCCATTTTTTTTAGCTGTTCATTGAACGTCCAAAAAGTAAAAGTTCAGCCCGAACTTATGCTCGGGCCGAACCGTTCGCCCTTCCCTAGTGTATATATCCTGAGCAATGCAATTGTTTTAGGCAATTGTGAAAAAAATATAGCAATTTTTTTTTCAAATGTATAGTAATTTATGCATCAAGTGTATTTATCAATTAATGGGGTTGTAAACCCTCGTGTTTTTTCACTTTAATGCATGGGGTCACCCCCAAAATCCCTACCAGACCCTTATCCGAGCATGCAGCCTGGCAGGTCAGGAAAGGGAGGGGACTAGCGAACGCCCCCCCCCTCCTGAACCATACCAGACCGCATGCCCTCAACATGGGGGGTGGGTGCTCTGTGCCCCCCACCCCAAAGCACCTTGCCCCCATGTTGAAGCATGGTGGTGGCAGCATCATGCTGTGGGGGTGTTTTTCAGCTTCAGGGACAGGATGACTGGTTGCAATTGAGGGAAAGATGAATGCGGCCAAGTTGAGGGATATCCTGGATGAAAACCTTCTCCAGAGTGCTCAGGACCTCAGACTGGGCCAAAGGTTTACCTTCCAACAAGACAATGACCCTAATCACACAGCTAAAATAATGGAGTGGCTTCACAACAACTCCATGAATGTTCTTGAATCGCCCAGCCAGAGCCCTGACTTAAACCCAATTGAGCATCTCTGGAGAGACCTAAAAATGGCTGTCCACCAACGTTTACCATCCAACCTGACAGAACTGGAGAGGATCTGCAAGGAGGAATGGCAGAGGATCCCCAAATCCAGGTGTGAAAAACTTGTTGCATCTTTCCCAAAAAGACTCATGACTGTATCAGATCAAAAGGGTGCTTCTACTAAATACTGAGCAAAGGGTCTGAATACTTAGGACCATGTGATATTCCAGTTTTTCTTTTTTAATAAATCTGCAAAAATGTCAACAATTCTGTGTTTTTCTGTCAATATGGGGTGCTGTGTGTACATTAATGAGGAAAAAAATAAACTTTAATGATTTTAGCAAATAGCTGCAATATAACAAAAAAATTTAAGGGGGTCTGAATACTTTCCGTCCCCACTGTATATGTTTTCCTACAATGAGTTGCTGTTGTGGTTTAGATAGACTTTAAAAAAAAAAAAAAAAAACTCGGGGTGGTGGTTTTTGGTGTCGGGGGTACCTCCTGCTTTTGTTCAGTGTGTTTTTTTGGTAATAGAAATCTTGAAACAAATTAGCCTTCTCCTAAAATGAACCCTAGACATCCCCCAAATCTTTACTCTCAATGAATGATCTCACTTTGTTTAAATGTAACCCCCCTCTGCCCTTAACCCTAAAACTAACACTGAAAGCTAATGTTTAACACTATAGCGGGGTGGGAACCAGCACAATTGCAGCGCCGGTTCCCGCATCGCATCTCTCCCGCAGGCAGTTCACACTGCCCTCTGCGAACCGATGCAGGTGTCAATACAATGTTAATAACACCCCCAGATTGGTTAACAGATCGCAGTGCGAACTGTGGATTCGAACAGGAATCGGATCTCATGGGTGTGATTCAAGTGCGGGAAAAAAGTCCCTGCACCTTTTTTATGCGAATCCAATGTGAGTTCAGCCATACAACTGAATGGCTAAACTCGCATTGCACAGACATCGCATGTGATCGACATAACAGTGCGAGTGCGAATCACATGCAATGTCTGTGTTCGCAATAGTGTGAACCCTGGCTCAATGCTGGACTTACTTTTTCAGTGCAGAAAGCATTGGAACCAAATAATGAATGTCCTGAACACAACAGCACCAAACACTTGGCCGCGAACCACTTCTGTGTTTTATCTTATTATAAATAAACAATATTTTAATTCAATTTGTTCATTAAAGCAATTTGTTAAATCATTGACAAATTGTTGTTTTCATGTTGGAGAACACGTATGTAAATCAACTTTGACATACTGACCCCGCTAGTTCTTTTACTATTGCCTCATCCTGTTGTTTTTCACAAGGGTATAATTCCTTTTTTTTTTTTTTTTTTTTTACTGGCCCACAATTGTTGTTACCTCTTTTTCTACCTGTATGGGCAAAATGTAAAAACAAAGAAAATGTTACAAAAAAAAACAAACCTGCATTAGATGAAATATAAATGTTTTCTTTGTTATACTTACCACCACTAGATGATCATGAAATTTTATAGATAAAGCAATATTATACAAAACTGACATATTATGGCAACTTTTTTTCAAGGATCATTTGTTTAAATTTAAAAATTGTGGTAATCCTACCTTTTAATATCTAGTATTTTTCTTCCTATGGCAAGTTGATATTGAGTGTTGATTATATACCGTCATGTTTTGTATATTGTAATACCCAAACTTCAAAAATTGTAAATTGTTTATTAGTTTGGTATTTAACCTTTTACTCACAGTTGCCAAATGTGCAACATGCGAATTTAAATGTGCTTCAGAATAGAAGTTTAAAAAAAATAATAATCTCAGAATAAAGGTTGTCCCCATGATATAGCAAAGCATTGCACCTCAACGATATACTTAAAGGATTTCTTAACTGACACAGAAAACGAAGCTACCAGTTGCAGAACCACGGAGTAGGGAGAAATGTAGTTATAATATTCAAATAACAGCGTCAGTATAAATTTCTGATAACAAAGTGCAAAGTACTAACTGTACAATAAACTGCAAATTTATATGTGCAAAAAGTGCAACCAGTAATAAATCACAGAATTGCCAAAGTGCTCAGTCTATGAAAGTGCAGTGTATACAAACAACAAATGTCCTTTGCATATAAATCCCAGTAAAGTGCTCTTCAAACAGCAATGTTTCAGAAAATTCTAGGCTGACTCAGAAGGTCAAATCTTCTGGTGTATTTCTCCATACCACCAAATGTGTGTTGAGGGTGGTGTTGGAAAAATACATTTGTTCAGAGATCCTCCTACTCATGTTGCAGTGAATTGGGCTTTCTGACTGTTTGGGAGCTTTGTTAGGCCAGCTTTAGATGGTGCAAATCTCTTTCCTGCAACCATGAGTTACAGAAAAGAAATTTGCACGATTCCCCCATCAACACAAACAGTACTGACAGGGGAATCCCTACTACCGAGCAAAATAATCTGCTCCCAGCAGAGGTCGGCGGGGAAAGCCGTCCCCACCGGGTGAAGACAGTGCTTAGTACTAGCTGCTATAACAGCCGCTAGCGATAATCGCGAGTGAATCCGGCAGACTGATTGTACCAAAGATGATCGATCAATCAATTTGGTACATTCAGCCTGCCCACACACGATTCAAATCCTGGCCGAGATTTGAACTGTCTATGGCAGGCCTTCGTGTGAGACATTAAGTCCTTACTTTTTTTGCCAAGTTAGGATTCTATGTCAGAAACTGTATTTATATTTGAAAACCAATAGAGGGGAAACATAACATTTATTAACATTTTCCTAGGAGCAACATTTTAATAATAACACATTTAGGTGAATTGGGCACAGCACATAACAAAAAGCAAAACATACCAAAGTCTAGAAGGTCTAACAGAAAAGCTGACTTCCGTGTGCTAGAGACTGCCAATATTCCATAAAACTTGAAATAAATTATAGTGCTGGCCAGGGGCGTTGCTAGGTCTACAAAAGATCTGGGGCTAAAGCCCATAGCAACGAAGTAAAGAAAGTCATATGCTTGGGCTGTATATAATATACGTGTGTGTGTGTGTGTGTGTGTATATATATATATATATATATATATATATATATATATATATATATTATAGTTACATATCTGAATGTGGATCCCCACTTAAATCACAGCCCCCCTCAATACATCAGGGTCCCCAGAAAGCCCCCCATTACATCGGGGGGGAGGGCTGTGTTTCCCGACAATTACATTGCCCGGCAGATTTGTACAGATGTGGATATCAGGACAATGATTAAATTGTCGGAACTGCTGAATATAGATAAGAACTTGTGCCTGATAACATTAACTAGTCCTGGTCCTCCCCCAGCCACCAGCTGACCAGATGGAGCCCGGAGCCAACCCTAGGTAAGAGACTCGGGGCTATGGGTCCCAGATTCCGGGCTATAGCCCCAGTAGCCACCCCCTAGCGATGCTACTGGTGCTGGCAAGGGTAAACCACCAAGACATAATTAAAACTACAGTCATGTTAAAAGTAATTTAACCTTTCCCCCGCTGAAATGTTTTTTTTGGAAAATTATTTTTATTCCCCCACTGAAATGGTTGAACCTTTCAACACATTTGAATAGGCAAACATTAGATCTTCATTCAAACAGTGCCTACAAATAAAGGTGATATACTTGAAGAAGTAACACCCAGACACAAACTAGATCTTAATTCTAAAGCCTGGTACACACGATTTGTTTTTTTCCATTCAACCCAGTGGATGGAATGAAAAGAAACTGTCAGTTCCTGTCGGAGTTGCTATACTAACTTAGCGAAGTTAGTATAGCGATCTCCCCCGCTGAGTTATTGTGTTCTGAACACCAGAACTCTCCAATAAGCGCTATCCACCATTGGCAGAGCGCGCTGATCAGGAGTAGGTCGCCCGCTGGTTTTTCAGCATGCACTGATGCTGGCCAAACGGACAGACCAACATACACATGGGCCGAGTGTCAGTAATTTTTTCTTTAATTGGCCAATGTCTTCTGACATTCAGCCGTGTATACCCGGCTTAAGAGTGCCTACAGATAAATGTGTTATTCTTGAACAAATAACACCCAGACACAAAATTATTATCTGACAGGGTTTCTAGCTGTCCATGTACTAAAATATCTTTATTTCTGTCTATGTTGCTATTGGAAAGTTTCCCTCCCTTCCTAGCTGGTCTTAGCAGGACAGGAAGTAAGGGTAAATCGCTCTAAAGGTGCCCTGAATAGCAATATACATCTAACAGGAGTTCTAACCATTCCCTACTTGATTAAAAAATAAAAAAAAGTTTTAGCTGGACTTAAACTCTGATTTTATTTAGAGTTTTTCTTGATCAGCTGGAATGTTGATACTCACCAAATGAATTGAGGCAGCATGTGACATTCCACAATTATAAGGCCTCATGCACATGGATGATGAGAGGCTGAAAATATTTGAAGCATAGAATTCTCAGCATTTACCCATGCTCAGTGACAGCCTGCCATACAAGTGAATGACTGTTTGCAGCCTTCTGTTCATCAGAATTTACTTGTGCATGCTTGTACAACATGGTTCCTGAACTCAAAATTTTGTGTTACAAAGGTACAGTACTTGTGGCTCCCCAGGCACTGGAAAATGTCCAGCATTCAGTGCTAGATTTAGACCAGGGCACTTCGAATTGGGGGCCCCTCAACATAGAAACTAAAAGACAAGTTTTTTTTTAAAAAAAACAAAAAAAAAATATACATTTTTGGCATTTAAAAAAATGTGCATTTATTATTATTTTTTCTTAGGAACCTGCAGAGCATTGCATCCATGGTCAGCAGATTATGGGTGTAATGCCACGGTCCTGCAGACTCTCAGTATAGCTGTTTGCCTGTACCTCTTGTATGGGCAGTCAGTTACTGGAAAGCAGGAAGAATAAATGAACTACGAAAATGCTCATCAATGCCCTCGCAGTTCATGGAGAACAACCTGTCTGCCGCAATGGAAGACGGTAATTGTAGTTCGTTCATGCACAGAACTCTGTACATGAATGATGTGGCTGTGTGGGTGGAGGCAATGCTGTTTTCAAATTGTGACAGTGGGTGGAGGGAAAGGATCCCCTGCCCGCTGTGACTATGAAGGCGGGGATAGGTGGGGGTGGGATGTTGCTGAATATGTTACATGTTACACCCTTAATATGGGTGTAACATGTTCAGAAAGGTGAACTTATCCTTAAAGTGTAAATTCACCTTTACAGAAAAATCTGTAAGGTGAACTTACACAGGACCCCCTCCTCGCCCCCCTAGTCCCGCTGACTTTGGCCACGGCAATCTCCCGTTCTAAGCCCCGGTATATTTGTGTCAGGAGTCCGGAGCTTAGAAATCCCTTCGACATCCATGCGTCTTCTCCATGGCTGACAGGACGAGCTATGTGGATTGGTCAGCGCCACCCATGTGACGGCGCTGACCAATTAGAATGCTCCAAAATGTCCTCCTGACGAGGTATGTTTTGGACATTCAGCTCAGGGGATTTCTAAGCCCCAGACTCCTCGCGCAGGCTTAGAACAGGAGAGTGCTGCGGTCCAGGTCAGCGGGACCAGGGGGGAGGGGCGAAGGAGGGTGGTCCTGGATTTTTCTGTAAGCATGAACTTACCCTTTAAAATTCAATGACAAATAAAAAAGTGAACTGAAATTAATGATAAAACGCATTTGTTCTAAACAAAAAATGAAGTTGGGTTCCAAAGAAGACACTTGTCTGATTTTTTTTTTCCTTTTCAATTTTCTTGACTGTAAGAATACACATTACACAGGTAATTGGAACTTGCAAGTTATACTTTACAGTTATGCATCACACTACAATATTTACAAAAACTCTTTCTTCCTGCACTTAGCATCTAAATTTTTTTTAATTAACTCATCAAACTGTATCATCTTGAGGACAATGCTCTCAGTGCCAGTTAACCAGCCAGTGAACAACCTTTTTTCCCGAACAACTAGTGACCATCATCATGCTCAATTATATTCTGAGAGCTACACTAACACCTGGAAAGGTATCAGCAAGCCCTTCCTCGTGTAATAAAACTGCCTGTTGAGTGGATTGAATGAGACATGACATGAGCATAAGCTGCAAACTGGACTTTCCTTAACAAGCACACTACTGAAGTCTTGGGGGAAAATATGTTTAATTTTTATTTATTTTTTATAAAGAAAATCTGGGCCCCACTCTGGCAGGCAGGGCCTGGGGCCATTTCCCCTTTTGCCCACTTATAAATCCAGCACTGCCATTTCATACCCAGCATATTTTCAGCCTCTCACCATTTGTGTGCATGAAGCCTAAATAATGTTATAATAATGATTGTAATATGTTTTCACTTGCATACATGCAGTTTTGTGTGTGTTAATATGGAATGTGATCAGATTCAGGAACAAGCAAGCACGCCCAGCGCTTAGAGGACTGCCACAAGATAAAAGTACTGTGTGGATTGTAAACTCTTCTACTGGAACGCTCCAACAGTGCAACCCGCCTAGTGCAATACCGCAAGACTTAAAAATACAATAAACAAAGAGCCACATCCATACTTACAAAAGGAGAATTTCATTTGTTGTATCATATCAAATCATGATCCAGTGAGGCATCAAGTGACCTAACCTGTGCACCACCGTGTCGGTAAGAAGACATTTTTTGGAATGCACCCCCTTCTTTAGAGACTCTGAAGAAGGGGGTGCACTATCTTGTGGTAATGCACTAAGCATTTGCGCTCTCCTGCGTGCTCTTTTACAGTTGGAATGTGATCAGGGTCTGAATTGCAATTGGACATGCTAGACCTATCAAGAGACAAAAAGGTGGCTTCCTGCACAATTAACAGCCACACATTTTTTTTTTATATCAATAGAAAGATAGTCCTTTCATGTATATGTAAACTTTAACAATGAACTTCTCTTATTTTCTCTTTTTTGGTTCGTTTGAATACACCATTGCAAGTGTTTTATTATATCTGTTTAAAAAGTGCAAGAAATATTAGATGACCCTGCCAGAAATCTAGTGCTGCCTTGTGCACTCTGCAGTCTTATCTCAAAAAATATTGCCAGCGCTACTCAGCTTACTTATGTTACTCACAGAACACTGCTCAATATGTTAAGGAGATGAGGAGAGGCGGAAGTGTTCTGTAGTCCACGCTCTCTCTAGGGTGACTGCTCCATAGACACAGTACAGTGAGAGAATGTTGTCATCCTAGGACAGGATCATCAGATAAAACTTTCTAAATAAAAAAGAAAACAAATGCAACCCCAAATGTAAGTGCTGCTTAGCTGCAGTATGTTTTTTATTAGGTTTAAAGTGTAAGTTCACCTTTACAGAAAATCTGTAAGGTGAACTTACACTGGATCCCCTCCACCCTCAGTCCTGCTAACCTGGAGTCCGGCAATCCCCTGCACTGACAGCTTGTATTGCCGCTGTACCGGTCTGGGGATTTGAGATCCCCGTGGCTTTCTCTTCTCTTCGCCCGGGGTGACAGGACGGGCTATACGGGTTCTGATTGATCGGCGCTGCCCAATTAGAATGCTCCTAAATGTACCTCCTGACGAGGTACGTTTTGGAGATTAAGCTGCGGGTGTTTTGTAAGCCCTGGACCGGTGAGGCCATGACCTGATGTCTCCTAGCGGGTCATTGTCGTGCTCCAGGTCAGCGGGACTGGGGGGGGGTCGTGGTGGTGAGGAGGGCGTCCTGTGTAAGTTCGCCTTACAGATTTTTCTGTAAAGGTGAACTTACCCTTTAAGAATACTTTAATTAAAGCTAATTACTTAATTGTAAGCCATGTTAGGAACAGAAAAGAAAGCATTCAATGTGAAGGAAATCATCCTAACAGATCAGTTAAAGGTTTGGAAGAAAATAAACCCCTTTATCTACCTTGAGGCTGGGTTCACACCCCGGACGGATGCAGCTCACACCAGGGGTCCGGTACATCTCTGTTCTCCATTTCAGGGACGAATCAGGGTCTAACATTTGCCTGAATTTGGCCCTTAAACGGAGCCAAAGATGCACAGGACTCCTGTGCAAGCCGATCCGCAGTCGCAAAGGAGATAGATGAACCAGCTCCATAGAGAACTGGTCACAATCTCCTGTCATGCAAATTGGATGCAGGGAAACCCACCCTTACACCTTACATGTGTCGGCGTCTTGCCATTCAGAAAGAATTGCACCCACTACACACAGCGATGCACTACCATTCATTGTGGTTCGCTGCATCGGGAAAAAAAAGGTGCAGGTGCATTTTATTTATTTTTTGTCTACTCTGGTGTGTTGGCAACCCATTAAAATTCACTTCAATGTGTGTACATTCTCACAATCCTGTAGAGCAGACAGGTGCCCCTAAATGGTTTGCAGTATAGGGCATTTTGGACAGAGATTCAAAGTGCATGAGGCTGCTATGTAACTGTGAAAAGGCCATTGTGTGTGCTCATAATTTACAATTACAATCACAAAAAAGTGCAGCGCTCTTCTTCAATATAGTGAATAAATAAATATCTGAAAACAGTGTAAAAATAATACATTTACCTGAGTCTATCTTTTCTTTTAAATATATATACAGTCCATCAATAAATGATTCAATGTTACTAAAAAAAAGTGCAATCCCGTACACCAGAAACTCTTCAGTAATTGCCTCTGATCACCACAGTGCCCTTCACCCTACCTATGGGTGTATTCTTACCTGTTTGAATGGACCTCACTAATTACAAGAGGTCTATAAGTGCTTTGCAGTGTTATAAGTGGCACCGCTCCCACTGCTTGTACACTCCAAATCAGTGGCTCTCAGCAACTCTCAGCGTGGTGTCAATCACATAGGAGGAAAGAACCATAGTGCAAATCGCTAATAAAATAATTTATTTCCATATAGAAATCTATTCACATTTTACAAGTAAAAAACAAGCATTTCAGAATATAATCCTCTTGCATACACAGGTCCACCTAGTCCCAGCATGATTACGTCACTGCCCACCTCGCGTAGCACCCAATTGGCTTTCTCAAAGGTTCAGAGCTTGAACCTTTAAGAAAGCCCATTTGGCATTATGCGTGAGGTGGGCGGTTTAGGTCTGGAGACATGCTTGGCCAGTCCCTCACCTTTACCCTCATCTTCTTTAGCAAGGCAGTGGTCGTCTTGGAGGTGTGTTTAGGGGCGTTATTATTGTGGAATACTGTCTTGCGGCCCAGTCTCCAAAGGGAAGGGATCATGCTCTGCTTCAGTATGTCACAGTGCATGTTGCCATTCATGGTTCCCTCAATGAACTGTAGCTACCTAGTGCCGGCAGCACTCATGCAGTCCCAGACCATGACACTCCCACCACCATACTTGACTGTAGGCAAGACACACTTGACTTTGTACTCCTTATCTGGTTGCCGCCACACATGCTTGACACCATCTAAACCAAATAAGTTTATCTTGGTCTCATCAGATCACAGGACATGTTTCCTGTAATCCATGTCCTTAGTCTACTTGTCTTCGGCAAACTGTTTGTGGGCTTTTTTGTGCACCATCTTTATAAGAGGCTTCCTTCTGGGACAGCCATGCAGACCAATTTGATGCAATGTGCAGCGTATGGTCTGAGCACTGACAGGCTGACCCCCCACCCCTTTAACCTCTGCAGCAATGCTGACAGCACTCATACATCTATTTCCCAAAGATCACCTCTGGATATGATGCTGAGCACGTCCACTCAACTTCTTTGGTCGACCGTGGCAAGGCCTGTTCTGAGTGGAACCTGTCCTGTTAAACCGTTGTATGATCTTGGCCACCGTGCTGCAGCTCAGTTTCAGAGTCTTGGCAATCTTCTTATAGCCTAGGCCATCTTTTTGTAGAGCAACAATTCTTTTTTTCAGATCCTCAGAGAGTTCTTTGCCATGAGGTGCCATGTTGAACTTCCAGTGACCAGTATGAGAGAGTGAGAGTGATAACACCAAATTTAACACACCTGCTCCCCATTCACATCTGAGACCTTGTAACTAACGAGTCACATGACACCGGGGAGGGAAAATGGCTAATTGGGCCCAATTTTGACATTTTTACTTAGGGGTGTACTCACTTTTGTCGCCACCTGTTTTATCAATAATGGCTGTGTGTTGAGTTATTTTGAGGGGACAGCAAATTTACACTGTTATACAAGCTGTTATACAAGCTGTGCACACATTACTTTGCATTGTAGCAAAGTGTCATTTCTTCAGTGTTGTCACATGAAAAGATATAATAAAATATTTAAAAAAATGTGAGGGGTGTACTCACTTTTGTGAGATACTGTATATGTATTGCATTTTGTATGTGTGGTTGGATGCATAGTGGTGCTAGCTGCTTCCTATAATATATACAGTGCCTTGAAAAAATATTCATACTCCTTGAAATTTTCCACATTTTGTCATGTTACAACCAAAAACATAAATGTATTTTATTGGGATTTTATGTGATGGACCAACACAAAGTGGCACATAATTGTGAAGTGTAAGGAAAATGATAAATGGTTTTCCAAATCTTTTACAAATAAATATGTAAAAAGTGTGGCGTGCATTTATATTCAGCCCCCCTGATTCAATACTTTGTAGAACCACCTTTCGCTGCAATTGTTTATGTTTCTACCAGCTTTGCTCATCTAGAGTGACATTTTTGCCCATTCCTCTTTGCAAAATAGCTCAAGCTCTGTCAATTTGGATGGAGAGCTTCTGTGTACAGCAATTTTTGAAGTCTTGCCACAGATTCCCAATTGTATTTATGTCTGGACTTTGACTGGGCCATTCTAACATATGAAAAAATATATAATAAACACAAAGCGCTGTGATGCTTAATAACTGATAAATACTATCCACCTTACAATCAACCAAGATCGCACCAACCAACCAATAATGAATCACAATATGATCAGGTGGAAAATGGCAGGTACCCCAGATATGGGGAACAAGGATACTATCAACATTCTACTAGAACTGAACCAAGAGATAACCAATATAACTCTAGAAATGACCCCAGAAACTCCTATCAACAACCTTATAGGGATCAATCAAGGGATTATCGTGACCCAAGAGATTATCAACACAGCATTGATGAATCTCGAGACCACCAGTCCAATGTGAATAGGAATGGGACAAGGGAATACGAGCAATATAGGTATGATGATAGAAGGAGCCCATTGCCTACCACCAACAGATATGAGCCTCTTAGAAACTATATTGAGGAAGAACAATCAAGATCTTTTTTAGATTTCCACAGAAACGAAGATCCCCCACCCAAACAGGAATACACCAACAGAGAAAGAAGTCCAAACACCATAAAAGAGGATGCAGAGCAGGATGGAAAACTAAAAAGAAAAAGAGAATACTAGGGGAAGGCATCTACAACCTTAGTGGCAAAGAGCTCACACGAGCAGAATTAATCACATTGGACAAAGGCCTTAAATATGCACCAAGTAAGAATATGGACAAATTTCAAATGTATATTGACATACAAAAATACACAAGAAAATTAAATATCAAGAAATACTTACTATCCAAGCCACCGTCTACATTGAACAACGGAATGGACCATGACAGAGGAGTACAGCATAACAATTTAAGGAATAAGTCCACCCTCCACAAACAATGAACACATTGAGGTGTTTAAAAAAATGGTGATCAAAGATCTGGAACAACTAAAGTTTAGGAGAATCTCGGAATCCCAGCATATACAACAAGGTATAAAACAATTGGAAACAAACAGAGACATTATAATCAGACCAGCCGACAAAGGGGGCGCCATTGTAGTACTAACAAAGGAATATTACCACCAGGAATTGATGGGACAACTTAACGATAACAACACATATTTGAAACTCAGTAGTAATCCCACTAGAGAATACAAACGGGATCTGTCTTCTTTGATTCAAAAAGGAATCAACAAAAATATTCTATCCAAAAAAGAATCCAGATATTTAGTACCTGACACATGCAGAGTTCCTATCATTTACACTATCCCGAAGATCCATAAGAATGCTGAGTTACCACCAGGAAGACCCATCATAAATGGGATTCAATCGATCAATGCAAGACTAGGGGAATATGTGGACAAATTCTTGCAACCCCTGGTACCCAACACTAAAGCTTATCTACGTGATACCAAGCATCTATTACAAATACTAAAATCTCTGATCCTGGACCCTAATGAGAGATATCTGCTAGCAACTGCTGATGTTGCTTCACTGTACACAATAATTGAACATAGTGATGCAATAGAAGCATCCAAATGGGCTATGGATTCATTTAGCCATCTCATTTCTAAACAGAAAAGATTTCTTCTCAGAAGCCTGGCCTTTGGTATTCAACATAACTACTTCTGGTATAATGATAATTATGTTCGTCAATTAACGGGTATTGGAATGGGAGCTAAATATACCCCGAGTGTAGCCAACATTTTCATGGCAAAATGGGAGGAAGATGCCATTTTTTCAAACACTCCAGGGGAACTGGTACTGTATAAAAGATTCATAGACGATTGTATTTTTATTTGGAAGGGTAATGAACTGAGTTTAAAATCTTTTTTCCAACGTCTGAATATGAACCAAAAAAATTTTAAACTTGAACATCAAATCAGTGAGACAAAAATCCAGTTCCTTGATCTAGAAATAGAATTAACAGCCAATGCCATCAGCACAAAAACTTTCTTTAAACCGGTGGAAAGGAACAGCTATATACCAGTAACAAGTTGCCACTATGAACCATGGTTAATCAATATTCGGAAGGGCCAGTTTATTCGCTTACGGAGAAATTGTTCAGAAAACAATGAATATCTCAAACAAGCTCAGTGGATAGGTAAGAGGTTTGAAGAAAAGGGTTACAGTAAATGTTTTATAGAAGAAAAAATAACAGAAGTTAAAAAAACCTCAAGAGAATCATTGATTCAAGATAAAATCAAGGTAAATGATAAAACAGATGACATACCTTTGATAATGGACTTTAGTGTACAACATAAGAGGATGGAGAGGATTATTAAAAAACATTGGTCTATTTTAAAAACTGATACTACTTTGGCAAATATACTCCCAGAAAAACCGAGATTCATCTATAGACGAGCCCCAACTCTTAGGGACATTATAGCTAAATATGTACCCAACCCACCCAAAAGAATAACTGATTTATCCTTTTTTCAGGGTAAAGGATTTTATCCCTGTAAGAGGTGTTATGCCTGCATAAATACTAATCAAATGTCAAAAATTCTCCTCAACAAGTACTGGACAAGAATTTGAAATAAGGGACTTTGTATCATGTAGGACGGAGGGGTGGTATATGTTTTACAGTGCTCCTGTTCCCTCCAATACATTGGCAGAACGAAACGACCAATGTGGAAGAGAATAAGAGAACATATCCAGAACATCAGAAAAGGCCATCCAAAGCATAGTGTTTCAAAACATTTTGACAGGTGTCACAATAGAGACCCTAGGGGTCTCCAATTCTGGGCTATTCAAAAATATAAGCCTCATTGGAGGGGTTCAAATAAAGTTAGGGAACTCAGCAAGAATGAATCCAAATGGATATTCCAGTTCCAGATGCGTACACTAGAACCCCATGGTTTGAACATTGAATTTGACCTCAATTGTTTTATTTCTGATTTTTAAAGGATTCGCATATTTTTTATTACACATTTTTATATTTTTTTAGCCTAAGAATTTTACAGGGATTTGTCCAATACTAGGTTTTTTTCTTATTAGTAATATTTGGTTCAGTTCTAATTTTTAGCCAATATCTTATTAATGTTCTAATAATTTATTATGGTAGCGTATCATCACGGAATTTTATTAATAATTTTTTATTGGGCCTTCCATATTTTACAATTTTTATTTTTTTATTTTTATATTTTATATATTTTTTTGCATCATCATTTTTGCATCATATTTTGTCATCATCTAATATTTACCCCCCTGTTTTACCTAATTATATCAATATGGCATGTGGATACCCCATTTCCTTGACACCCTATCTGATATACTGATTATTATCAATTACTCATTCTAGGTTAATTATCAAACACCGTTTGGGTGATTGCTTTGTATGTTTATCGCTGTTGAGATGTTATACCTAATTTTGACCACTGGAGGGAGTCTAATAATGTAACTAGATTATGGACACCCATTATTCTAAATCAAATCAATGTTTTTTAAGAAATCAACGATATTTTTATGAATTATATGTTTAAATAAAAGAAGTTTTTAACAGTAATGAACGATATGCAGGAAGCAGGATGATGAAAAAATCACGCTGTAGCCATGGCAACCACTCTGCCGTTGTGCTATAAAGCTGAGACCGCAAGAGCTTGAGTTATCCTTGAAAAAGTCACGTGACCGTGACGCAACGCGTGGGAGGAGCCAAGGACGCTCTGTGTAGACTGGCAGTATCGAACAGTGTACTGCAGCGATTCTGCTCCTGTCTGAGGCGGCTGACTGCTATTAGAAACCTGCATATGCCTTATCACTATTAGGCGCACGTGAGTGGATTAGATGCAAGTTTGCCTGTGTACTTGGTATCAAGACCATTGCGCAATGATCTTTTTTTTTCTCTTTTTCTCTTATCTATTTTAACTGTGAGGTCTGTTGGTGATCGTCACAGTTGATGTGTACAAAAGCAAAGAAACATTGTTGCTGAATAGTACCAATGAGCACCCTAATTAAGCAAGTGTGTGTTATTTTTTAGAACTTTGCTAGTGGGACTAGATCAAGGCTCTATGTCAATCGGATTGTTGTACACATTTTTGGATTGAACTCTTTGAACACATTATTATTTAATCTTTATCTTTTTTATGTGGTTTTTATTTACACATTTGGTGTCACTAATTGTTTATAATTACACACATTTTTTACTACTGGATTTATTTTAGGAATTTTACCATTGTAATTACTCACTGCTGGATTTATTTGAGCATTTTTACCAGTGGCATATGGACCATTTATTCATTCATTTTATCACATTGTGAAGCGCTTCAAACACCATATTTTATTCTTGTTTAAGTGACCCTGAAAACACATTTTTTTGATAGCAGCCTCACTTGGTTTATGTGTATTTATCAGTTATTAAGCATCACAACGCTTTGTGTTTTTTATATATTTTTTCACTTGTTTTACTTCAGTTTTTTCACATTTAGCTGCAGTGATGGATATTTTTGATTTTATTGAAAAACGCACGATTAACTTGGAAAATGTTTTTTCTACTGCACCTAGCACAGATAAGGGTGATTTAGACACCAATTTTAGGAAATTTGGCCACCTAATGGAAAAAAAGGTGAGCCTCTGGTGGGACATAGCTGCTCATGAACAATACATTAAAGATAAAATCGTCCCGAGAAGATTAAGATGGGATGTACCCATCTGTGATGGTTTGACAGATCAAGACGCAACTAATGAGTGGTATAAATTTTTTAACGATAAAGGTCTGGATCTAGTACATTTTGCCTTAAAAAGGAAACAAAGGAAATTAGGTATGATTAATGAGCAAATTGCTGAATGTAAATCTACACTGGATCCGTTTAAAGAGACAGCACCTTTTTCATCATTAACTCAACAAACTTAATAAAGTTTTAGAGCAGAAAGATATTGAATTGAAACAAAGGAAAAAGAGAAAATATCTCAGAGATACTAATGATTACCAATTAGAACAGGTTTTCAATTGGCAAATTAATGCCAAACAAGGTAAAACTGGGTCTATAGCCTCATCACCAGATAGAGCGGTTAGGATAGTTAGTCCTAGAAGAAATACAGGTTTTAGGACCCCAGAGAGGAGATCCAGGACACCAGAAACCCCAAGATATAATAAACAGAAACAATGGGAACAAAGTAACACCTTTAGAGATGACAATGGATCAAGAACACCAAAACCTTGGTGGAGGAACAAAACCAAAAATAAATCACCTAGAAGACCTTATTGGAAAAACAATACTAACAGAAAACCAAATAAACCCTACTATCCACCTTACAATCAACCAAGATCGCACCAACCAACCACTAGATTTTAGTTAGTGGTATCAGAGTAAAGGGGACTGAATACAAATGCATGCCCTTCTTTTCACAAATGTATTTGTAAAAAGTTTGGAAAACCATTTATCATTTAACTTCCACTTCACAATTATGTGCCACTTTGTGTTGGCCTTTGTATGGCTGATAACATAAAATCCCAATAAAATACATTTACATTTTTGGTTGTAACATGACAAAATGTGGAAAATTTCAAGGGCTATGAAACAAATATAATAAAACCTAGCATAATAAACTCTAAACTATATAAAAGTACTGTGGGATGTTACACAGCATACAATGTATATGAATATGGAGGAATCTTTCCACTATGTGTCAGATTTTGAATTATACTACATGATCATACTTTGAATTTAGTGAGCACAACATAACTTGTGGGCCCCAAAATGATTGGTGCTCTTAAAACATTTTCTGGTGGTTGCAAATTACTTTTCTCAACACCACATAAATAGTGTCAGTATATGACAACGTTTTAACGCAAACTACATTTTATAACTACATCAATTTCAGTGCTAAAAATAGTTTTAGAGCTACAAATGTCTACACAAAATGTATTGACTCTGTTTTCTAATTAACATTTGAAATAGACTGATGTGATTACAAGAGTTTTTTTTTGTAGTACAGAGTGAACTTCCACCTTGTTGCATCCTCAAAAATTCTACAGTTAATACATCAAAAGGGGCATAGAATAAAGATGAGATTCGGGAAACTGAAAAACAACACAAACATTTACAAATTGCAGTTAAACTTTGAAGGACAAAAGGGTCACAGGGTATGTTGAAACTTTGTAAAATTTTCAAAACTTAAGTTAGAAAATGCACAAAAAATAATTATGAAATGCACTAAACTGTACATAGAGAAAGCAGTTTGAAGCAGAACTGTCTGTAAATACTGTATAAAATGCTTCAATTTAAAGCTGAAATCCAGACCCAAAAACTTTAATTCAAATACATTCCTCAATAGCCACTAAGGATATACATCCACTTTGTGTGCACTAAATGCTTTTGCAAATCCCATTTATTACCTTGTAAGGGTAGTCATAACTTAATCACTGTGCTGCACATAAGCTGTACACAGAGCAGAACTGTTAGAGGGACAGCCTACTACAAGTTTTCTGACGAAATCCTGCACAAAGAGAGAGGATAGTAGACTGGTTTTAGTGCAGGAATCTCCTAGAGGCAAATTTTCATATTGGATTATGTATTCCTTAAGGACCTTGTTAAATATATGTTTTACCTGTACCACAGTCTACCTAATACTAGCTTCAGCCACACTATGTTGGGGACGGGGATCATAGTCACTGAGAAAAGGACTGCCAAATGATGCAGAAGCATATTGGATGCTTTCTGGGGGAACAGGTGCCACAGGGGCACACTGGGTGCACTAGGAGTCACTAGATGTAGATGACACATGACACACTAAGGCTAACAAAGTCCTTTCTTGTATTACGAGAGATATAGATTCCAGAGAGAGAGATATAGTTTTGCCCCGTACAAATAATTAGTACAACCTCATCTGGAATGTGCAGTTCAGTTTTGGGCAGAGTAGGACAACCAAACTGATAAGAGGCATGGAGGAGCTCAGCTATGAGGAAAAATAAGAGGAATTGAATTTATTCTCTCTTGAGAAGAGGAGATTAAGGGGGTATGATCAAGATGTATAAATACATAAGTGGTCCATATAGCGAACTTGGTGTTGAGTTATTCACAATAAGGTCATCACAGAGGACAAGGGGGCACTCTTTACTTCCTGGAGGAAAAGAGAATACATCTCCAAATACAGAAAGTTCTCTTCACAGTAAGAGTTGTGAAACAGACTCCCTCAAGCTGGTCCTGGCTAGCTCAGTAGCTTGCTTTAAAAAATGCCTGGATTCCTTCCTAAATGTACATAATATAACTGGATACCAACATTTAAAGGTGAAGTTGATCCAGGGAATAACTGATTGCCTCTTGGGGGATCAGTAAGGAATTTTTCCCATGCTGGAGCAAATTGGATCATGCTTTGCCGTTTTTTTTTTTGCCTTCCTCCTGAATCAACCGTGGGCATAGGATTGTGTATATGGGATTGTGTATTTTTGTTTTTGTTTTTTTTTGTTTTGTTTTTCCTTTGGTTTAACTAGATGAACTTGTGTCTTTTTTCAACCTGACTATGTAACACTTGGGGACACAAGAACTCACAGAGGTGTACTTGGAGTTGGAGGAGGCACAGTGGACCGCACTGTGATTTGGAGGCAGGCAGGGAGAAGGCATGAAGACTCTGGAGCACTGTGGCACAAAGAAGGCACTAAGGAGGCACCAGTACTCTTTAACACAGTGTGAGTCAGGAGCAACAGAGGAGACACCAGGATTTCAGATCACAGTGGGACTCAACAAGCACAAATAGTCATGAGGCATGAAGATGCAGGTAAGACTCTTGGCAGCATGGGGGCTCAACGTAAATATAAAGCTGTCTCCTGAATAGCTGCCGTGCCAGTCAGGAGACCTCTATCTTCATTGGCCACACTGGTGCTCTGGGTTATAAACCCAAAATGCCAGCCGGACACCTAACACTGGGTGTGAGATTACCCCCTCCCTTTCATGGTCCTGGTTTTAATGGAATATGGAAATGGAATTTTTTGCTAAGATCTTTTTTCAGGACCAAAGCCCTTCAAGTCAATCAGGTACTGAGGTTTTTCACAGGAAATCTTGAATTTGGTGAACCTTGTAATTTTGGGATGAATTGGCTGAGGGAGTAGCTGGAGACTAAAGAGAATCTGTTCAGGACAAGAGGTTTTATTAATTAAACATGGAAAGAATTTCGTAACTTGGGATACAGAGACAGACAAAGTTTGTAACAGACTGGATTTATCTTTGCAGTGCTTACATAAGATAATGCATGGCAAACTTCTTGGAGAGAATGTTCAGACAAATGTTTTTGGTGGGAAGCCAAACTTTATCCCTGTGTCAGAGAAGTGGGGCTTTTCAATGGTGCTGATCTTTAAAATTTGCACATCTGATGCAGCCATCGGAAAGAGTGAGGTCAATGATAAAGTCCATAAAAAGGTGATGCCAGAGGTTTCTGGGAATGGGCAGTGGGAGAAGAGAACCTGCAGGTGCATAAGTAGAAGATTTAGTTTTGGAACAAATTGCACACGCTCTTGCATAGCCCACTGCATGCCTTGAGAGATTTGGCCACCAGTACAGATGTGAAAGAAAAGTGAGAGTTTTGTGGACACGGGGACGCAGGAACACGGGGACTGCTGAACAAACGAGTCAGGCAACATGGAAGGTTGGAAACCATAATTCGCCATAAATGGGGACAATCGGGAAGCAGAATTCAAGGCACTGTTGTGAGCAAACTCTGCCCACGGTAATAGGTCTGACCAGTTGTTATGATGGTCAGAAATATAGCAACGTAGGAATTGCTTCAATGACTGATTGGCTCATTCTGCGGCCCCATTAGACTGCGGGTGATACGCAGAGGAGAAAGCAAGCTGAATTCCCAACTGTACACAAAAGGCTTGCCAGAACCAGGACACAAACTGACTACCCCTGTCCGAGACAATTACCTTGGGTAGCCCATGTAAGCGAAAGATCTCCCAAGCAAAAATGGAAGCCAGTTCCTTAGAAGTGGGCAACTTCTTAAGTGGAATACAATGACACATCTTTGAGAACTGGTCAACCACCTTAAGAATAACAGTGTTGGGTGTTGGGTAACTACACAATGAAATCCATAGACAGGTGGGTCCAGGGCCTCTCTCCATTGGGTATGGGTTGTAGGAGGCCCACTGGAAGGTGTCATGCAGTCTTACTCTGAGCACACACAGAACAGGCAGCTATGAAGGCACTTACATCAGCCCGTAGACTAGGCCACCAGAATTGTTGGGAAATGGCCCAAACGAGTTGATTCTTCTCAGGGTGGCCAGCTGCCTTGGAAGAATGGTAAGTCTGGAGCATGGCAGTACGGAGACTCTCTGGGACAAAGCAGTGGTCATAAGGTTTTGCAGGAGGAGCATGGACCTGAGCAGCAAGAATTTTGTCACCCAAAGGAGAAGTAAGACTGGTGCGAACCGTAGCCAGAATACGATCAGGAGGAATCACAGGAACCGGAACCGACTCCAACTTGGAAGTGGAGGAAAATTGTCGTGACAAGGCGCCAGCCCTTGCTTTCTTAGTACCGGGTAAGAATGAGACAATGTAATTAAAACTCGACAAGAAAAGAGCCCATCGCGCCCTTCTGGGAGAGAGGCGTTTAGTTTCAGACAAGAATGTGAGATTCTTATGGTCAGTAAGAATGAGAACCGCCACAGTGGTACCTTCAAGGAAATGTCTCCATTCTTTCAGGGCTAAAATGATCGCCAACAGCTCTCTGTCACCAATCTCGTAATTGCACTCTGCAAGTGACAATTTCTTGGAAAAGTAGCCACACGGATGCATAGAGCTCTCAGAGTTAGGACGTTGGGACAGAAGGGCGCCAACACCAGTCTCAGAAGCATCAACCTCAAGGATAAAAGGTAACATAGGATCAGGAATTGCCAACACAGGAGCAGAAACAAAGGCAGCCTTGAGACTCTCAAAGGCCTTAATGGACTCCGGAGACCAACTCTGTGGGTTACTGTCCTTTCTGGTCATATTAGTCAGGGGCTTGACCAGAGACGAGAAGTTACGAATAAACTTCTGATAATAGTTGGCAAAGCCAAGGAAACGCTGCAGAGGACGTAAACCCACGGGTCAGGGCCACTGTAGGCAGTGGTGTATTTAGGTTTGGTGCGGCCCTAGGCCTGACTAAACTCATGCACCCCCCTAATTTAAATATGACCCACCCCTTCCTGCCGAGGCCCCACCCCTTCCTGTTTAAGACCCACCCTATAATCTGTAAACCACACCCCTTCCTCTTTAGGTTCATTTGGCACCTTTCAGGGGGGAGGGGGAATGGGAATGGGTACCTGTTTTTGACAGGTACCTTTCCTCACTCCTGGGAGACTGCGCTGCCCCCTCTGAAGTTCGGCCCCCCCTCCTCCTTCTTCCAATGGGCCATTCAGAAAGTGCAATGCACTCCGCACCTATGTAGTAGGGAACCGGCCGATTTCCCTTACCATGAATGATGGTGCCAAAACCCGAGAGCCAATCCGAAAATCGGCTGAGGTGTCGACATTGCGGGATCCCTGGACAGGTAAGTGTCCTATTATTAAAAGTCAGCAGCTACAATATTTGTAACTGCTGAGTTTTAATGTTTTCGGGGGGGGGGCAGAACTCCTCTTATTGAGTTTGCATTGATTTCAGCATTGATGGAGCACTTTATTGCAATATCATGATCTGCATATTAATGCACTTTCACTCAATGTGGACAGTTTAATGGGTTTGCATTGATTTTAGCATTCATGGAGCACTTTGCACATGCCAGTGTCGGCTGATGCTCAAAATTTTTGGGGGGGGTGCAAACAAACTAAAAATTTCAGAAAAAAAGACATCAATTACAGCCTCACTGTGCCCCATCAAACACAGCCACTGAGCCATCAAATGCAGCCACTGTGCCCATCAAATGCAGCCATTGTGCCCATCAATTGCAGCCATTGTGACCACCATTGTGCCTATCAAATGCAGCCACTGTGCCATCAAATGCAGCCACTGTGCCCATCAATTGTAGCCACTGTGACATCAAACACAGCCATTGTGCCCATCAATTGCAGCCACTGTGCCCCATCAAATGCAGCCCCTGTGCCCCATCAAATGCAGCCACTGTACTCTATAAACGCAGCCACTGTGCCCTAAAACGCAGCCACTGTGCCCTTAAACGCAGCCACTGTGCCCTCAAATGTAGCCACTGTGCCCATCAATTGCAGCCACTGTGCCATCAAACGCAGCCACTGTGCCCATCAAACACTGCCACTGTGTCCATCAAACGCTGCCACTGTGCCCATCAATTTCAGCCACTGTGCCCATCAATTGCAGCCACTGTGCCCATCAATTGCAGCCACTGTGCCCATCAATTGTAGCCACTGTGCCCCATCAAATGCAGCCACTGTGTCCCATCAAATGCAGCCACTGTGCCCCATCAAACGCAGCCACTGTGCCCTCAAACGCAGCCACTGTGCCCATCAAATACTGCCACTGTGCCCTCAAATTCTGCCACTGTGCCCATCAAAGGTTGCCACTTTTCTGCCACTGTGCCCTGAAACGCAGCCACTGTGCCCTCGAACGCTGCCACTGTGCCCATCAAACGCTGCCACTGTGCCCATCAAACGCTGCCACTGTGCCCATCAAACGCTGCCACTGTGCCCTCAAACACTGCCACTGTGCCCATTAAACGCAGCCACTGTGCCCTCAAACGCAGCCACTCTGCCCTCAAATGTAGCCACTGTGCCTATCAAACGCAGCCACTGTGCCCATCAATTGCAGCCACTGTGCCCATCAATTGCAGCCACTGTGCCATCAAACGCAGCCACTGTGCCCATCAAACACTTCCACTGTGTCCATCAAATGCTGCCACTGTGCCCATCAATTGCAGCCACTGTGCCCATCAATTGAAGCCACTGTGCCATCAAACGCAGCCACTGTGCCCATTCATTGTAGCCACTGTGCCATCAAACACAGCCACTGTGCCCATCAATTGTAGCGACTGTGCCCCTTCAAATGCAGCCACTGTGCCCCATCAAACGCAGCCACTGTGCCCCATCAAACGCAGCCACTGTGCCTTCAAACGCAGCCACTGTGCCCATCAAATGCAGCCACTGTGCCCATCAAACACTGCCACTGTGCCCTCAAATGCTGCCACTGTGCCCATCAAACGCTGCCACTGTGCCCATCAAATGCTGCCACTGTGCCCTCAAACGCAGCCACTGTGCCCTCGAATGCTGCCACTGTGCCCATCAAACGCTGCCACTGTGCCCATCAAACGCTGCCACTGTGCCCATCAAACACAGCCACTGTGCCCTCAAATGCAGCCACTGTGCCCTCAAACGCAGCTTTTTTCCCCTCAAACGCAGCCACTGTGCCCTCAAATGCAGCCACTGTGCCCTTCAAATGCTGCCACTGTGCCCATCAATTATAGCCATTGTGCCATCAAATGTCACCATTGTACTCATCAAATGCTGCTACTGTGCCCGTAACACTGATATAATTAATGCAATAAATTTTACCTGCTGCTGTCCTGGGGGTTTCCCTTGTGCTCCTCTCTCTCTCTTCCTCCTTACGTCACAGCCAGACCCCCACCCCAGTGCAGAGGAGAAGGAAAGCAGTGCGGAGGAGGGTAGGTGGAGCATAAGGCTCCACCTCCACCAGTCACTGGCAGCTTATGGGGGCGTGAATCACACGCCCCCTCACACACTCTGTCAAGCACGCCCATACACAGCAGCGCCGCTACACGCAATTGTAATTCAAAGTGCATCAGCGCTGAAAGCTGAAAATTGGTCTGGATAGGAGGGGGGTTTAAGTGCCCTGTAAGCAAGTGGTTAAAGGAAAAAAAGTAATTTAAAACTGCTTGCGGCTTTAATGTAATGTCGGGTCCTGGCAAAATATGGATGAGACAAACGGCATGGGTACTCCCCAGTCCATTACCAGGCCCTTTGGGTCTTGTATGGATATTAAGGGGAACCCCGCACCCAAATTAAAAAAGGAAACAGCAGTATACAGGCTCTGTACTCTGAACAGCATTATACAGGCGGTGCAAACAAGACAGAGACTGTAGGTTTGTTGTTAAGTACAATCTGTTTGTAATTTTGAACTGGTACATTTTTAATGTGTTTAGCTCCAGCCAAAAAATCTATTTTAAGCTTTTTGGAAAACATAGGGAAGGGTTATCATCCCTGTGACATTTGTTTTGCTGTCTGTGCTCCTCTTCAGAAGATTGAACCTCACTTTTTGTCCCAATGACAAATGATTTTTGAAAATTTGGGTTTTTTTGTGAAACAAGGATTGGTGATAAAGCATCAGTGGAAAGGAGAAATGTTTTTCCCATAATAACTCTTACAGGAGAGAATTTGCCTTCCTAGGGGTAGATTTCATCTCACTTCCTGTTGTCTCCTTCCGTTTGCAAGTAGGAGTCGTTTGTAAGTTGGATGTTTGAAAGTAGGGGCCTGCCCTATATACTCAGCAGAAATTTGGGCCTTAGGTGTTGTTGTGGCCACAACACTGTAAGCCCTCACAGGGCCCTGCTGTGAAATATTAGATCAAGAATTGTAATTACATGCCCCTGTTGAACAGGGGCAGAAAAATTGGGCCTTTGGTGGTGGTGCTGGTGCCACAACACTGTAAGTCCTCACTTGCTCTTGGTGGGGGCAGAAACGGGCCCTGCTGTAATTGTAATTACATGCCCCTGTTGAACAGGGGCTGAAAAATTGGGCCTTAGGCACTGGTGCCACAACACTGCAACCCCTCAAAGATACTCTAGTTGGAACACAGGAACAAGCCCTGCTGCAAAGTATTGCATCAAAAATTGAAATTACACGCCCCTGTTAGACAGGGGCTGAAACATTGGGCCTTAGGCACTGGTGCTGGTGCCACAACACTGCAACCCCTCACAGATACTCTAGTTGGAACGCAGGAATGAGCCCTGCTGCTAAGTATTGCATCAAAAATTGTAATTACACGCCCCTGTTAAACGGGCTGAAAAATTAGGCCTTAGGCACTGGTGCTGGTGCCACAACACTGCAACCCCTCACAGATACTCTAGTTGGAGCGCAGGAACGAGCCCTGCTGCAAAGTATTGCATCAAAAATTGTAATTACACGCCCCTGTTAAACAGGGGCTTAAAAATTGGGCCTTAGGCACTGGTGCTGGTGCCACAACACTGCAACCCCTCACAGATACTCTAGTTGGAACGCAGGAACGAGTCCTGCTGCAAAGTATTGCATCAAAAATTGTAATTACACGCCCCTGTTAAACAGGGCTGAAAAATTGGGCCTTAGGCACTGGTGGCGGCGCCCAGAACCAAAAATGTTCTTACAAGCTATCAGTGTGATTATTGAGGAGGAAGAGGATAATTACTCAGGATAGTCACTCAATATCAGCATAGGTAGTCTTTGAAGGGATCTGAGATAAAAAAAAAAAAAAAATATTCGGTAGCTGGTGGTGATCCAAGTCTGATTTTTTTTTATGAAGGTCAGTCGATCGACCGAGTCGGTGGACAGACGCACCCTGTGATCAGTTACAGAGCCTCCAGCAGCACTGAATGTGCGTTCCGAAAGAACGCTGGATGCAGGACAGGCCAGTAGCTCAATTGCATACTGTGCAAGCTCTGGCCAGTGATCCATCCTTAAGACCCAGTAACCCAGAGGATTTTTGGTGGGAAAGGTGTCCAAGTCAGATCTTGCCCCTAGGTATTTCTGCACCATGTAAAACAGACTCTGGCGATGGTTGCAGGAACCGATCATACCTTGGGGCTGCGGACTAAAAAATTGCCTGAACGCATCGGTCAGACGGCCACCTTCTCCACCGCTCCTTCTTTGACTGACCGAAGCCTCAGCAACACGTTGTCCAGAAACAGGAGTTTGTAACCTCCCAGTCTCTGGGAACGCGTTGCACAGACCTTTCTGCAAGGCCTCCCGAAGATGTTTCATCCTCTGCTCCCTCTGCGACGGCAAGATAAGGTCCGCAACCTTACCCTTGTAACATGGATCAAGGAGGGTTGCCAGACAGTATTGATCCTTCTCCTTGATACCACGAATACGAGAATCCTTACGCAGGCTTTGCAGGATCAGGGAGGCCAGGCAGCATAGGTTTGCTGAGGCATTCGGTCCGGAGTCCTCTGGGTCACTAAGGACGACATGGTCCGCAGCCACCTCCTCCCAGCCACGTACAAGTCCATGTGCTTCTTGGGACTGATCCCTAAAAGACTGCTGCTGATGCTGAGTGCCAGGCTCCACCTCCATACTGACACAATCCTCCCCCTCCTCCTCCTTCTCGTCCTCTTCCTGTGTGATCTGCGGGCACGCAGGAACACTGTCTGGATAAAGGGGGCCTTGAGAGCTAAGGAAGTCCTCCTCTTACTGCCTCTGTTCTGCCTCAAGTGCCCTGTCCATTATTCCTCGCAGCGTGTGCTCCAACAGGTGGACAAGGGGGACAGTGTCACTGATGCATGCACTGTCACTGCTCACCATCCTCGTGGCCTCCTCAAATGGTGACAGGACAGTGCATGCATCCCTGATCATGGCCCACTAACGTGGGGAAAAAAAACAAGCTACCCTGACCCTGTCCTGGTGCCATAGTCGCACAGGTACTCATTGATGGCCCTCTGCTGCGCGTGCAGCCGCTGCAGCACGGCCAATGTTGAGTTCCACCTGATGGGCATGTCACAGATGGGCGGTCAGCGGTAAGGTGCATGGACAGGGACGTTACCTAAGTTTTACCGTGCATTGGGTGACTTTGCTGGCAGCTGGGAAGGATGCAGGACAAGGTGCAGTAGTGTTGGAGGTTGTTCCACCACCACGCCTCCAAAATGCCACTACTAATGATTGTGACACACCTCTCTCCCCCACCCCCTCCTCTTCTTCTTCCTCCTTGACCTCTTCCTGTGCTTTGTCCTCAGAACCAGCGGTGCTCTGTAGCCATTCAAGGGGCTACGCAAGTATGCAGGCCAAAAGATGCTGGTGTGCTTGGGGGACAGGAGCCACGCTGGGGCAGAGGTTCTGTCAGCTCTGCAGGGGCAGGTTCAGAGGTGGTTGATGCCACGCCAACTTAAGGCAGGAATGGTGGTTTGCGACAATGGCACCAACCTCCTCTCTGCCCTCCGACAGGGACAAATGACCCATGTGCCCTGTTTGGCTCACGTCCTTAACTTTGTGGTGCAGCGGTTCTTGGGCAGGTACCCGGGCTTACAGGATGTCCTGAGGCAGGCCAGGAAAGTCTGTGTGCATTTCCGCCAGGCATATAATGCCAGTGCTCGGCTGGTGGACCTCCAAAAGGAGTTTAACCTGCCCAAGAACCGCCTATATTATGCGACTTCTCAGCCTCCTTTACTTTTATCTTTTCTTTAATTATATTTTGTGTTTTAGTCTAACCATTAAAACTAGCATCTAGCTATATAGTTTAATGGTTACTGGGAGAGGACTCTGTATAGCATTATTTGTGCATTGATGTTCTTTCTTTTTTATACAATAAGACATATGCTTTTTAACTGTGTACATTTTCGCAATAGTGCAGTGATTCTTTAAATACAATCTGTTTAGGGTTGTTATATAGAATGTGATGAGTAATGATGTACTTAAATTGTGCACATTTATTTTAAGCAAGTGTGTTTTTTTTAAATCTGCTAACATGACTGTAAAGTGCACCAGATCGGAATCTTATTTATGGTGCGGCTTATGAGTAACATTTATTGCTGGGTAGTGACAGCTTATAATGTTATGCTTTATAGGATTAGCTCACGTCACTGATAGGGATGTAAATGTATCTATTATAAGTTCTAATTTATGTGCTTGTTTAATATGTGCAGTGTCCTGACATATCGATGGGGATTCCCGGTGCAACTGACCATTCGTAAAGGCGTGGAATACTTTACCCTCCGGCGCCATACAGAGCTTCCTGACCTCTTCACCTTTCTAAACATGGAACCCACTGAGGAATTGGCTGGGGCCTCTGCCAAAAAGTGATCCCCGGCCTGCATCACAGATCCCCCAGATGGGGCTTCCCCACCGTTCAGCAAGAAGACGTCAGAGAGAACCCACTCCCCTGGGAAGGGGAGAACCGGAACCATAAGAACCAACACTACTATCAAGTAAGTGACACAATATCTGAGGTCTTGGCGCTATGGCACTGAGTCGTAACTTAATCAGCCAGAAGACAATGGATCTGGTGGTAGAGCCATCCCCTTCCCCTTCACTCTTTTTGGTTCACTTAATATTGCGTACTGTCTTCCGGGAGACCCCCCCTGCCCGTTTGCTCTCCCCCCTCGGCCCCCCACTGAGCGTTCTCCCTATGTGACCTCCTCTGTTACCGGGCACCCAAGCCTAGACGTTATGCGTTCTTTAACGGGTAAATACACGGAGGCCTGCATTCCCTGCCTAATATGGGGGAACCGATTCCAGAAGAGACTAACCTAACACTGTCAAGGGTACGAGTTGCCCGCACCGACCACATGCACAGACGTATAAGGAACCTAATACTGCACACTACGGGCGAACTTTCCAGGACCTTCAATCAATCAACCTTAACCCTTGTTTATTTTGGTTTTATTTTCGTTCTTGGTGCTTCTAAGTGTTTCTCTTCACTATATGAGCAGATACAGCCCGGACTGTACCTCAGGAACTGGGTTGCAGAGCGGGACTTGGTCCTAGGCCTTATCGGGGGTGGGGGCGGGGGGGTAGCGGGGGAAGGGTGATGGGATTTGTTTTAGGGGGGTGGCTCTATGGGATCCAGAGGAGGGGCGGTCTATCTCGGCAATTTGCCACCCGAGCAGCAGAGGGAGGATCATGCGTAACCCGGACATGATTAGCTCTGAGTTGTATCCCCCGCTGACGGTCGGGGAGAGGCCTCCCTACCTTCGGAATGGAAGTTTGCCCTGGTTGGTATAGGGCAACATTATAAAGAAGCTGAGTTCCTGGCGATAAGCCAATCTCTTAGATAGGCCAATTGTCTCATCATATAGTTCTGTATTAGCAGTTTTTATTTAGTTAGGGCCTCTGACACGACATGTCCTCCCCCTAGACAGCTACTAGAGTCACTCCGAAAGACCCACAGGGAGGGGACCATCCACGTAGCGGGTGTGATGTTTGTCTGGGGTGCCAGATCACGCTGAGAGGGAGTTTATTTCACTCACAGTTGATTCATGATGCATAGGACGTGTTGTCTTTTCCATTGCTGCCTCTGCCTTAGTTTTACATTTTCTTTTATTGTGTTGTTTTTCAGTACACTATTTCAATGCTGAGTCTGGAGAGGGAGCTCTCGACCCCGTCTAGTGTAGTCACAACCCCACATAGGTTTACACCCCTCTGGGGCCCCTATAGGTAGCCCCACGGGTGCATTGAGACTTAGTCTCTCATGCGCTCTAAGCGCATTAGATTTACGAGCATACTGACTAAGTAGCTTGTCCCTTTAGCTATCTACTTCTCTGTCTTACCTTCTCTTCTATTTTCACTTTCTCTCCGTTTCTTCTTTCTCCTCCTTCTCCTCGTTTACCCCCCCCCTTTTTTTTTTTTTTCCCTCCCTCTTGACCCCCCCCCTCTCGCCCCTCTGGCTCTCCCTCGCCACCACCCCGGCTCAGTTCGTTCTATGAATGCAATGGAGTCTGTTAGGCTGATGTCCATCAACGTGAAGGGGCTTAACACCCCCGAGAAAAGATCCGTAGCACTTTCCAGCATACGACATGCTAAAGCCCACATATGCTTCCTCCAGGAAACCCATTTTCGTGCCAATAGTATCCCGAAATTCCAAAACAGATATTTCCCAACTGTCTATCACGGGTGTTCCGTTGACTCCAAGTCCAGGGGAGTCAGTATACTGATACGTTCCACGACACCGTGGACGCTACGCGACACTTGGAATGACAGGGAAGGACGGGCTATCTTTGTCAAAGGGGTATTGGGTGGCTCCCTGGTGACCTTGGTAAACCTGTATCTCCCCAACGCAGGCCAGATTAATTTCTTAGAACCCATTATGACCAAATTATTAGATTTTGCTGAGGGTGAAGTGATCCTGGGAGGAAACTTCAACTTTGCCATAGACCCCTCCTTAGACAATCTTCCCAACTCTCATTTGCAGCACTCAAACGTCTTAAAAATAACTTTCACGCTTTCCACCTAGTAGACATATGGAGAATATTACATCCGACCCAGAAGGACTTTACCTTCTACTCACACCCCCATGACTCATACACCAGAATCGATATGTTTCTGGTGCCCCAATCGCTCCTATCTAGAGTTCGGTCCGCATCGATAGGTTCTATCACTTTTTCTGACCACGCCCCTGTGTTCGTGGACATAGACTTACTACCCCATAGATCCAAACAATGGCAGTGGAAGCTTAATGACTCACTGATTCAGTCCCCAGAGGTGATTGAGGAAGTGGCGAGAGAGTTAAGAAATTTTTTCTCAACAAACGCAGAAGGTGAATGCGCCCCCTTGTTGGTTTGGGAGGCCAACAAATGCACCATTAGAGGGGTCCTGATAAAAATAGGCACACAAATAAAAAGGGAGAGAGCTCAACAAATCCTTGACCTATTAAGAAAGATCAGGAGCCTGGAATCTACACACAAACAATCATTAGCCACCCAGACATTACGGGAGCTTACGACCCTCAGGGGTCAATTGAGATCTCTGGCATTAGACAGGGAGAAGGCAGTCATAACAAAGTGCAAACGCACTTTTTATGAACAGAGCAATAAGTGTGGCAGGCTGTTAGCTAGGGCCCTGAAAGCCCAAAGGGCACAAGCCTTTATTCCTGAATTAAAGGGAGATGATGGCTCTAAAGTATACACTACAGAGGGAATATTGGAACAATTCCGCAAATACTACACCGCACTATACAACATTGAACGTCCGTCCCCGGAAGTTGATAAACTCCACAAACAGGAAGCCATAAAGGCTTACATTCAGAAATCAGGCCTTCCTCGGCTATCTGAAGAGGTCTTAAAGACCTTGGAAGAACCACTGTCAGGAGAAGAGGTAACAAAGGCCATGGCGTGTATGCAGCCGGGCAAAGCCCCGTGCCCCGATGGATACACGCTAACGTATTTCAAGACCTTCAGCGACATTCTGACACCACATTTTTTAGCGGCCTATAATGACGCCGGAGAGGGGGCATTACCCCCAGAAGACTCCCTAAGGGCCTTCATCTCTGTAATCCCCAAGGAGGGCAAGGACCCTTTACTGTGTCAAAACTATAGACCAATTTCACTCCTCAACATTGATCTAAAGATCTTCACTAAGATACTCTCTATGAGGCTAACAGAATTAATTCCCTCGCTGGTCCATTTAGACCAGGTTGGCTTTGTTCCCTCCAGAGAGGCGAGGGATAACACCACAAAGGCAATTAATATTATACACGCAGCCAAAATTCGTAAAATCCCGTTGCTACTTCTATCTACCGATGCCGAAAAGGCATTCGATAGAGTGAGCTGGCCCTTCTTAAATGAGACGCTACAACAGATAGGTTTCGGTACTCGGATGATGAACTGGATTCAAGCCATTTATTCCAAGCCCACAGCAAAAGTAAAAGTTAATGGCCAGCTTTCCTCCCCATTTGACATTTCCAATGGCACAAGACAGGGCTGCCCCCTGTCCCCACTAATATTTATTTTATCCCTAGAACCCTTCCTCCGCACAGTAAGAGACAATCCAAATATAACGGGAGTACATCTAAGTGAGTCCCTAGCTCCTAAAACGGCGGCCTTTGCAGACGACCTACTTTTTTTCATAACAAACCCCTTGATCTCTATACCTAATTTAATGTCAGAATTACAGACTTATGGCACCTTATCGGCTTTTAAAGTAAATTTTCAAAAATCGGAAGCATTAAACATATCCTTACCAGACTCCCTGCTCAACCTTTTAAGATTAGACTTTCCCTTCAAATGGGCAGGATCATATATCAAATATTTGGGAATCCGCCTACCGAGTAGGGTGGAAGATATCTTCTCAATTAACTTTCCCCCCCTTCTTTCAGACATCAAGAAGGACCTACTGAAATGGCATTCAGGCATGTTCTCTTGGTTCGGACGGTGTAGCATAATAAAAATGAACATCATGCAACGTATATTATATTACCTCCAGACCCTCCCCATCAAGATCCCAGATGCCTTCTTGCGGGCTACAAACCGAGCTATAGGTGGGTTCATCTGGGCCCAGAAACCTCTGAGGCTGGCACAGGCTACTCTAAGGTTACCTAAATCGTCGGGAGGCAACGGCCTCCCAGATGTAAGTCTATACCACGACGCGTGTCACTTAACGAGAATCATAGATTGGTGTAAACACGAAAAGCTAAAACAATGGATACAAATAGAGCAATTACTCTCGGGGTTGGAATTAAAAGGACTCCCCTGGTGTCAGAGGAACCTACCAGATCACATAGTAAACCACCCTACGATAGGAGAGACTTGGCGAGTAACACAAAAAATTAACCGAGAACACTCGATTGCACCTGCCCCCTCCCCACTCACCCCGATAATAGGGAACCCAGATTTCAGGCCGGGGTGGCAGGATACTGGCTTTCAGGAGTTGAAAAGCAGTGACAGGAATCAACTTAGACACTTCATTGTAAATGGCCAATGGATGTCCAGGGAAGCTATTATGGATGACCCACTTTTGGCCGGCCTTTCCTTCTGGCAAAAAATACAACTAGCCCACTTCATTAAGGCTCAAACTACACCGACACCTTATTTAAGGCCCCTGACACCATTTGAGCAAATAAGCCTAGAACGAGAACCAATGCAACACACCATCTCGCTTACATACCAAATACTGCTTTCATCCCCCAAAGGCCATAAACCCCCATATATAATCAAATGGGAACGAGATCTGGGCATACAGCTTACCGAGAAACAAGTGGAAAGAATTTTTCTTTTCACTTTCAAAACCTCAATTTGCGCTAACCAGCAGGAAGCAGGATTTAAAATACTATCTCAATGGTATTATACCCCAGCTAAGCTTCATAGGATGTTTCCTCTGAGCTCTAATCTCTGTTGGAGATGCGGAGAGGAGGTGGGCACTCTTCTCCATATCTTTTGGTCATGTAAGCACCTGACATCCTTTTGGTCTGAGGTCCATAGAATCACACAAAAGTTCACAGACAGGGAGCTACCCAAGAGCCCTGAATTCTTTTTATTACATCATCATGAAATCCCGAGCAAAGCTTACAGGAAGTCGATTCTCCCCCTGTTGAGCACAGCAGCGAAAAGCTGTATCCCCCTGCTTTGGAAGCAAATGGAACCCCCGGCCGTGGCGTTGTGGTTAAAGAAAATAGCAGATATCTATAACATGGAGGACTTAATCGCAACAGAAAAAGGAAACAGTGAAAAATTCCTTAGGAAATGGTACTATTGGCGTGAATTTTTCTATTCAGAGGAACATGCTGGGCTGCTAGTTTAAATTCTGAGTAAACACTGGATTTTATGGAGCTGAGAGTTTACAGACAGTCAACACGTACTCTATCTGGGGATGGTGGGAGAGCCGAGGGGCAAGGAAAAGAGACCTTGTCGGCCCCCTTGGCTTCCCACTTCCCTTTATCACGCCCCCATTCCCTGTCCCCCTTCCTCCCCCCTTTTTTACAATAATTTAGTTTTAATCATTACTATGTGGCTGGGCGGTCCTCAATATGATACAGCACCTCACCCCAAAATTTAGTGATTAAACCAGAAAAAAGGGAGTATAGGGATTATGACGGTGCCAGGAAGAACACAATATGTTCCAATATTAAAATAAATAATTTTTATTAATACATAACAATTATGAAAAATAAACAATAAAGTTACAAAAGCATGGTGTGCATAAATGCTAAAAACATATCTGTAGCGAGCTTCACGTCACTTGGCCTCATAGATGTAACGGCCAATGCAGTAGGTAGGTATTTTAAGTATCCGACATGTTTCGCCAGTATTGGCTTCTTCAGGGATAAGTTATTAATACCTAGAGTGCTACAGTAATTCTATGAAAGAAATGTAACAATCAGTAAATATAATCGGGCAAATAATACAATGAATACAAGAAAAATATCAAAAATTAAAATTTATATATGTTTGCGAGCTGTCAGTGTAGACTGACCTCCACCACCAATCAAAGAGCACCAAGGGGACATCCTTACATATGCATCATCGGGTGGCCTAGAAACCTCCACCCCAGAACAACCACCCAGCCAGACATTCTACAGATGGGAATGAGGTACCTGCAAGTCACCAAGGGGGTGCCACACACTTCCAGGGCTAAACCTCCAGCAAAGATCACAGTAGGTAGCTGCAGGGGGCAGTAAGAAGGACCTGGCCAAATGTGTATCTAAAGAGGTATAATTATTTGCAATGAGTTCATTATCATAATTTTTTATCTTTCTAAGGGGGTCATATGACTCCCAATAGTTAATAGAGAGATTGTATGGGACTAACATAGTCTCCAATTGATATACTTACAAAAAAATACTCTTTAAAGTGAGTAACAGGACACCGGTGGATCCTTAGGCTTAGAGAAGAACTCTAAACAGCAACAGGAGACGTATCTCTAGAAGTTAAATAAACAGACGGGAAAGAATTTATGTGCCATTTATGAGATTATCTGGGGGGAGGTGTGATTACAAGATGCACTTTAGTTAATCTGTGAGTAGATTGCACCAACAAAAAACGAAGTAAGTTAACACTTACCATTAAGTGGATATACAGTGAGATGCTGGGCTAGACAAAGCCTACAACCAGTAATAGCACTAAATGAGATAAGCCAGAGAGCGAAAGATAGTGTCAGCAAGAGGTAAATCTATTTATGCCCCAAACATTGAAGGTCCATAATGATGCCTACCGGGTCAGATAACAATCAGTACGTCGGTGTCCTGTAGCATCCCTGGCGTGTGTGCTGGCCTGGGATGCCGGCGTTCTTATGCCCCCCCACACACGTGCGGCGTCTGACGTCACCGCACGTGTGAGCGGATGAAGGAGGCCACGGCGCATGCGCCAACCGCAAATCCATCCAGGCCTGCAAGGTCCAGAGGGCATTGCGGTGGTGTCCATAGTGATGTACACAACATCACAGACAAGACGCGGTACCAGACGCCGCATAAGGCAGAATGATACCTGGAAGGAGGCATTGATTTCCAGTGCGCCGTGGCTGGGGCGGGCATAGGAGGATCCAAAGCCCTTGGGTGTCCATACAGCTGAATGTGTCCTTGACAGGGGGCTGGAAGCACCGGATCGGGTGCACATCCCCCACAGCGGAGTGCAGGGGCTCAAAGGCAATAGAGAAACCAGAGGGGGGCTGGAGGGGAGGAGGGGGGAAGAGGGGAAAGGGAAGAACAAGAGAAGGGTAAAACAGAGGGGAAAGAAAGGGAGGGTTGGGAAGGAAGGGAAAGGGGAGGGAAAGGGGAGAAAGGGGGGGGAATTTGAAGAGAAAAGAAGAGAAAAACTTAGGCATCCGAAGGTACGGGGATGCCAACCGAGGCACACAAAGGGAGGAGGTGAAGGTGGGTGAGAACAATCCAGGGATATATATGAAACCCCAAAGAAGCGCCTGCACACATGGCATGAAAATTGGGACAGAATACAGGAAGAAAGAGTAGAGAGGGGTTAAATCCCTGGGGTGTGCCCACACAGGTCACCCTGACAGTTCGCAAAAACAATACTTAGGTAATAAAGCGGAAAGTTCATAGATTACAAATCAAACAATTAGGTCAAGGTATATATTTACAGTAATGTACATGATAATAAAGAAGATATGTCTTAATTATACATATGCCGTATACAGTCATGTATCCAATGGTGAAAAAATATTTTTTCAAAAAAAGATAGGGAAGGGGGAACTGTATCCCAATCCAACATGGCTATCTCATGCGTAGGGAGGGCCAAAGGGAGGAGAGTGAAGAAACAAACAAAATAATAAGAGATATGTGTTAAGGTACAGTAGGACTTAAGAAAGGACTTTAATTGAAAGTGACTTTATTACTTTTTTTTTTGATAAAGTCACGGCGAGTCATCATACACCTAAACTAGAGTGTCTTTCAACTGTGTATGGCACATTCCCTTGTGGCCACTGTGACACATGTGAGTTCATTTATGATACATGCGAGAAACCGCTTCCCAATGGCCAAACATACAAAATCTCATCTCATCTCATCTCATCTCACTGTATATCCACTTAATGGTAAGTGTTAACTTACTTCGTTTTTTGTTGGTGCAATCTACTCACAGATTAACTAAAGTGCATCTTGTAATCACACCTCCCCCCAGATAATCTCATAAATGGCACATAAATTCTTTCCCGTCTGTTTATTTAACTTCTAGAGATACGTCTCCTGTTGCTGTTTAGAGTTCTTCTCTAAGCCTAAGGATCCACCGGTGTCCTGTTACTCACTTTAAAGAGTATTTTTTTGTAAGTATATCAATTGGAGACTATGTTAGTCCCATACAATCTCTCTATTAACTATTGGGAGTCATATGACCCCCTTAGAAAGATAAAAAATGATAATGAACTCATTGCAAATAATTATACCTCTTTAGATACACATTTGGCCAGGTCCTTCCTACTGCCCCCTGCAGCTACCTACTGTGATCTTTGCTGGAGGTTTAGCCCTGGAAGTGTGTGGCACCCCCTTGGTGGCTTGCAGGTACCTCATTCCCATCTGTAGAATGTCTGGCTGGGTGGTTGTTCTGGGATGGAGGTTTCTAGGCCACCCGATGATGCATATGTGAGGATGTCCCCTTGGTGCTCTTTGATGGGTGGTGGAGGTCAGTCTACACTGACAGCTCGCAAACATATATATATTTGAATTTTTGATATTTTTCTTGTATTCATTGTATTATTTGCCCGATTATATTTACTGATTGTTACATTTCTTTCATAGAATTACTGTAGCACTCTAGGTATTAATAACTTATCCCTGAAGAAGCCAATACTGGCGAAACATGTCGGATACTTAAAACACCTACCTACTGCATTGGCCGTTACATCTATGAGGCCAAGTGACGTGAAGCTCGCTACAGATATGTTTTTAGCATTTATGCACACCATGCTTTTGTAACTTTATTGTTTATTTTTCATAATTGTTATGTATTAATAAAAATTATTTATTTTAATATTGGAACATATTGTGTTCTTCCTGGCACCGTCATAATCCCTATACTCCCTTTTTTCTGGTTTAATCATTAGTTTTAATCATGGTTTTTCTTCTGCCCCCCTCTTTTTTTCTCTAGTCTCATCTGTCGTTTCTTCTTTTACTTTTCAACTATTCTTAGGACCGTCAGATTCTTTACAACCTATAAAAAATTGATGACCTTAGGGTCAACCCCTGCAGGTTACTAGTCTCATACATACAGGAGCCCAACCACACATGGGATTCAGAGAGCTCCCTAGCCTTGAGACTAACTGCTCTAGAAAAGAAGGTTGGGTTGCATTATTAAGAAATGCTTTCAAGGTTGGAGGGTATTGTTCAGACATATTGAGTTGTTCCTTACGGAAAGTAAGATATTGTTGATCCCTATGTTTTATAACTTATACCCGACTATGCTTGTAAGATTGTCATTTCAACTAGTACTGTACAAATAAAGAATTTAAACAAAAATATGTGCAGTGTCCTTATGCCCCGTTGCACCGTCTGTTATAAGCCGTCAGTGAAACCGGGGCTGGCGACGTGCACCCGCCGGCACCCGAGTTGCGCTGTGATTGGCTGGTCTGGCTGTAAAGGGATATTTAAGCTGACTAGCTCGTCGTGTAGCCACGCCCTCTGTTGAAGTCAGGATATGAAACGCGTCAGAGCGTGGCTTACGCGACGTAGGAAGTGACGTGTGCGCTCCACCTGAGTCAACTGCACAACCAGGAAGTATCCATCGTCTCCTGTGTAGCGGCGCTGACATCTCATGGTGAAGTTTGCACACTTTCACTACCTGCCTGCTTGATTGATTGCTCTCTTTTAATGCTTATTTGACGTACGTATTTTATTGAAGGGGGGTTGCTGTCTTTTCATGTGGAAGGGTTTTCAGTCAATAAACGGGATTACGCTATGTGCACTTTTCTTTCCGTTTTTTGATTTATTATGAGCCCTGAAAATCTGTGACCCTTCATGAAGTGATGTTGACAACAAGCTGCTGGCAAAGAGTGTTTATTCTGAATGCTTTATTGCTCCCCATTTCTGGTGAGTTTAACCCCCTAGGGGGAGAGTGTTTGCACCAGATGGATTTTCTAGTGATCGGTGGAAGGTGCATGCGGAGGATTGTTTTCATGATCACCTGATTATTATTTTGTGAACTACACCCTGAACTTTACATCACTGCCCTATATAAGGGACTTTCTCCTAAGGGACTTTTCTGTTATAGGATTTTCCTTTGCATGTGTTGTTGGCCACATGTTTCAGTTGCTCAACATTAGCGCTGTCTAGTGCGATGATTTAGTCTAATTTTGGATTATTTTATAACACAGTTTTCACAGGTAGCTTTAGGTGAACACTGTGCAGAGCTCGCAAAAAACTAACTTGTAGCTTATTTAGCTGCCTACAGTAGTGATAGGATCAGGAAAACACCACCAACCTTCTACAGGTAGCTTTAGCTGAACACTGTGCAGAGCTCGCAAAAAACTAACTTGTAGTTTTAGCTGAACACTGTGAGGAGGACGCACTACACTAACTTGTAGCTTTAGCTGAACACTGTTCAGAGGACGCACTAGACTAACTTGTAGCTTTAGCTGAACACTGTGCAGAGGTCGCACTACACTAACTTGTAGCTTTAGCTGAACACTGTGCAGAGGTCGCACTACACTAACTTGTAGTTTTAGCTGAACACTGTTCAGAGGACGCACTAGACTAACTTGTAGCTTTAGCTGAACACTGTGCAGAGGTCGCACTACACTAACTTGTAGCTTTAGCTGAACACTGTGCAGAGGTCGCACTACACTAACTTGTAGTTTTAGCTGAACACTGTTCAGAGGACGCACTACACTAACTTCTAGCTTTAGCTGAACACTGTGCAGAGGTCGCACTACACTAACTTGTAGTTTTAGCTGTACACTGTGCAGAGGTCGCACTACACTAACTTTTTTTTAACTGAACACTGTTCAGAGGATGCACTACACTAACTTGTAGCTTTAGCTGAACATTGTGCAGAGGTCACACTAAACTAACTTGTAGGTTTAGCTGAACACTGTGAGGAGGACGCACTACCCTAACTTGTAGCTTTAGCTAAACACTGTGCAGAGGTCACACTAAACTAACTTGTAGCTTTAGCTGAACACTGTGAGGAGAACGCACTACCCTAACTTGTAGCTTTAGCTGAACACTATGCAGAGGTCACACTAAACTAACTTGTAGGATTAGCTGAACACTGTGAGGAGGACGCACTACACTAACTGTAAATAGTCTAGCTGCCTGACTGTGGTACTAATAGGTTTAAAAGAACACCAGCAATTTTCTTCAGGTAGCTGTAAATACTGTAACAAGACAAGCCTACCCGGATCTAGCTAAACTGAATACGGTATATATATATATATATATATATATATATATATATATATATATGAATTAAAAATATATGTATATATACAACACCTGGGATGCATATATATATACACAATACACACACATTTCATAATCACACACATAGGTTGGACTTGATGGACTTGTGTCTTTTTTCAACCTCACCTACTATGTAACTATGTAACACTGTAAGTGCAGCTAACTCACTGACTGTCCTGCCTAATCTAGCTAACTCAAATGAAATGACACCGTCTCTCTCTCTCTCTCTAAGCATGCCGGAACACACTACACAGGGCGGCCGTGCAGGCGGCCTTATATAGTGTGGGGCTTGTTCTAAACCCCTTGAGCCATAATTGGCCAAAGCCACCCTGGCTTTGGCCAATTACAGCTCTCTCTACTGACGCTGCTGTGATTGGCCAAGCATGCGGGTCATAGTGTATGCTTGACCAATCAGCCAGCAATGCACTGCGATGCTGCAGTGAATTATGGGCCATGACGCGCCACACGAATTTGGTGCGAACGGCCCATATCGTTCGTAATTCGGCGAACGGGCGAACAGACGATGTTCAAATTGAACATGGGTTCGACTCGAACACGAAGCTCATCCCTATTCTCCAGTTTACAATAGAGGTTGTTTTCTATTAGTTTCTGAAGCACACGACAGACATCTGTGTGGTGGCTCTCCAGGGACTTGGAAAATATGAGGATATCATCGAGATAGACCACCACACATAACTGCAACAAATTTTGGAGGACATTGTTAATAAATTCCTGGAAAACTGCCGGGGCCTTACAAAGGCCAAAAGGCATTACGAGGTACTCATAATGGCCTGTTCTGGTATTAAACGCAGTTTTACACTCGTTGCCCTGGTTAATCCACATGAGATTGTATGCCCCTCTCAATTTAAGCTTCGTGAAAACCGTTGCTCCCTTGAGGGGGTCAAATAACTCTGTAATGAACGGAATCTGGTTGGCATTCTTAATCGTGAAACGATTGAGACCCCTATAATCAATACAAGGTCTCAGTTCACCGATCTTCTTCTTCACGAAGAAGAAACTAGCACCAGCAGGAGACAAGGATTTGCAGATTAAACCTCGAGAGTGCGTCTACAACATACTCCTCCATGACCTTATCCTCCAAGACCGACAAAGGGTAAACCTAGCCACGAGGGGGTATGGCACCAGGTTGAAGGTCAATTGCACAATCGTAAGGCTGGTGTGGAGGGAAACTACCGGCTTGACCTTTGTCAAAGACATCGCTAAAATCGCGGTACTCCTTCGGCAGGGAGGAGAGTGAAGAGGTGCATAGGACCTTGGCTACCTTCTGGAAGCTTGTCTCACTGGATTGTGGTGACCAGGAGAGAACCTCAGCAAGGAGACAATCAAAAGAGGGGTTGTGCCTCTGTAACCAAGGATAACCAATAACCAGCGGAAACCTAGGTGAGGAAATAACTTGGAATTGGATTATCTCATGGTGAAGAGCCCCTATGGCCATGGACAACTGAACCGTCTCATGAGTCACATGGGCAGGCTGTAGAGGTCTCCCGTCAAGAGCCTCAATGGCAAGTGGAGTGTTAAGCAGCTGCAGCAGAATCGAGTGCTGCAATACAAAGGCAGCATCAATGAACAGGCCTGCAGCCCCAGAGTCGATTAGAGCCTGTATCTCGATGGACAACTCAGCCCAAGTAAGGGTGACCAAAATCAGGGATTTATCCTTCTGGATAACTGGGGAAGAAACAACGCCACCTAAGGTCTGTCCATGACAGGACCTCAAGGTTTCCGTCATTCCCTGGACGGGTAGGACAAGACTTCAAAAAGTGACCTGCCTGGCAGCAATCTCTCCCTCCTCCTAAAGGCTCTCTCATTCGCAGAGAGATGCATGAAGCCGAAGTGCATGGGTTGATCTTCACTGACTGACTCGGTACCAGGAGGCATGGGAGGTGAGGGAGGCGCGGGTGGGACTGCAAAGCTGGGAGGCAAATGTACAGGAGGCTTTCGCAAGCGCTCCTTAAAAGGGAGTCTTTCTCCGAGTCTGGAGGCAATGAGGATGGCAAATGTGATCAACCTCTCCAGCTCAGTGGGTATATCTTGAGCTGCTATCACATCCTTGATGAAATCCGAGAGACCATGAACTGCATGAACTGGATTGCCCCCAAATCGCTGGGGAAGCGGAACGGAACCAGACATATCTCTTACAGAGGTAATACTCGAGGCGGGTGCCTGCACAGAGACAGGAGCAGCAGCAGGGACGGCCTGCAACTCAGGTTGTACCGGAGCAGCCACAGTGGGAGTTTCCAGGTGAGCCTTGTGAGTCAGGAGCGTTTGTAACACTATGGCAAACTGATCCATGCAGTTATCTTGCTCATCCAATCAGGAAAAAATATTACCAACAAGTGGATTGACTGTATCTTCTGAATTCATGGCCTTCGCCTTCTTTTAGGAACCATGAATCAGACCGAGACAGAAGCATAGTTAAATCACACTTGTTTAATAATAATAATAATAAGGTAAACAGAGTAAACGTAGTCAAAACAAGCCAGAGTTCAGTAAGCCAAGCAAATGTCAGAGAGTCAGAGATAAACGTAGTAGTACAGCAAGCAGGATCAGGAGCCAGAAGGAACGTCAGCTGAGCAAGTCTTCAACAGGAATGCAGGAGAAAGTCTCTGTGATGTTGACAAAGGCGAAGGCAGAGATCAAGTGAGCTGGACGGCTTTAAGTAGGCAGGACTGACGAGCAGAATCAACAACAGGTGGGTAACTGTGAAGAGAGATGGGAGCTGGCAATTAGCCGACAGCTGAGCGGCCAGCTTAGAGAAGGAAGGGCTGAGCCCAGCCCTGACAACTGGATGGAGTTTCCCGGCTGCTGTGGACATTGCTTAAAATAATCCAAGAGGTAAAGGTAAAGAGGCACTAGACACAGTTTTTCACAGGTTATTAAAATGTGGACAAAGTTATTGCTTGAGCCCAGTTCAATAAGTCAAAGATGGTGCCAAATGAAAAATCGTCTGGAGTCCAAAATCTATTGTTTAACTGGGTACAAGCAGGGCAAAAAACACCCAACATGTTTGGGGGCCACACAATTCCACTTTAACATAACACACATAAAATAAGCATAGAATTGCTACTACAAATACACATGTATAAAAGAAAAATAAAGAAATAATAATGACATTGAGGACAGAAAAAACAAAACAAAACAAAAACATGTCCCCAAAACCAATGTGCACTACAGCTTGACTTTATACAAATAAAAATAAAAGGAAGGCACATTTCACACTAAAAATACACTGAATGTACTGTGTGTATATATACATATATATAATGCGATGGTCATTCCATTCAATGATTCTGCTGCCTTCTGTGAGAGACACAAAATAAGAGATGTTATCAAGGAACAATGACAAAGATAAGTGTAACAAAATGTAACCAAAGATGCTTCAGCTGGTGTGTGGCTGGATGCTATCTGGCGAAAAAATATACCAATGTTTTTACTGCTAGAAATGTGGTTGGTTGCAGTGTGGCAAACACAGACCCACACAAAATTGCTATTACTAAGAAAAATGGGGTTGACAGTAAAGTACAATAAAACTAACCTTGTTTGACGAAATGGATATACTTCTATTGAAACCATGAAAGAGAATAATATTTTTAATGAAAAACATGGTGGATTGAACAATAGAGACTTTGGACTCCTAAAGATTTTTCATTTGGCCCTTTCTTTGACCTATTACAACTGCTTAAAAAGGTATCCGTTTTGTTCACAGTAAATACAAAGGTATTAGTATTGACATCCGGACCTTTCTTTGTAGGATAATCATGAGCGGCCAAGTTGCATAAGCTCCTTTCAGGTTGGTGGAAAAAGAGGAAGAAAAAACCTTCACAGACAGGACCTCTCATGGGAACACTCTTGAAAGCAAATGCCTAGTTGTATAGCGAGGATGACCAGTTTATTAGGAGTTGTTGGAACTTTACATCCACTCAGTTCATCTTTAATTTGATCAGATAAACCCTGCCTGGAGGTGGCTGTTATGCCAGCTGAATTCAGCTGTGAGAGGTTGAAACTGAATTGCCTACTGTTCTACTCTAAGGGAACCTTGATGCAGGCATAGGAGGGCACTTGCTGCAGAGGGGGCTTTAGCGGGCTCATCAATGATTCTAAGAAAGAGAGCCAAAAATGCAGCAATGTTGTTGGTTACCGGATCACCAATGCTTCCTCTAATAGGCCCTTTTAACACAGTCTATTCAACAGTTCTGTGGCTGTAGCTCAAAGTGTGTATTACATAAATTTATCAACCCAAAGCAACTATTGGAGAAGCATGGAGTAGGTGGTAGGTGAAGAATAGAGGTCCCAGGAATGAAAGACAACTGCATTGAAAAGGGCTGTGTTGGAGTCAAAGGTCAGCTGCTGTAGAGAGTGGCCTGTAGTTGATCCAAATCTAAAGAGTGCTGAGATGTTGAATCACCTGAACTTGAATGGCACCTTGGGTATTGAGTCTTTGAGAAAAAAGAGCACTAGGATCAGTAGATGACTGGGGTACATCAGGCGGAATTATGTTTCGAGCAAACTATCACAGAGAAAGGTCCAAATTAACTAAGAGAAGACAAAGGGCTGTCTAGATGACGCAGTAGGGTATTGAATGCTGTGTGGAGACATAGGGTGTCACAGAAGTCACTAGGTGACAAAGGATTATCTGGGGTGTACTTGGAACCACCAGGGCATCAGGGGCACACTAGAGTCACTAGATGATATAGGCAGTTCTGGGGTGCACTGGTGTCAGGGGGCCACACAGGGGCTTATAAGGATTTACAAGACAACACCAGGTGCTCTGGGATACAATTGGAGTTGTGATGTACACTGGTCAGAATTATGCACTTCACCCCTACACATTTAACTGTGGGTTGAGCTGTCTGTCTTTACTTCAATTTTATTATAATTCAAAGTACTTGTCTTTTTTGGTATACTCTTAGAGATGGGTCAGATCTTTGTATTTTTTTTTTAACTTTCTTTCATGACATAGCACAACAATATTTATTGTACTAAAACAATGTAATAGTACCTTGTGTCAGGCATACTGTTTCAGAATCTGTTTAGGTTATTATGTTATGTTATATTATTAAAGTTAATAAAATGGATTTGATTTTCAGGCATGATTTTCTAAATCTGCCAAACATTTGTCAACAAAAATTTAAATTGTAAACTCCTATAAGAATTTACATAATTCCTGTCTTCTTCCTTCCACTATTATTTCCAAATATCTGCACAGAATTTAACCCCTAGAAGCCTGGATGCCCTGACTAATATCATTGTGTTGTAGGTGTCATGGTGATTACATAGTTAGAAACCATGCTGATTGACCTGACCTGGAATGTAAAATAAAATGCACTCAGCTTGAGACATTGGGGTTGATTTACGAAAGGAAAATCGACTGTGCACTTTGTAAAGTGCAGTTGCACTCTACAAGAGCTTGTTTGTGTAAATGTTTTCCTTCGCGCTAGTGGATGTGACACAATAAAGGTGATCAAAATAAAAAGTGCTGTATTAAATAAACTGCTGTGCATAAATACTAATATTGCCGCAAAATGGGGGTGTTCACACAAGACACTATTGAAATAGATATTAAATAAAATTTCGCGCAATATTTGTGAAATAAAGTTCAAACTCTAATAACTGCTGAATAATGAATTCCTTTTCCAGGCATATGGTGGTTACTGCGATTAATTGAAAGGTGTGGAAAAAACAGCATAGACTATAGTAATTATACCACCCTGTAACTAGCATGTGCATAAGCCTGTAACATAATCTGGTGATAATATAACCATACAATCTTCTATAACTCACAAATGCTGATCCACATTTAGATAAAAATTCTCTAGAGATGAACACATGGAGACAGATCCAGGCCCATATGATTCTGCTTCTGTGAAAACCCGAGCGTCACACCATTCTACAATGTCATACCAATATCCAGGCCCATATGATTTTTACTAGAGCGGAGCTGCAGGGAAAGGAACGCTGGAGGAGATATAGCATAGGAAAGAAGAAGCTGCCAGAACACCACTTCTATACAAAGACATACTACTGAATGCCTGATTATCTCCTATGTAAGGTGAGAGTTCTGTGAGACCACACTGGGAGACACCCACAGCAGAAGGATTTTTTTATCACAAAAGAACTTTTATAAGAACTTTTCACAGATATTCTTTTAAAAAAATTCACTCACTTATACTAAATTCACTTTGACAGCATAAAAATTTGCATGGAATCACACGAACAAAACGGATTTTTTAGGAAATTTTTTATGAACTTTTATTTATTATTAAGACTGCACATTTATATTATGCAATTTTAGATTCCACGTTTGTTTTATTTGCACGGTTTATTGTCAGCGGAACCTTAGAAGATTACAATTGATATATGAATTTTTATCTAAATGTGGATCAGCATTTGTGAGTTATAGAAGATTGTATGGTTATATTATCACCAGATTATGTTACAGGCTTATGCACATGCTAGTTACAGGGTGGTATAATTACTATAGTCTATGCTGTTTTTTCCACACCTTTCAATTAATCGCAGTAACCACCATATGCCTGGAAAAGGAATTCATTATTCAGCAGTTATTAGAGTTTGAACTTTATTTCACAAATATTGCGCGAAATTTTATTTAATACTCTACAAGAGCTGTGTTGCTCCAGAACTTAGTAAATGAGGTAAAGCTTCACTTTGCTAAGAATACTCAATCACGTGCAAGGAAAGTGAAAAGGCCAGCATTTTTGCTTGCATTTGATTGGATGATGGAAGTCAGCAGAGCTTCTGGTAATTTACGAAGCTCTGCAAAGTGCACAGTCTGTTTTCCTTTAGACATGTGCAATTTGTTTCAGTCCGAATATAAATTCAGACAAATGTTTGGTAAGAAGCGGGCTGGGAAGCTGTCCACAGCGTCCCTAACAATCGATGACTGATCAGCTGTCAGCGGGTTTCCCGGCTAATAGCTGAAATGTAAACAAAAGAATGCTTACATTAGAAAACTCATAATAAAACAGATGGGGTCCCCCCTAAAATCCATACCAGACCCTTATCTGAGCATGCAGCCCGGCAGGCTAGGAAGGGGGGCCGAAGGGGACAAGGAAGCCATGCCAGGCCACATACCCTCAACATGGGGGGGGGGGTTGCTTTGGGGCAGGGACATTAATAAACTAAATTTAACAAAGATAAACGAATTCATCAACAAATCAATAAAACAAAATTAGTAACATAACAAATCTATCCGAAACGAAACAAAATACATTTTTCCGTTCTGTACATGTCTATTTGCCCTAAGTAAATCAACTCCAGAGTACCTGAAAATATTAATAGCCAGATTGCAGACACCATCTAGTTAAGGTAAATTTATCTATTTTTAACAGTGTCCTTCTCCTATTTTAGTGCATTGTGCTGTTTACTTTTGGTTAGATACTTTACAAGGGTTTTTAACATCTTAAGGCATGCAATGGATAAAATTGATATCTTCATTTAACAGTGTGTTCCAGATGTATCACTAATATAAGCTGTACTTGATGCATATGCTGATCTAGGCATATTTGTGAGCCCCTTTATACGAAACAAAATTGATTACCTTGTTTACAATGAAAACTACACTGAATTATCTATATATAACCACTACCAAAAGGGATTTTCCATTCTAAAATATACAGCAAAATTTATACAGACAATGAAGAACCAATATTCCAAAATATACAACACAATGTGAAGCTATAATCACTCATTGTACAATGCAAAACTATACTATAATATTCACATCTCAACACACAGACCACAGTCCAATTGCACTGCCTGTTATAGAGACCATGTTTATATGGTTAATCAGCTCATTGTTAATCCACTTGCCATTTGGCCCAAGTAGGGTTTGTCCCTAGCAGAGAAACAAGAGATAACTCTATCGAAACGATTACCCTCTTATGCCCCGTACACACGGTCAGACATTCCGACGGCAAATGTGCGATCGGAGCTTGTTGTCGGAAATTCCAACCGTGTGTAGGTTCCATCTGACTTTTTCCATTGGATTTTCCGACACACAAAATTTGAGATCTGTATTTCAAATTTTCCGACAACAAAATCTGTTCGCGTAAATTCCGATCGTGTGTACACAATTCCGACCGTGTGTACACAATTCCGAGGCACAAAGTGCCACACATGCTCAGAATAAATTATGAGATGGAAGCGCTCGGTCTGGTAAAACTAGCGTTTGTAATGGAGATAGCACATTCGTCACGCTGCAATTTTTAAAATATTTTAATGCAAAGCATTCTCTTCTTTATAATGCTAGAATAATGAAGTTGTTTTGCTGCTCATATTCACACAGAGTTCTGACAAACTGATTTCTTTATTATTTCTCGTGATCTCCTGAATCATATTATTTATTTATTTTCGTCAGACCTCCATAATAATGTTTCTAATTTTTGTTTATATATTTATTTCTTTTTTTATCAAGATCTCCTATTTTTTTTTTTTTATATAATGATCTCCATAATATTTTTTCTCGTTTTGTGTGTCATGTTACCACAACACCATTATGATCTTGAATTTTTTTATGGTGTCCCTTGTTAATTTGACAATGTATTTTTGAAATGTACCTGCCTACTCACAAACAAACTGTCCTTTTTGAAGAAAAACACATAGGCAATTATTTCAGAAAAAAAAATATCCATTTATTCTGGGTCATAACAAAATAAAGAGGAAGGCAACGGTGGAGAAACTTGTGAAATTTGCGAAGCCTTTGTACCCCAGGGCAGACATCAATTCATTTACAGTCAAAATTGGTGGCCTGAGGAATCCTTATAATAGTGAGCACAATCCGGTCCAGGACTACAAGAGATCAGGAACAGCAGCAGATGACATATATGTCCCCAGGCTGTGGTCATACAACAGCCTGCATCTTTTGTCAGACCAGACTGAACCCAGGCCATCACTTTCTTGTCTTCCTTACACACTTTCTTCCAGGTTTCCTTTCAGGCTGTGGCTCTGGTGTTGTAGCTGTGGCAGGAGATGAGGAGGTGGAGGAGGAGGACCATGGTTGAACTCACAAACGTGGCTTTGGTTTGTTAGTTTGCCCCTCAACCCTTTATTTAGGGCTTGTAAGATCAGATACTCACATAAGAGGCGTGGGCCCTCCTCCATTTCCTGCATTTTGCCATGTAGGCATATTTCTCTTGATTATTGGGGGGGTTCTGAGAGCCGCAGTAGCCTTCCGAAATAGGCCAATTGCAGCCTCCTCCAGGTTACTCCTCTTCTTGGGACTTTTTGTTGGAATGCGGAGGTGAGGAACCTGGGATTCGGGCAGGCTACTGGGCCCGGCCACCTCCTGGCTGCCACTTTCCACTGCCTGGCTGAGGCTTTCCTGTGTATGAAAAAGGGACATAGTTTATTTTTTTTGTTCAGCAATCACACACAATTTTCAGATCATGGCTGTTGCAAATTGAATGTTAATAAATAGAAACGACTATCATTCTGACCCCAGCATTTTTCATTCTTGTTACAATCTTTTTTGTCTACTACTGTCTATTGATATGTAAAACACTTTGTGAAATCATAAATTAGTGATCAAAAATAACATCTATTTAACATCATTAATTTGACAACCAGAAATATTTTTAAGAATGCTATACCTGACTCAAGCTAGGCTCCTCCACATGTTGCTGCCTGGAAGGCCCAGATTGGTCGTCGGAAGCCTCAGCTGGGGGGGAAGGAAGCCTTGAATGAAGACTGGAGAGTGCTGGCCTGGGTTCACTCTGGTCTGACAGAAAATGCAGTCTGTCATAGTACCACAGCCTGGGTACATAAATGTCATCTGCTGCTCCTGATCTCAGGGAATCCTTGACCTTCTTGCGCTCCCTAAGATAAGTACTCCTCATGCCACCAATTTTGGACTTTAAATACTTGATGTCTGCCGTGGGGATCATCGGCTTCACAAATTTAAGCAGTTTCTCCAGCGCTGCCTGCCTCTTTGTTTGGCTCTAAAAAAAGGATGGTTCACCTGCCACAGACAGGGCAACTCCCTGAACATATCAATGAATATTGATAGAAATTTCCTATCATTGAAGGGATCCATTTTCTCTGCAAGACACAACACAAGACAAACCCTAATGTCAGGCGAAACTCTCATAATCTTGACCCAATATAGGCCTCAATCTATAAGCAGTATAGGCCACTGATATACCAAGTTAAAACTGTACCTTCGTTCTAACGATCGGCGCTTCCGATACTCCTTCCTCCTCTCACAGATCGTACGACGTACGCGTGTTACGCTTTGTATACACTGCGCATGCGTGAGACTCCGCCCGCCCCTGACGTTCTTTCTAGTTTATTCCCCACCCCTTGTCTTTTGGCGCAGTGGGAGAGCACATGGCGGCAAAAGAGCAAGTGCATGTAGAAGAGAGCAGCAACGACGAAAGCCCGGAGCCACAAACGTCCCAATCCCAGAGGAGATTTAAGGCCTCAAATATGTCCTTTATAGAGATGGTGGAGATGGTGGACATCTTGAAGAGGGCCGACTAAGATGGGAAGCATAGACCTTACCCAAACCCAAATGTCAGAAAGGCCAAGATGATGGCTAAAGTTATGAAAAGTCTGCACAGGAATTTTGGGGTACGACGATCCAGGGATCAATTGAGGAAACGCTGGTCAGACCTGAAACTGAGGGAGCAGGATCAGCATAGAAAGATCAAGAGAGTTCTTCAAAAAAGTAAGTAGTTGTCGTGTGTTCCTATTATTATTATTATTATTATTATTATTTGCATGCTGCTCCATGTGCTTTTCTTTACTGTTGTACAGTTTAAAATGGCAACTTTCATGTTCATGGGCACAGTAATCAGTCGTAGGAAACATCGTTCGTTCGCCCACTTATAAGATGTTTTTGGCAGATACAGGTTAACTACATTTGTTCAGGCCTATTTGTATTAAAAGAAGTTTGTTGTCTAGATTGGTTTGTAACTAGAATGAAATGGAAACTTGATTCGGTGTAAGGAGAGGACACTCAGCAGCTGTTTACACATCTGGACACAGGAGCACCAGTGTGGGACACCAGAACAAACTTTGTAGGGTGTTACACACAGGTGCTCCAGTGGATACAAGGGGTGTCTCCATGTGTGAAAATTGTACAAAAAAGGTAAGTATTCCAGCTTTAGAAATGAAATAAAAATTTCTTCAGCTTGGAACTCTGCCAAAACAGACAATTGTACGAAACTTCCAAGCAATGTTTCATATACCTATTTCTGCCATCAAATATCTGTGTGCTAAGTATACAATTTTTTTATTCACATAGGGTAGAAAAGACTCGGGACATCGGAGAACACCAGGAACCCCACACCTCCTAAAGAAGGGGAAATCCCAAAACCACAAGCAAAGGGTGAGGAAGGAACGGTTTATGAAGTGGCCGAAATAGTCACCACAACAGGTGAGTGTCTGAGACCACAGCTTCAGGTAATAGATGTATGCCTGCATATTTATAATACATGGCATGTTTTTTTTATTTTAGGTGATGTGAATGTTGTGGAAGAAGAATCTCATTTCACAAGTGAAAGTGCCCAGATCGTCATCGGGGAGATAATGGGGTGCAACTGTGATTTAGAAAATATAAAGGAAAACATCAATGATGTTCAACAAAAAATGAAGAACATCACTGATGTTTTAGGTAGAATATAAAACACACAAAAATTGTACCGTTTTATTGTGTATTTTTGCTTTTAAAAACAAGTTTTAAAGTATTTTAAAAGCCAAATTTTGAAGATGCACACGGTGTGTCAACATGTGCTATCTGCCATCACAGGATATCAATGTACACTTTTGATGGGTTCAACCCCTTCCTCGCAACTCAAGTAGGTGAAAGGAAGGGGTTGCACCCCCAAAACACGTCCATTGATCCCCCATGATGGGAGCTAGCACATGTTGACATTAGGCATGGGATCAGGAGGGAAATCCCCAGTTTGAATCACAATTTGTGTGCATCTTCAAAATCTGGCTTTTACAGGGGTGACATCACCCCATCTGATGAAGGCAATATCAACACAGTTTGGACATACTAATTTCTGATATTGCCTTCACTTTATCTAAGTTGAACTTTGTAAGCTCCTGAGTTATGTATGTAATGGTTTGAAACATGCCTGTTTACCCAAAAAAAGGATATTTCTAATGTGAAAAAAAAGGTTATACACCGAAGATGTTGGTTTGTTCAAAAACCCTTTTCTAACGCACATGTGAATGTGCTTTGAGTAAAATGTTTTCTAGTAAACAATCTGTGGCTTCTTCTTTCAATGCTCAATAGCAATTTTTGTAGTAAGTTGGTGTTTACAGTGACAATGGGGGTTATTTACTAAAGGCAAATTGTCAGGGGATGTTATACACAACATCCAATGCAGGTGATCAGATCGCTGGGCTGCACCAAGGAATCAGGGACAAACCAGTAAATAAAGAAAGTATGTTTATTATTAATGATAAAGATACACGTGAAAACAAGACAGCAAACCAAAAACAAGAAAATGGTGAAAACACAGCAACCCCCAAACCCACCTAACTATCTATCTAACTAATATAATACAAGAGCAAGGAAACAAACATGAAATAAAACATAAGGCATGGGCCAAAGCGACAAGGGAACAGAAACCAGGAATAATGAAGCAGACCAAGGAGCAGGGAACAGGAAACAGGGTTCAAGGTCAGGATACACAAACGGGGTTCAGGAACAGGCTGGAACAAGAGCAGGTACTGGCAGGGACAAGGGCTTAGCAGATGAATACTGAAGCACTGAGGTTAGTTCAGGGCGGGTTTATATAGTCCAGCAAAACCATGACAGGTGTGCTTGATGGCAAGTCTGCAGTCCAGGCAGGGAGACCCCCACTGGTGGCCACTGGAATTACACCCTTTTGGTGCTGAATGTAATAGTGCCACCAGCAGGAGAAACCGGAGATGACACCGTTCCTGACACAAATCCACTTTGCACTACAAGTGCAGTTTCAAGTGCACTTTTGCAGTGCACTTGGAGTGCAAAGTGGAATTTCCTTTTGTAAATAACTGCCACAGTGCTTTATAATTTGCCACAATCACGCCATTTTTTACCCACTGGACAGGTAAGAAGTGTCATAATACAAAAATATAAATACACACTGTACAAATTAAAGCACTTTTTTACATTATGCAATCAAGATAATAGGAGAACAAAACTTTAAAAGTACCATTTAAAAGTATTCAGGCAGGCCCTTTCACTACATGCTTTGGAAAATTCATACAGAAATCTGACCACAAAAGAGGTAGGTATAGTGTGTATGGGTTTGGCAAAGTCAGCAGATAGAGGATTGGTATTGGTTGACTTAGCGGTTGGGGGGAGGGAGGGTTCCAAATGATTTTCTGGCCCCCCTAAAAAAGCCTCTGGCACTCAGCATGAATTTAAGGACACAAATAACTTTTGTACACATTTTAGGTGGTGTTTAGGGTAAAGCACTATTATGGAGCTGCTAAAATACATTGTTAAGTGACTAGACTAGGTGTGTATGGGCCCAGGATAGCATGCTGGGGAGGTTAGTGAAGGCAAATATGCATGAAGGACAAAAAAGAAGTTTAAAAGCTTCAAGCATGCATGAGGACAAAGAGGACATTCACAGCATATTACAATCATTGTAATTAGGATGATGAAAGAAATACAATACATTAGCAAACATTAAATACATGTAATGTGATGTTAAAGGAGAAATCTTACCTTAATATAGTCCTTCTGCAGGACCTGAATGATGGCAGAACAGGTCTCTGGAATAATGTCCCCCAGAGCCTGGGAGGAGATGCCTCTTGAGAACTTGATGTCCTGCAGACTTCTCCCTGTCTCCAAATACCGCAACGTGCCGACTAGCCTCTGCTCAGGAGCGATGGCTTGCCGCATGCAGGTGTCCTGCCTGCTAATATAAGGGGACAGCAAAGCCAACAAATGGTGAAAAACGAGGTCCGTCATCCGGAGATAATTCCTGAAATCATCAGGATTATTCTCACAGATCTCCCGCAACAAAGGCATATGAGAGAATTGGTCACGCTGGAGCAACCAATTCTTCGTCCATGAACTCCTCCCCACCCTGTTCATGAACTGGGCTTGGTCAAAGCAAGAACCCCAACACCAAGCCCCCCTTACAGCACAAACTTTATGACGAGTACGTAACCGCAACATGGCTTCAAAACGGTCAGCTGGTCAGAACGAACTAACAGAAAGCACTGAAAAACAGAAAGGCCTGAGAAGAGCGAGCTGAAAATCAGAAACGAGCAGACAAGAACGCACTGTAGATCAAATACGTACAATAATAATAATAATACGCACTGACAAACAAATGCGAACTGACTACACGCACTGAAGAACAGACACAAACCCACAAGCACAAACTGAAGAGCAGTAATAACGATCTGAAAAGCACAAGGCTGAAAAGCGGGAATCGTCTCTCACCAAACTTCTACTAACATGAGATTAGCAGAAGGAGCCCAAAGGGTGGCGCACTTGGTATTGAACTTCCCTTTTCTAGTGCCGTCATACGTATTGTACGTCACCGCGTTCTTGATGTTCGCAATTTCCGACCAACTTTGTGTGACCGTGTGTATGCATGACAAGTTTGAGCCAACATCCGTCGGAAAAAAAACATGGATTTTGTTGTCGGAATGTACGATCGTGTGTACGCATTAGACTACGCAAAGAAAAACATCTCCCTTCTTGCCTCTTAGTGGTAGATGCTGGGAGGGCGTTTGACCACCCATCACCATACCATTTTTGCCAGTCCCCCGAGCTTACTAACTGAAATTATGGCCCTATATGACTCACCTCTGGTTAGGGTTGGAGTCAACGGCATCTTTTCTGACCCCCTGTATATCAATAACGGAAATCGTCGAGGGTGCCCTCTTTTGCCTTATCTTTATATTTTGGCAATGGAACACCTGACGCATGCCATTAGATCTAATCCTTCTATTCAAGGTCTGGCTATAGGCCAAAGCGAGATAAAATTAAGCCTTTACACTGATGACCTATTATTGTGTATCTTTAACCTCAACACGGCTTTTCCAGCCCCTATTGCACAAGCTTAAAACCTTTAGTCAATATAGCAATTTTAGAGCGAATATGCAAAAAACGGAAGCACTAAATGTAACCATACCAGACTCAAACGTTTTGACGTTGCGGGATCTTTCCCTTTTTAGTTGGGAAACTAAAGCTATTAAATACTTTGGTATTCAAATTCCATCTAACCTTGAATCTCTTTTTACAATTAAAATTTTAAACCTTTATTTTTATTTGTAAATGGCAGGCTGAATTACTAGCGGGTTTTCAATCAGTCATGGTTTGGAAGGATAGCTCTCCTGAAAATGGATATTTTTCCTTGTATTCGTTATATTTTTCAAACTGTCCCAATAAGCCCCCTGCGTTCCTTCTTTAGTTCTCTAAAATCTTTATTCTCGTGTGTTATATTTGGGCTGAAGCTCATGATAGAATCGTTTATGACACCTTAACCAGGCTCAAACAATTGGGAGGAGCGAGTTTGCCCCATATGGGTCATTATTACGAAGCGGTTACATGGCTTGAGTATTGGATTGATTCCATAACTCTTCGAGGAAACTATGGGTACAAATTGAGGAATCACTATCTCCTTATCCTCTTGTGTCTTTACCGTGGATCTTACCATCCTTACGTCCTCAGGTAAATTTGATATCTTTGTGTATTCTAGCAACGCTTAAAATTTGGGACCGCTTATTCAACATTCCTTTATTACCTTCTTATACAAGTCCACTAACGCCACTTACAGTCAATCCTGAATTCCCTCCAGGGTTACGATCAAAGCCTCCTCCTTCTACTTGGCTACTTCCAAAACCAACTTCCTAATAATCAAGGCTATTGATTCAACTGGCCTGAAACCTCTGACACAATTGAATGATTTTTTTTTTTTTTACTTCCAACTTTGTAATTTTTATAACTCATTAAAAACAAAAGACGACTTTCATTGTCCCCTTTACTGTTTTTGAATCTCTCTATGTACACAATCTGACCCCCCTACCCATACGGTTTCTCTCCTTTATAACTCTTTTTTCTAACTAATGCTGCGTACACACGGCCGGACTTTCTGACAGAAAAAGTCCGATGGGAGGTTTCGGTCGGACATTCCGACCGCGTCTATGCCCCATCTGACTTTTTCTGCCGGCATTTCCGATGGACTCAGATATAGAACATGTTCTAAATCTTTCCGTCGGAAATGCTGACGGAGTTTAGTCCGTTGGCAAGTCCGGCCGTGTGTATGCGGCATAAGATTTTTTCTGACAAACCTTGTTACTTTGTGGAATAAGAAAGGGAGCTAGGATTTACTTTTACGGAGGAAGAAGTTTGTAAATCCTGTACGTGGACCCATAAATCTTCTGTTGCAAGTAAAATACAGGAACAAAATTATAAAGTCATTACAAGATGGTATCGCTGCCCTTGGATATTACATGGATATTACATAAAATATTCCCAAATACATCAGACCAATGTTGGCGATGCCTGTCTGATGTAGACACTATGCAACATATATGGAGGAATTGCCCTGCCTTGCACACATTTTGGGACAGTGTTTTTAAAATACATAGTACCTTTGCCTCAGAGACAGTGCCCCAAACTCCCCAAATAGCACTGCTATCTATGTTCCCAGAATCTGCCTCAAAAGTTAAGAAGGGGATTTTCCTTTTCTTTTTAGTGGCTGCCAGGTTGATAGTTCCGAGACATTGGAAATCTCAACACACTCCTTCAATAATAGATTGGATAACTGATTTAAACAAGCTTTTGATAATGGAAGAATTATCTGCACAGTTGCCCGACCGGTACTCTCATTTTCAAGATGCATGGCTCCCCTGGATATTTTTTATGGAACAACCTGATTTTGCAACCTTATTATCCTAAAACTCTTCCATGTGACCATAAAACCAATTTGTCCTTATATATTATTGGACGCTCTGTCAACAGGCCCAAGTCGCCACTTTTTTCCCTTTCTTTTTTTATATTTAATTATGATAATTATTGCTCAATCACCAACGTGCACCTGTAAATTGTTCTTAATATTTTTCACGGTAACCTATGTAAATTTACATTAATATAAATATACTTAGGGCACTAATGGGCTTTATTGTACATTTCCATGCTGCTAATTGTGTTTTTTTAAATATATATATATATACCGTATATACTCGAGTATAAGTCGAATTTTTCAGCCCTATTTTTTGGGCTGAAAGTGTCCCTTCGACTTATACTCGAGTCCCTGCCGTCTGTCTGCATGATCAGCGTGTCATGCAGGCAGACGGCGGCCGGCGTAGTGTTCGCCGGCTATTGCAGCTTTCAAAAGCCGCGCCTCCTGCTCATCTGTGATAGGCTGAACAGCTGTCAGTGTACAGCCTATCACGGACATTCTCTCATCCTCGTCCGTGGTATGAGAATGAGAGAATGTCCGTGATAGGCAGTCAGCGGTCAGCCTATCACAGACGAGGAGGAGGCGCGGCTTTTGAACTGTGGAATGGCCGCCGAACAGTATCATCACACGCCGGCCGCCGATTGAAGATGGAGATCGCCACAGAGAGGATGGAGATCGCCACAGGGAGGCTGCACAGGACACAGGTAGGACACATGCACACATACATGTACAGGACACAGGACATGTACAGGACACACACACACACACATGTACAGGACATGTACAGGACACACACACATGTACAGGACACACACACACACACACATGTACAGGACACAGGACATGTACAGGACACACACACACACACACATGTACAGGACATGTACAGGACACACACACATGTACAGGACACACACACACACACACACATGTACAGGACACAGGACATGTACAGGACACACACACACACACACACACATGTACAGGACACACACACACACACATGTACAGGACACACACACACACACACATGTACAGGACATGTACAGGACACACATGTACAGGACACACACACATGTACAGGACACATGCACAGGGTACAGGTAGGCTGCACAGGACACAGGGAGGCATGCAGCTGCAGATGGGCATTATTGACCCTCTGCATTTTTCACCCTCGACTTATACTCGGGTCAATAAATTTTTCCCAGTTTTTTGTGGTAAATTAGGGGCCTCGACTTATACTCGGGACGACTTATACTCGAGTATATACGGTATATATATATATATATATATATATATATATATAAAACACTTGTCTGCTTGCCCACAGTAAAAATATGTCATTTTGACATTTAATACCGGGGTTATGGAAGCAGCTAGCCAGAACCCCGGTATCGTTTTTTACTATGGCCTGTTCTGTGTTAGATAAAAGTGGTCCCGTGGGTAGGATCACTTTTAGAATATCCCTCCTGTCACTTCCTGGCCATTTCAAGGCTTACCGGAGCCATCGGTAAAGCCCGGAAGTGATCTGATGCAGCTGTTTAGTGGACAGGAAGTCAAGTGAGGCCAGGATAGCTGCCACTCCTCTCTATGCCCTTGGAGGACTGGAGCAACACCTGATGTCACTTCCGGTTCTCGGGCCTAAAATAAATAATTTTTTTTGTTTTTATAGTTAGATCGCAAAAACAAAAAAATCTAAAAAAACGGTAAATGAGAGCTCGGGGGTCTGTTTGACCCCAGATCTCTCAATAAAGAGGGCCTGTCATCCTTATTTCTATTAAATAATAAAATGCATATGTAAGTTGCGCCCACATACGTAAACCGTGTTAAAACCACACATGTTTAATACCGGGGTTATGGCAGCAGCTAGCCATAACCCCGGTATCGTTTTTTACTATGGCCTGTTCTGTGTTAGATAAAAGTGGTCCCGTGGGTAGGATCACTTTTAATATACCCCTCCTGTCACTTCCTGGCCATTTCAAGGCTTACCGGAGCCATCGGTAAAGCCCGGAAGTGATCTGATGCAGCTGTTTAGTGGGCAGGAAGTCGAGTGAGGCCATGATAGCTGCCACTCCTCTCTATGCCCTTGGAGGACCGGAGCAACACCTGACGTCACTTCCGGTTCTTGGGCCTAAAATCATTTTTTTTGTTTTTATAGTTAGATCGCAAAAAAAAAAAAATCTAAAAAAAAGGTAAACCCCAGATCTCTCAATAAAGAGGGCCTGTCATCCTTATTTCTATTAAATAATAAAATGCATATGTAAGTTGCGCCCACATACGTAAACCGTGTTAAAACCACACATGTGAGGTATCGCCATGATTGTTAGAGCAACCTGTAAAATGTTTAAATCATCGCCTATGGAGATTTTTAAGTACCATAGTATGTCCCTGTTCCACGAGCAAGCGCAATTTTAAACCACAACATGTTGTGTATCTATTTAACATCATCTTTTACATTATACAAAAAATTGGGGTAACTATTGTGTTTTGTTTTATTTGAAATTCATTAAAGTGTATATAAATATATATATATATATATATATATATATATATATATATATATATATATATATATCAGGGCTCGACAAAACCCGGGCGCCAGGTCGCATTTGCGACTAGAATTAGCGACCTGGCGCCTGGGGCGGCACAGCTGGGGTATCCTGTGTCCGTTCGACACCCCCCCCCCCTCCCGCCGCGATCGCGCTGGGCCGCGCCGGTAATTGAGGCCCCGGCTTTGCGGCCTACTGCAGTCCTATGGTTCCTGGTTCCTTCTGCAATCGGGCGCCCTCTGGTGGTGGTCGTTGGTATGACAAGACATCCACCAATGCTAATGGAGCTTTCCCTACCTGTTTTCACTGTCTGCTCATCTCCTTCCCTTTACGTAGAACCCCCAAACATTATATATATTTTTTATTCTAACACCCTAGAGAATAAAATGGCGGTCATTGCAATACTTTCTGTCACACCGTATTTGCGCAGCAGACTTTTTTGGGAAAAAATACTTTTTTTAATTAAAAAATAAGAAAACAGTAAAGTTAGCCCAATTTTTTTTATATTGTGAAAGATAATGTTACGCCGAGTAAATTGATTTCCAACATGTCACGCTTCAAAATTTCATCCGCTCGTGGAATGGCGACAAACTTTTACCCTTTAAAATCTCCATAAGCGTCGTTTAAAAAATTCTACAGGTTACATGTTTTGAGTTACAGAGGAGGTCTAGGACTAGAATTATTGCTCTCGCTCTAACGATCGTGGCGATAGGGGGGGCCCTCTCCTGCCACCGATAAAAGTGATTTTGCTGCTAATCTGCTGCAGAGACCACTTTTATCTGAAAGAGAACCGCCGGCTCTTGAAGAAGATACCGGGGTTATGGTAGCTAGCTGCTACCATAACTACGGTATTTCTCTTCAAAGACAGGACGTATATATTCGTCCTGCGGGAAGGAAGTGGTTCATTAAAATGAATTTATTATTTGTCATCTCCCTGCTTGGCCCCTTTCACTCGGGCTGTCTGATCAGGTTCGCCTGTCAGTTTTTCACGCGGACCTGATTGGATCCTTAGCGAGAATATGATGGTCTTGTGTCCCTGCATGGCAGGAAATAAAAGCAGTCACATTAGTTCTAATCGTCTCTGTGTAAATTTAAGATTGGTTAATTTTTATATTGAAAATAAAGCTTTGTCGGTCGTTTAAAAAAAAAAAAAAAAACCTGGCTCCTAACTTTTTTAGCTGGCTCCTAGATTCCAAGCAAATTTGTCAAGCCCTGATATATATATATATATATATATATATATATTTTTTTTTTTAAATTGCGTTTGAAAGACTGCTGCGCAAATACTGTGTGACTATTGCAACAATCGCCATTTTATTTTCTAGGATCTCTGCTAAAAAAATCAAAATGTATAATGTTTGGGGGTTCAAAGTAATTTTCTAGCAAAAAATACTACTTTAACCACTTCAGCCCCGGAGGATTTGGCTGCTCAATGACCAGAGCCCTTTTTATAATTTGGCACTACGCTGCTTTAACTTAACTGGTAATTTCACGGTCATGCAATGCTGTACCCAAACAAAATTTGTGTGCTTTTTTTCCCACAAATAGAGATTTCTTTTGAAGGCATTTGATTGCCTCTGCGATTTTTATTTTTTGCGATATAAACAGAAAAAGACCGAAAATTTTGAAAAAAAAGATATTTTCTACTTTGTGCAAAAAAAAAAAAAAAAAAAAAAAGTTGGTAATTTTCCCAAAACTTGTGGCAAAATATAAAATATTCCATGGACTCAACATGCCTATCAGCAAATAACTTGGGGTGTCTATTTTCCAAAAAGGGGTCATTTGGGGGGTTTTGAACTGCCCTTGCATTTTATGCACAACATTTAGAAGCTTATGTCACACATCACCCACTCTTCTAACCACTTGAAGTTAAAGCCCTTTATGACACTTTTTGTTTACATGAAAAAATATATTTATTTTTTTGCTAGAAAATTACTTTGAACCTCCAAACATTATATATATTTTTAAAGAAAAGGCCTTACAGATTAAAATGGTGGGTGTTGCAACTTTTTTTCTCACAGTATTTGCACAGCGATTTTTCAAACGCATTTTTTTTGGAAAAAAAACACTTTTTTTACATTTTAATGCACTAAAACACACTATATTGCCTAAATATTTGATGAAATAAAAAAGATGATCTTATGCCGAGTACATGCAGTGTACATGGATACCAAACACGTCATGCATTAAAATTGCGCACAAACGTGCAGCGGCGACAAACTACATTCCTTTTTAAAAGCATTTAAAAACCTTTACAGGTTATCACTTTAGATTTACAGAGGAGGTCTACTGCTAAAATTACTGCATTCGATCTGACCTTCACGGTGATAACTCACATGCATTGTGCAATTGCTGTTTACATATGACACCAGACCGATGCTTGCGTTCACCATTGTATGAGGACAGGGGTGCTATTCTTTTTTTTTTTTGTTCTACTTTCAAACTGTTCCTTTAGATTAGATCGCACGGTGCCACATGCACCAATTCCGTGATCAAACAAGTGACTAAAAAGTGGCACGCTCGTGTAATAATTGTCCACATTTAGGTGGTACCCCTTTCTGAATAAGGATGACACCAAGTCCCATAAAATCTTACCAGCACTCCCTATGTAGTTTGGGCAGATCTCCGGCTCTACGTAACTATCTCTTCCCTCGTAAACCATAAAACTATATGTATAGCCTGGGACTCATCAATGCAGACAACTTGATGGGGCGTAAACAAACCTGAAGTGGTTGGTTAAAGTGGTTTACGAGGGGCCGAATTTTGTAGAACCGCAAGATCTGCTCGTATTGTGTCCGGGTCATGGAGGCAGTTAACATGGGCATATGGTGAATTGGGTCAGTGAACCAATATGACCGCAACTCACACTTTTTAGTTATGCCCATGCATACTTCTGCTAGCCACCTCACCAGCTTGAACTGCACTTATGGGACTCGCCACGTCACCACTAGGGATGAGCCGAACACCCCCCGGTTCGGTTCGCACCAGAACCTGCGAACGGACCGAAAATTCGCACGAACGTTAGAACCCCATTGACGTCTATGGGACTCGAACGTTCGAAATCAAAAGTGCTCATTTTAAAGGCTAATTTGCATGGTATTGTCCTAAAAAGGGTTTGGGGACCCGGGTCCTACCACAGGGGACATGTATCAATGCAAAAAAAACTTTTAAAAACGTCCGTTTTTTCGGGAGCAGTGATTTTAATGATGCTTAAAATAAAAAAAAAAAAAGTAAAATATTCCTTTAAATATCGTACCTGGGGTGTGTCTATAGTATGCCTGTAAAGTGGCGCGTGTTTCCCGTGTTTAGAACAGTCCCTGCACCATATGTCATTTTTAAAGGAAAAAATCTCATTTAAAACTGCTTGCGGGTTTAATGTAATGTCGGGTCCTGGCAATATGGATGAAAATCAGTGAGACAAACGGCATGGGTACCCCCCAGTCCATTACCAGGCCCTTTGGGTCTTGTATGGATATTAAGGGGAACCCCGCACCCAAATTAAAATAAGGAAAGGTGTGGGGCCACCAGGCCCTATATACTCTGAACAGCAGACAAAGACAGGCAAACAAGACAGGGATTGTAGGTTTGTTGTTAAGTAGAATCTGTTTGTAATTTTGAACGGGTACATTTTTAACGTGTTTAGCTCCAGCCAAAAAATCTTTTTTAAGCTTTTTGGAAAACATAGGGAAGGGTTATCACCCCTGTGACATTTGTTTTGCTGTCTTTCCTCCTATTCAGAAGATTTCACCTCACTTTTTGTCCCAATGACAAATGTTTTTTGAAAATTTGGGGTTTTTTTGTGGAACAAGGTTTGGAAAGCATCAGTGGAAAGGAGAAATGTTTTTCCCATATTAACTCTTACAGGAGAGAATTTCCCTTCCTAGGGGTAGATTTCATCTCACTTCCTGTTGTCTCCTTCCGTTTGCAAGTAGGAGTCGTTTGTAAGTTAGATGTTTGAAAGTAGGGGCCTGCCCTATATACTCAGCAGAAATTTGGGCCTTAGGTGTTGGTGCCACAACACTGTAAGCCCTCACAGGGCCCTGCTGTGAAATATTAAATCAAGAATTGTAATTACATGCTCTTGTTGAACAGGGGCTGAAAAATTAGGCCTTAGGCACTGGTGCTGGTGCCACAACACTGCAACCCCTCACAGACACTCTAGTTGTAACGCAGAAACAAGCCCTGCTGCAAAGTTTTGCATCAAAAATTGTAATTACACGCCCCTGTTAAACAGGGGCTGAAAAATTGTGCCTTAGGCACTGGTGGTGGCGCCCAGAACCAAAAATGTTCTTACAAGCTATCAGCGTGATCATTGAGGAGGAAGAGGATAATTGCTCAGGGATAGTCACTCAGCATCAGCATAGGCAGTCTTTGAAGGGATCTGAGATTTAAAAAAAAATTATTCGGTTACATCAGCATCAGGTGCTTGGTAGCTGGTGGTGATTCAAGACTGATTCATTTTTATGAAGGTCAGTCGATCGACTGAGTCGGTGGACAGACGCACCCTGTGATCGGTTACAAAGCCTCCAGCAGCACTGAATGTACGTTCTGAAAGAACGCTGGATGCAGGACAGGCCAGTAGCTCAATTGCATACTGTGCAAGCTCTGGCCAGTGATCCATCCTCAAGACCCAGTAACCCAGAGGATTTTCGGTGGGAAAGGTGTCCAAGTCAGATCTTGCCCCTAGGAATTCCTGCACCATGTAAAACAGACGCTGGCGATGGTTGCTGGAACCGATCATACCTTGGGGCTGCGGACCAAAAAATTGTCTGAACGCATCGGTCAGACGGCCACCTTCTCCACCGCTCCTTCTTTGACTGACCGAAGCCTCAGCAACACGTTGTCCAGAAACAGGAGTTTGTAACCTCCCAGTCTCTGGGAACGCATTGCACAGACCTTTCTGCAAGGCCTCCCGAAGATGTTTCATCCTCTGCTCCCTCTGCGATGGCAAGATAAGGTCCGCAACCTTACCCTTGTAACGTGGATCAAGGAGGGTTGCCAGCCAGTATTGGTCCTTCTCCTTGATACCACAAATACGAGGATCCATACGCAGGCTTTGCAGGATCAGGGAGGCCATGCAAGTCCATGTGTTTCTTGGGACTGATCCCTTAAAGACTGCTGCTGATGCTGAGTGCCAGGCTCCACCTCCATACTGACACAATCTTCCTCCTCCTCCTCCTCCTCGTCCTCTTCCTGTGTGATCGGCGGGCACGCAGGAACACTGTCTGGATAAAGGGGGCCTTGAGAGCTAAGGAAGTCCTCCTCTTCCTGCCTCTGTTCTGCCTCAAGTGCCCTGTCCATTATTCCACGCAGCATGTGCTCCAACAGGTGGAAAAGGGGGACAGTGTCACTGAAGCATGCACTGTCACTGCTCACCATCCTCTTGGCCTCCTCAAATGGTGACAGGACAGTGCATGCATCCCTGATCATGGCCCACTGGCGTGGGGAAAAAAAACCAAGCTCCCCTGACCCTGTCCTGGTGCCATAGTCGCACAGGTACTCATTGATGGCCCTCTGCTGCATGTGCACCCGCTGCAGCATGCCCAACATTGAGTTCCACCTGGTGGGCATGTCACAGATTAGGCGGTTCTTGGGCAGGTTAAACTCCTTTTGGAGGTCCGCCAGCCGAGCACTGGCATTATGCACACAGACTTTCCTGGCTTGCCTCAGGACATCCTGTAAGCCCGGGTACCTGCTCAAGAACCGCTGCACCACCAAGTTAAGGATGTGAGCCAAACAGGGCACATGGGTTATTTGTCCCTGTCGGAGGGCAGAGAGGAGGTTGGTGCCATTGTCGCAAACCACCATTCCTGCCTTAAGTTGGCGTGGCGTCAACCACCTCTGAACCTGCCCCTGCAGAGCTGACAGAACCTCTGCCCCAGTGTGGCTCCTGTCCCCCAAGCACACCAGCTCAAGCACCGCATGGCATCTTTTGGCCTGCGTACTTGCGTAGCCCTTTGAACGGCTATGGAGCACCGCTGGTTCCGAGGACAAAGCACAGGAAGAGGCCATGGAGGAAGAAGAAGAGGACGGGGTGGAGGAGAGAGGTGTGTCACAATCATTAGCATTTTGGAGGTGTGGTGGCGGAACAACCTCAAACACGACTTCACCTTGTCCTGCATCCTTCCCAGCTGCCAGCAGAGTCACCCAATGCGCGGTGAAACTTAGGTAACGTCCCTGTCCATGCCTGCTGGACCATGAGTCAGCGGTAATATGCACATTACCGCTGACCGCCCTGTCCAGCGAGGCATGGACATTGCCTTCCACATGCCGGTAGAGAGCCGGAATCGCCTTCCGTGAGAAAAAGTGGCGTTTGGGCCACGTGAGATAGGCTTGAGACATATGTTGCAAATAGCATTGGTGCGATCTGATGCACTTGTCTCAAAAAAGGCCCACACCAAAGAATTTTTTGAATAATGCGCAGAGACTGCAGCGCCCTGCACATGTGGAGCTTTGGGGTGTGATGCAGTCAATGTGATGCCCTTAGGCTGGCCCCTGTAGGGCATCCTGCCTCGTTGGTGATGTGCCACCTCCTCCTCCTCTCTCCTATCAGGCACCCACATTGAGTCAGTGACCTCATCATCCCCTCCCTCCTCACTGGAGCAAACTTGGCAGTATGCTGCAGCAGGGGGAGCATGACTGCCAGATTGCTGTCCTTCTTGGGCACCCCCTCTGTCCGTGCTCATGTTACTGCCTTCATCGAGCTCAGTATCATCATCAGAGCCTTCCAAACGCTGGGCATCCTCCTGGAGCATGTACCCAACACTGTGGTCAAACAGTTCGAGGGACTCCTCAGGAGGACATGGTGGGGCTAGGGAAGGAGTCACTGATGACATTGAGCCAAGGGAAGAGGCCGCTGCTTTGCCAGACAAAGTATGCTGGGCATGGATGAGAGAGGATGAGGAGGATGAGGACGGCTTGGTCATCCACTCGACCAAGTCTTCCACATGTTGCGGCTCAACACGGCCAGCTGCCGAAAAAAAGGCCAAGCGTGTCCCACGGCCACATGCTGATGAGGATGCACCGTCTCCACGACCAGCACTAGACACAGAGCCTGCTTGCCCTCTCTTATTGGCTTGTGACTGTCTGCGTCTCCTTCTTGGCCTTCCAGACATACTAATGGCCTGTAGCTGCACTAAGCTGGGATATATATATATATATATATATATATATATATATATATATATATATATATATATGTACTGATACTGCAGCTAGCAAAATCAACTGCCTGCCTGTAGTATGAGAACACCACCAACCTTCTATAGGTAGCTTTAGCTGAACACTGTGCAGAGCTTGCAAAAAACTAACTTGTAGGTTTAGCTGAACACTGTGAGGTGGACGCACCACACTAACTTGTAGTTTTAGCTGAACACTGTGAGCAGGATGCACAGCACTAACTTGTAGTTTTAGCTGAACACTGTGAGCAGGATGCACAGCACTAACTTGTAGTTTTAGCTGAACACTGTGAGCAGGACGCACAGCACTAACTTGTAGTTTTAGCTGAACACTGTGAGCAGGACGCACTGCACTAACTTGTAGCTTTAGATGAACACTGTGCAGAGGTCTCACTACACTAACTTGTAGGTTTAGCTGAACACTGTGAACAGGACGCACAGCACTAACTTGTAGTTTTAGCTGAACACTGTGAGCAGGATGCACCGCACAAACTGTAAATAGTCTAGCTGCCTGACTGTGGTACTAATAGGATCAAAAGAACACCAGCAATTTTCTTCACGTAGCTGTAAATACTGTAACAAGACAGGCCTGTCTGTCAGCAAGAAGATAACAGGAACGGATCTAGCTAAACACTGTGAGCAGGACGCACTGCACTAACTGTAAATAGTCTAGCTGCCTGACTGTGGTACTAATAGGATCAAAAGAACACCAGCAATTTTCTTCAGGTAGCTGTAAATAATGTAACAAGACAAGCCTGCCTGTCAGTAAAAAGATAACAGGAACCAATCATCAGCCAGCAATGCACTGCGATGCCGCAGTGAATTATGGGCCATGACGCGCCACACGAATTTGGCGCGAACGACCCATATCGTTCGCAATTCGGCGAACGGGCGAACAGACGATGTTCGAGTCGAACGTGGGTTCAACTCGAACACGAAGCTGATCCCTAGTCACCACGTGATACTGCAGTGATGGATGTACGACTAGGATGTACTAGGCCGCTTGCACCTCAACGACAGCAAAAGAACAGGGTCTGGTACGCCTGACCTTGGCAGGGACTACAACTCCGTCATCAGAGCTATCTGTCAGGGTGCCACTGCTGTCTATTGGTTCGTATTCTGAGCTTGAATCTGACAGATGAGTGACTTCCTCTTCACTATCTGTCATGCTCAGAAACATGTAGGCCTCTTCACTAGTGTACCTTCGATTTGACATTTTGGTCTCTAAATTTACTGGTACACTAGTATACTGGTGTATATACTGGTATACACTAGTGAGACTCACAGGAAAAAAAAGCACCTGACTGTCAGCGACTGATGAAAAAAACTGTTAGCGTTCGCAGGGATCAGGCCTGACTCTGCAAAAGCTGCAGTTATGTTTGTTGTGTTTTTGTAAGTGACAGTGATCGATTGATACTGCACTTGGGTGGGCTGGGCTGGGCTGGACAGAGGGGCTAAACGCAGGTGCTAGCAGGTATCTGGGCTGATCTCACTAACGCTGTGTTTTTGGGAACCCTAAACTGCTGGGGACGCTATTATAGATCTGATCAGATATTGATCCGTTCAGACACTATACTACTAAGGGAGGTGTATGGTGCTTGCATGGGTGTTAGCGCTACTAGCACTAATCTGACGCTGCCTGGGGCGATGCAGACCCTGACTGATGCTAAAACCTAACTAATGTCACCCGCCGGGTGATCAGGGGGTTAAACCTTTATTGGGTAATATATGGCGGGTGCCCTGATGCTATAAAAAAATATCTAGCTAACCAGCGTCACCTGTGACACTTATACAGTGATCACTGGTGACAGGGGATGATCAAGGGGTTAAACCTGTATTAAGGGGGAGTGGGGGGGTCCCTAGACCTATCTGGGCCTAATACTAATTACCCTAACACTGATTAGTGTTACTACACCAGTACAGTGATCAAAAAAATATATGAACACTGCACTGGGTGACACAGTGACAGGAGGTGAAGGGGTTAACTGGGGGGGTGATCGGGGGGGTGAAATACAGTGGGGACCGAAATTATTCAAACCCCCTTAAATTTTTCACTCTTTGTTATATTGCAGCCATTTGCTAAAATCATTTAAGTTCATTTTTTTCCCTCAATGTACACACAGCGCCCCATATTGACAGAAAAACACAGAATTGTTGTCATTTTTGCAGAGTTATTAAAAAAGAAAAACCGAAATATCACATGGTCCTAAGTATTCATACCCTTTGCTCAGTATTTAGTAGAAGCACCCTTTTGATCTAATACAGCCATGATTCTTTTGGGGAAAGTTGCAACAAGTTTTTCACACCTGGATTTGGGGATCCTCTGCCATTCCTCCTTGCAGATCCTCTCCAGTTCTGTCAGGTTGGCTGGTAAACATTGGTGGACAGCCATTTTTAGGTCTCTCCAGAGAGGCTTAATTGGGTTTAGGTCAGGGCTCTGGCTGGGCCATTCAAGAACAGTCACGGAGTTGTTGTGAAGCCACGCCTTCATTATTTAAGCTGTGTGCTTAGGGTTATTGTCTTGTTGGAAGGTAAACCTTCGGCCCAGTCTGAGGTCCTGAGCACTCTGGAGAAGGTTTTCATCCAGGATATCCCTGTACTTGGCTGCATTCATCTTTCCCTCGATTGCAACCAGTCGTTTTGTCCCTGCAGCTGAAAAACACCCCCACAGCATGATGTTGCCACCACCATGCTTCACTGTTGGGACTGTATTGGACAGGTGATGAGCAGTGCCTGGTTTTCTCCACACATACCTCTTAGAATTAAGGCCAAAAAGTTCTATCTTGGTCTCATCAGACCAGAGAATCTTATTTCTCACCATCTTGGAGTCCTTCAGGTGTTCTTTTAGCAAACTCCATGCAGGCTTTCATGTGTCTTGCACTGAGAGCAGGTTTCCGTCGGGCCACTCTGCCATAAAGCCCCGACTGGTGGAGGGCTGCAGTGATGGTAGGCTTTCTACAACTTTCTCCCATCTCCCGACTGCATCTCTGAAGCTCAGCCACAGTGATCTTTGGGTTCTTCTTTACCTCTCTCACCAAGGCTCTTCCCCCCAATAGCTCAGTTTGGCCGAACGGCCAGCTCTAGGAAGGGTTCTGGTCATCCAAACGTCTTCCATTTAAGGATTATGGAGGCCACTGTGCTCTTAGGAACCTTAAGTGCAGCAGAAATTTTTTGTAACCTTGGCCAGATCTGTACCTTGCCACAATTCTGTCTCTGAGCTCTTCAGGCAGTTCCTTTGACCTCATGATTCTCATTTGCTCTGACATGCACTGTGAGCTGTAAGGTCTTATATAGACAGGTGTGTGGCTTTCCTAATCAAGTCCAATCAGTATAATCAAACACAGCTGGACTCAAATGAAGGTGTAGAACCATCTCAAGGATGATCAGAAGAAATGGACAGCACCTGAGTTAAATATATGAGTGTCACAGCAAAGGGTCTAAATACTTAGGACCATGTGATATTTCAGTTTTTCTTTTTTAATAAATCTGCAAAAATGTCAACAATTCTGTGTTTTTCTGTCAATATGGGGTGCTGTGTGTACATTGAGGGAAAAAAATGAATTTAAATGATTTTAGCAAATGGCTGCAATATAACAAAGAGTGAAAAATTTAGGTGGGTCTGAATACTTCCTGTCCTCACTGTATGTGCCTATGTGTACTGATGTCAGTGTACTGTTGGTGCAACTCACAGTTAGATGTTATCTCTCCTTGGTTTGGAACGAAAAGACCTACACGAGGAGAGATGACATCACTCCCCCTGCACTGTTTACACTTACACATGCAGGGGAAGGATCTCAATCACCAGGAGCGTTCACCAGGTCCAGGCCAGATATCATTGGCCTGGGCCTGGGGATTGATCGGTTCTGGATCTAATCCGATCGTTGCAGTCACCAAGGGGGCACGACGTAACATGAGGGCGATTCGCCTGCCCGTGCCATTCTGCCACAGTAAAACTGCGGCGGCTGGTCGGGAAGCGGTTAAACTTGTGAACAAAAAGTTCCAAAAAAGGCCTGGTAAGCAATTGATCTACTGTCATGAAGATCCTGCCAGTAATCGGCGCTCCAGACGCACGAGAACACGGCCACGGGCTCTACCGCGCATGCGCGCGCGTTCACGGGTGCTGTCACGCACGGGCACGCGCGTGAACACTCCCGCTGGTGTCAGGCGGGCTATTTAAACCGGCTTGTCACACTCAATCCCCGCTGTCTGCTTTACAGCGTTCTGTGTGCCTAAACCTGATCTGATCTGTACACTCTGTTATCTGACCCGGCTTCCTGTTAGACCATCCTGCTATCCGCCTGCACCGGACCCCCTTGGCTTGCCTGACCATTCTTCTGTGTTATACCTGGTACCTCTGCTGTCCGCCCAATACCGACTACCGGCTTGTTTGACCATTTCTCTGCCTGATACCAGTATCCAGTCTGTTACCTGCTGCTTGTTCCTGGTTCCAGTCCAGCGCTCCAGTATCCAGTCTGTTACCTGCTGCTTGTTCCTGGTTTCCGGTCCAGCGCTCCAGTATCTAGTCTGTTACCTGCTGCTTGTTCCTGGTTCCAGTCCAGCGCTCCAGTATCCAGTCTGTTACCTGCTGCTTGTTCCTGGTTCCAGTCCAGCGCTCCAGTATCCAGTCTGCTACCTACTGCTTGTTCCTGGTTCCAGTCCAGTGTTCCAGTCTGCTACCTACTGCTTGTTCCTGGTTCCAGTCCAACGTTCCAGTCTGCTACCTACTGCTTGTTTCTGGTTCCTGTCCAGCACTTCAGTTCCTGCCTAATTACCTGCTGTGGTTCCTGGTCCATTCTGCATTCCAGTCTCCAGTCTCCTCTTCAGCTTCTGGTTCCAGAGGGTGCCACCACTCCTGAACTTCTGGTGACTGTTGATCCCGCCAGGCACCCATATCACTCCTCACTCCTGTGCCCTCTGTCTCCATTCCAGAGGAACGGGGCTGTAAGGGAGGTCTCTCTCTGCACTTCAGGCTCAAAACCTACCAGGTACGTGACAGTAGCAGACAGCCATGTCTGAGCCTGAGCAGGGAACCTCTCCCATGGAGGAACTATGTGCACACCTGGCAGGATTGACTGAAGCAGTCAAGAATCTGCAGCAAGGATACACCTGGCTGGAGGAACGAGTGTTAACTATATCTAACCCCATTGGGGTCCAGGGAGTTCCTCCTGCTCCCGCTTCTTCAGTTGGGCCTTCCTCAACGGTGGTGATGCTCCTTCCAGAACCCAAAGTCCCGACACCTGAACGATTCTCCGGGGATCGACATAAATTCAGGGCCTTCCGCAACTCCTGTGAATTGTTCTTTGCTCTTCAGCCACGTACCTTTTCCCTGGAGGCCACCAAGGTGGGCTACGTAATTTCTCTGCTTACTGGCCTCCCCCAAACCTGGGCACATCGCCTCTTGGAGCAAAAGGATGTATCCCTGACCAACCTCCCCACTTTCCTTGACGCGCTGGGTCAGTTATACAAAGACCCCCAGCTCTCTGTGACTGCAAAGGCGGCTCTGCACACCCTTCAACAGGGTCGCAGGGCAGCAGAGGACTATGTGGCTGAATTCAGAAGGTGGAGTGCAGACACAAATTGGAATGATGCGGCTCTCCGCTATCAGTTTCGAATGGGATTTTCTGATTCTTTGAAGGATGAGTTGGCCAGGAATGCTTTGATCGATCTAGCCATTCAGATCGATCGACGCTTAAGGGAGCGTAGGGCTGAGAGAGCTATGGCATCTTCTCGCCCAACCTAGGTGACCAAAAGTTCCTTATCATACGTCACCAACACCACCTACCTCCACGTTTAACCTACCTGAGCCTATGCAGTTGGGGGTCCTGCGGCCTTCTCTTACCCAGGAGGAACATCAACGTCGTTGGGTGAATAATTTGTGCCTGTACTGCGGGGAACCTGGGCACTACGTCAGGAACTGTCCTCTTAAGTTCCGTAAGTGCCTATCCCTGTCCACTGACTATGTTGCACCTCATGCCAAAAATACTACTCGTCTTGCTCTCTCTATCCTGTTACAGCTTCCAGGAGAGACTCTGCAAATGACCGCCATTATTGACTCTGGAGCTTGCAGCTGTTTCATGGACTCTCTTTTTGCTACTAAACACCAGATACCCCTGTTGCCTAAGGACCATGGACTTTCCATTCATCTAGCTGATGGAACCGCCATCAAATCCGGACCTGTTACCCAAGAGACTGTTCCGATACCCGTTTCTATTTCCAATTCTCATCAAGAATTATTTCGCCTGGATATCATCGCTTTACCCCTGTTTCCCATAATCCTCGGCATGCCCTGGTTGCAAGCTCACAACCCTGACATTAACTGGGCCACAGGTGAGGTTACCTTTTCCTCTTCATATTGTCAACAGTCTTGCAGAATTCAGAACGTTCAGGAGAACGCTACCTTGCTCTGCCTAGACACAGATTCCAGTCTACATCTCTCCATCCCCGCAGCTTATCATGATTTCTTAGTTGTATTCAGCAAGCAGGGGGCAGAGGTCTTAGCTCCTCACTGGGCCTATGACTGTCCTATCGAGTTACTCCCCGGTGCTGAGATTCCTTTTGGAAGAATTTTTCCTTTGACTGAGGTAGAACAAGGGGCACTAAAGGAATACATTGATGAGAACCTAAAGAAGGGCTTCATTCGTCCGTCCATGTCTCCAGCAGGTGCAGGCATCTTCTTTGTACAGAAGAAGGATAATACCCTCAGACCATGTGTGGATTACCGCAAACTAAATAAGATCACTGTAAAAAAACGTTATCCTCTTCCTCTGGTACCAGAATTGTTAAAAAGACTTGGAACGGCCACCATATTTACTAAACTTGACCTCCGCGGAGCCTACAATCTGGTTCGTATCAGGGGCAGAGACGAATGGAAGACCGCCTTTCGTACCCGTTATGGACATTTTGAATACCTGGTGATGCCTTTCGGTCTGTGCAATGCCCCTGCTACATTTCAATATTTCATCAATGATGTTTTACGAGACTTTCTAGATCTGTTCGTTATCGTCTATTTAGACAACATATTAATTTTTTCTTATTCTCTTGAATCTCACCGCAGGCACGTCAGAAGTGTGTTGGGCCGGCTTCGACAACATGGCTTATATGCAAAGGCTGAGAAGTGTGAATTCGAACAGGAAAGTATTCCATTTTTGGGGTTAATCATTTCCAGTAAAGGCATTAAGATGGACCCTCAAAAGGTCGCTGCAGTCCTAGATTGGCCAGTTCCTACAGACAAAAAGGGATTCGCCAATTTTTACCGTAAATTTATTAAGGGGTTCTCAGCCATCATTACACCCATCACACAGTTAACTAAACAGGGAGCACGCTTCCACTGGTCTGCCGAAGCCCAAAAGGCTTTTGAGACCCTTAAGGGCCTTTTTACTTCCGCCTCTGTACTAAAGCATCCAGATTCCTCTCTGCCGTTCGTACTTGAGGTGGACGCATCTGAAATTGCGGTGGGGGCAGTGTTGTCCCAAAGACAGGGAACTAAGGCCCTGTTATATCCTGTGGCTTTCTTCTCTCGTAAGCTGTCCACGGCAGAGAGAAATTATGATGTAGGTGACAGAGAGTTGTTGGCAATCAAATCAGCGTTAGAGGAGTGGCGCTATCTGCTGGAAGGAGCCGCTCACCCAGTCTTAATTTTTACAGATCATAAGAACCTGGAGTATTTGAGATCTGCAAAAAGGTTGAAGCCACGTCAGGCCAGGTGGGCTCTCTTTTCCTCCAGGTTCTCTTTTCTTGTCACTTACCGCCCTGGCTCCAAAAACACCAAACCCTATGCCCTATTCAGGATGTTTCACAAGACCCAAGAAGTTTCCCCTCCGGACACCATTTTGTCCACAGGGAATTTTATTTTGCTTCAGGGAAACCTGCTTTCCCAGATTAAGCAGGCTTCCACGGAATTGGGATCTTCCGTTGGGCCAGAACTCCAAGTTAAGGATGGGTTACTTTGGCATGAGAGTAGGATTTTTATACCTGAAACGCTACGAGTTCCAGTACTGGAACTCTGTCATGACCATGCACTGGCCGGGCATTTTGGCTTAGCTAAGACCACTGATCTGGTACTGCGTACCTTCTGGTGGCCTCAGTTACGCAAGGATTGTAAGAAATTTGTAGAATCCTGTACCACCTGTATTAGGAACAAGGGGTACAGAACCAAGGCATGGGGATTGCTGAAACCGTTGCCTGTCCCAGATAGGCCATGGAAAATGCTTTCTGTAGACTTTATTGTTGAATTACCTCCGGCCGGGGGCTTCACCTTGATTTTTGTCATAGTGGACCGGCTGTCAAAGATGGCCCACTTTGTCCCAATGAAGGGCACTCCCTCAGCTACAGAAACGGCACAGGCATTCATTAAAGAAGTCATCAGGCTCCATGGGGTACTGGTCAATATTGTTTCAGATCGGGGGGTACAGTTTACCTCCCGATTCTGGAGGTCTCTATGCAAGACACTGAGCATTGAGCTTTCATTTTCATCTGCTTATCATCCCCAGACTAATGGGCAAACAGAGAGAACAAACCAAACTCTTGAACAATATTTACGCTGTTTTTCTACTTTTGCCCAAGATGATTGGATTTCTGTGCTCCCATTGGCTGAATTCGCCTACAACAATTCTATTCATTCTGCTATCAAACAGACTCCATTTTTTGCAAATTACGGTTTCCATCCTTCATTTTTGCCTAATTCTCTTCCAGAGTGTACAGTACCCGCAGTTCAGGGGAAATTGAATTTCTTTACTTCCAATAACCAAGTTTTGCAGGTGACCATGACCAGGACCCAGGAGTACAATAAGTCAACCTTCCATAAAAAGAGGCGAGGTGAGCTATTACCTACACCCGGGGACCAGGTATGGTTATCTACAATAAACCTCAGGCTGGCCTGCCCCTCAAGGAAATTGGGTCCCAAGTTTCTTGGACCATTCCCTGTCAAGCGGAGAATTAATGAGGTGGCATATGAACTAGAACTCCCTGATTCATTAAAGGTTCACCCAGTATTTCATGTGTCTCTGCTCAGACCCTCTATTACTAATCCATTTCCAGGCCGAAGTACGGATCTTCCTGATCCAATTTTGGTAAATGGGGAGGAGGAATTCGAGGTGGAAGCTATCATGGACTATAGGAAGAGAGGTAACCAAAATCAATTTCTGATAAAATGGAGGGGGTTTGGTCCCGAAGAAAATTCTTGGGAACCTGAGGACAATATTCATGCTGAAGATCTGTTGCAATCTTTTAAAAGGTCCCATTCAGAGAAATTTCTCCAAAGGGGCAGCCGGAGGCTGCCCCTTGGGGGGGCGCAATGTCATGAAGATCCTGCCAGTAATCGGCGCTCCAGACGCACAGGAACACGGCCACGGGCTCTACCGTGCATGCGCACGCGTTCATAGGTGTTGACACGCACGGGCACGCGCGTGCGCACTCCCGCTGGTGTCAGGCGGGCTATTTAAACCGGCTTGTCACACTCAATCCCCGCTGTCTGCTCTACAGCATTCTGTGTGCCTAAACCTGATCTGTATACTCTGTTATCTGACCCGGCTTCCTGTTAGACCATCCTGCTATCCGCCTACAGCGGACCCCCTTGGCTTGCCTGACCATTCTTGTGTGTTGTCCCTGGTACCTCTGCTGTCCGCCGAATACCGACCACCGGCTTGTTTGACCATTTCTCTGCCTGATACCAGTATCCAGTCTATTACCTGCCGCTTGTTCCTGGTTCCAGCCCAGCCCTCCAGTATCCAGTCTGTTACCTGCTGCTTGTTCCTGGTTCCAGTCCAGCGCTCCAGTATCCAGTCTGTTACCTGCTGCTTGTTCCTGGTTCCAGTCCAGCGCTCCAGTATCCAGTCTGTTACCTGCTGCTTGTTCCTATTTCCAGTCCAGCGCTCCAGTATCCAGTCTGCTACCTACTGCTTGTTCCTGGTTCCAGTCCAGCGTTCCAGTCTGCTACCTACTGATTGTTCCTGGTTCCAGTCCAGCGTTCCAGTCTGCTACCTACTGCTTGTTTCTGGTTCCAGTCCAGCGTTCCAGTCTGCTACCTACTGCTTGTTCCTGGTTCCTGTCCAGCACTTCAGTTCCTGCCTACTTACCTGCTGTGGTTCCTGATCCATTCTGCATTCCAGTCTCCAGTCTCCTCTTCAGCTTCTGGTTCCAGAGGGTGCCACCACTCCTGAACTTCTGGTGACTGTTGATCCTGCCAGGCACCCATACCACTCCTCACTCCTGTGCCCTCTGTCTCCATTCCAGAGGAACGGGAGTGGGAGCTGTAAGGGAGATCTCTCTCTGCACTTCAGGCTCAAAACCTACCAGGTACGTGACATCTACTGAGCTGGGCAGAACTAGTTCCTGAGGGAGTCTATTCCATATTTATGGAGATGCTGCCAGGTCCATACTTTTGTGTGTATATCGTATTACCTGACTTCTGGCTGTCAGAGGAAAGCAGTCCGGTGCCCCTGAAAACAGGCGCCTCCACCATGTCTTCTGGAACTTGCATAGTTTGTGCCACCAGGTTGAGGGGAGGAAGCTGAGCGGACACACCTTCGCTCTCTGCCCCTTCTTCTTGCACACTTGGAAGCAACATGTAAAACGTGAGTTCCAGGTCCTCATGTCAGTTTCATTTGAGCACAGGGGAGACATCCGGGATCTCTTAGACCCCGAGTGTCTCATTAAGAAAGAACCCGTCACCAAAAAATCATTACATATGGGATTTTATTAGGTAAAAAACGTTTTTTATATTGTAAACAATTAAAGTTACACCTAAGCACATAAAATCCCCTCAAACTTTTTGAGGTCCCCTACCCCAATATAAACGCATGTACAAACATAAACGCATACACACTAAAATGTCAATTGTGATACACATGTTACATATCGCCGTGCAATGTTTCAAGCACAAGACCTTCTCCGTAACAATAAACTGATGACCTATAGGGGGCTTTTAAAGCATCACCTATTGAAAATATAGGGTACACATTAGTGTATTTTTAACTGAAATTATAGACATTTGCGGTAATATTGTGTGCCATAAAAATTCCCGATCGCTACTTTCCGATTGTGTGACCGCTGTGACAGCCAATCAAGGCAGTCCCATGACCGAAATGCCCACATCCCAGCATCTGAAACCTCTTAAAGAGCTGGAAGGTGCGGGCACTAAGAGGTTAATTTGATGATCTACCAGAACACCCAAATCCTTAGCCATTTTCTCCCCAAGTCTCCTTCCAGAATGTAAGGTGTATGAATGCATGCATGCATGTGCATAGTTTTTACATTGATCATCCCTAAACCTTTTTTGCTATACAGTTGCGCAACCAAACAGTACATTAAGTACTCTATAACTTACAGTCTGCTTGTAAGTTATAGAGATATCCTGTAAGAATTTAAAGATATTTCACTAGATCTCTTGAGATCATCTGCAAGAACAAAAATTGTACTTTTAATCCCAGATTCTATAAAGTTTAGAAATAGGTTAAAAAGTAAGGGTTCCAACACTGAACCGTGGAGTACACCATTAATAAACTTAGACCATTCAGAGTATGAATCATTAAATCAGTACTCTCTGAATACAGTATTTAGCCAGTTTTCTGTCTAATTACAAATCTTATTTTCTGAGCCTGCAGACTTTAAACTTTACTTTTGCAAAGTCCAAAATATACTATACCCACAGCCAATCCTTTGTTAAAGTTTTTGTTTACTTCCTCATAAAAGCAGATTTGTTTGACAACTTTGGCCTTTCATGAATCCTTGCTGTCTATTGTTTATAATATTGTTTTCTAGCAACAAAAAAAAAACACCTCTTGTATGTGATCTTTTATCCAATTCTCAAGTATCTTCCTAGCTATAGAACTTAAACTTACCAGTCTGTAGTTACTTGGTAAAGACTTTGACCTCCTTTTAAATATATACATCACATTGACCTTGCATGCTTGCAATCTAGTGGTGCCAAGCCAATCACTAAAGAGTCTCCAAAAATGAAAAACAAAGACTTTGAAATAATAGAGCAAAATTCTTTGAGGACACATGTGTGTATGCCATCTGGTCCAGGTGCTCTATTCACCTTTTATTTTGTCTAAATGTTTCTGAAGCATATCAATTTTGTCAATACCATCCCCATTATGGATCCCTATTTTGCTTTGTATGCACAGGAAAGAATGTATTTAAATTTTGTTTAGTCCTGTTCTTTTCACTATTAATATCATTGAAGAATTTTTGGGGGGTTGCTCCTACCCTTTTTCGCAGCCTTTTTGTTTGTTTTGAATTTTGCGGCCCTGATTTTCTTTTTACATGTTTTGTTTTATTCTTTGTAACTTTTAAATAATGATAGTGTTCTTCACTTTTATGTTTTAAATACCCTTACTTTATTCTTTGTTTTTGTTTTTGTTTTACTTTGGATCTATATATTTAAACATGGGAGTATAATTTGCAGTTTGTTCGCATACAGTTGATTTGAAACATTCCCATTAATTGGTGAAAATATTCAGTCTAAGTTATGCAGGCAAACCCTCAGCATTGGAGAATTTGCTCTCTTAAATTAAGTGTTTTTATCCTTTCAATATGTGCTTGTTGTTTACAGCTTACATGAAATTAAATCACGTTATAGTCAATGCTACCCAAATGTACTTTTATATGAACATAAGCTCCACATGGTTTTAGATTACCAGGTTCAGCTTCTAAAAACTGGAGACACAAGCACAGAGCTCGGGGAGGTGTCAATGATGAAAAAATGTTTTAATATATATTATATATTAATGTTTTAATATAAATAAAAAATAATATCCATCTACACTGTAGCCTGAGAATATCAACATATCCTTGGACTACAGTGTAAATGGATTCTGTTTTTATTTATATTAAACATTTTTTATATCACTGACACCTTCCTGCACTCCGTGTAAGCTGGATTCTCTTTCAATATCCGTGATCATGATGTTGTAGTTGGTGTTCTGTGTGAGTCTGGATGGATGACTTCCGGAAGCCTATTGTGTCCATATGCTCCTGGCTATCGATTAGGGACTTATCATAGAATTTTTTGCTTCAAAAAATTGTCAATTACAAAATAGTTAAAATCTCCTATTATTATTACCACTGTCCCAGCCCTTGAATCCCTTTTAATCTCCGCAAGAAACTAAGTCTCTACCACCTCATTCATACTGGGGGACTTAAACATTTCTATAATTAACTTTAAAGCATGCACACCAATATGCAGCTTTACCATTAATGGCTTAGCACCATCCCGCTCCCCATTAACAAGGTCCTCTTTCACACTCATTTTTAGATTACCTCTCACATAGAGATGGACACTGCCACCCTTTCCCTTTTATGCTGTCTTTCTAAAAGAGAGAATAGACAGGAATAATAATAGCCCAATCATGTGAAGAATGAAGCCAAGATTCAGCAATACCAGTTAAATTCATGTTCATGTTCTGTTCATGCACCAAAGCTATAAACACTTCTATTTTGCTTGGCAGACCTAGAATATCAGCGTTAAATCAACTTGTTGTAATTGTTAGCCATAAACCATCTATCACCCCTGTTTTCAGTCTGTCACCTCCTTTACATAGCCAAGTCCTTGTTTATCTCCTTTCCCTATCACCTTCTTTTGTAGCCATTAGACATCTTTTGAAGCAAATTCATCCATCACCTTCATTCTGTAGGTAGCCATCCTCGTATTACCCTTTTTTTGTAGGTAACTAAGGTAGGTAATGACCCATCGCTTCTTTTCTTTGTTCAATACATTTTTATTAATTTTTAAGATTAGGTTCGACAAGCTGAACAATACAAGTAGAAAAGAGAAAGAATCAATATGCTTACAAAAGCCAATGTTACCTTAACATATACTTATTATGTATATACTATACATTAACAATATTGTGAGGAAATGCTTGGGTATAAGGTGTACCTAAGGTTCTGGGAAGCAAAAAAAGGTTATATTATATAACTGACAACAGAGGGAAGAAGGTTCAGATTAACTGATTGCCGACCAGCCGCCGTAGCTATACGTCGGCTCGCGGGATCAGGATAGCAGGCGCCCACGCCCCACCGGAGGTGCGCGTCCGCTGCACAGCAGGGGTGCCGATGCTCGTGGCCATGAGCGATCGTGAGCACGAGGGACAGAACACGGAAGTGTGTGTGTGTGTGTAAACACACAAATCCGTGTTGTTTTCTGAGAGGAATGACAGATCGTGTTTCCTATTAGCTAGGAACCACGATCTGTCACTTCCTCTAATCAGTCCACTCCCCCTTCAGTTAGAATCATCTCCCAGGGAACACAGTTAACCCCCTAGTGTTAACCCCTTCACTGCCAGTGACTTTTTTACAGAAATCAATGCATTTTTATAGCACTGATCGCTGTATAAATGCCAATGGTCCCAAAAATGTTTCAAAATTGTCCGATGTGTCCGCCATAATATTGCAGTCATGATAAAAATCGCAGATTGCCACCATTACTACTAAAAAAAAAGTTTTAAAAAATGCTATAAATCTATCCCCTATTCTGTAGACGCTATAACTTTTGCGCAAACCAATCAATATACGCTTATTGCGATTTTTTTTTTTTTTTTTTTTTACCAAAAATATGTAGAAGAATACATAGTGGCCTAAACTGAAAAAAAAATTGCTTGGGGATATTTATTACAGCAAAAAGTACAAAATATTGTTTTGTTTTTGTTCAAAATTGTTGCTCTTTTTTTGTTTATAGCGCAAAAAATAAAAACCGCAGAGGCGATCAAATACCACCAAAAGAAAGCTCTATTTGTAGGAAAAAAAGGACGTCAATTTTGGGTGCAACGTCGCACGACCGCACAATTGTCAGTTAAAGCGGTGCAGTGCCGAATAGCAAAAAATGGCCTGGTCATTCTGCAGCCAAATCTTCCAGGGCTGAAGTGGTTAAAACACCTCCAACCAACTTAGTACAAGAAGAAGAAAGGGGGAGTTAAAGAAAGTTAGAAAAAGAGGGGGGTAAAGGGGGAAAGGAAAAGTGAGAGGGAAAGAAAAGGTAAAAACTGTTGTTCTCAATACTAAGGCACCTCTCTCTTCCACCCCTGTAGAAGAGCACTCTGGATTTAACCACTTTAACCCCGGACCATCATGCTGCCTAAGGACCAGAGGACTTTTTCCAATTTGGCACTGCGTCGCTTTAACTGCTAATTGCACGGTCATGCAATGCTGTACCCAATCGAAATTTGCGTTCTTTTCTACCCACAAATAGAGCTTTCTTTTGCTGGTATTTGATCACCTCTGCCGTTTTTAATTTTTGCGCTATAAACGGAAAAAGACCGAAAATTTTGAAAAAAAAAGATATTTTCTAATTTTTGTTATAAAAAAAATCCAATAAACTCAATTTTAGTCATACATTTAGGCCAAAATGTATTCGGCCACATGTCTTTGGTAAAAAAAATGTCAATAAGCGTATATTTATTGGTTTGCGCAAAAGTTATAGCGTCTACAAACTAGGGTACATTTTCTGGAATTTACACAGCTTTTAGTTTATGACTGCCTATGTCATTTCTTGAGGTGCTAAAATGGCAGGGCAGTACAACCCCCCCCCCAAATGACCTCATTTTGAAAAGTAGACACCCCAAGGAGGCATGTTGAACCCATTGAATATTTTTTTTTTGTCCCAAGTGATTGAATAATGACAAAAAAAAAATATTTACAAAAAAATAAAAAAAAATGATATATTGCTCACACAGACCATGGGCCTATGTGGAATTGCACCCCAAAATACATTCAGCTGCTTCTCCTGAGTACGGGGATACCACATGTGTGGGACTTTTTGGGAGCCTAGCCGCGTACGGGGCCCCGAAAACCAATCACCGCCTTCAGGATTTCTAAGGGTGTAAATTTTTGATTTCACTCCTCACTGCCTATCACAGTTTCGGAGGCCATAAAATGCCCAGATGGCACAAACCCCCCCCAAATGACCCCATTTTGCAACGTAGACACCCCAAGCTATTTGCTGAGAGGCATGTTGAGTATTTTGCAGCTCTCATTTGTTTTTGAAAATGAAGAAAGACAAGAAAAAACATTTTTTTTTCTTTTTTCAATTTTCAAAACTTTGTGACAAAAAGAGAGGTCTGCAAAATACTCACTATACCTCTCAGCAAATAGCTTGGGGTGTCTACTTTCCAAAATGGGGTCATTTGGGGGGGTTTTGTGCCACCTGGGCATTCCATGGCCTCCGAAACTGTGATAGGCAGTGAAGAGTGAAATCAAAAATTTACGCCCTTAGAAAGCCTGAAGGCGGTACTTAGTTTTCGGGGTCCCGTACGCGGCTAGGCTCCCAAAAAGTCTCACACGTGGTATCCCCATACTCAGGAGAAGCAACATAATGTATTTTGGGGTGTAATTTCACATATTCCCATGGCATGTTTGAGCAATATATCATTTAGTGACAACTTTGTGCAAAAAATTTTGTCTCTTTCCCGCAACTTGTGTCACAATATAAAATATTCCATGGACTCGACATGACTCTCAGCAAATAGCTTGGGGTCTCTACTTTCCAAAATGGGGTCATTTGGGGGGGTTTTGAACTGTCCTGGCATTTTATGCACAACATTTAGAAGCTTATGTCACACATCACCCACTCTTCTAACCACTTGAAGACAAAGCCCTTTCTGACACTTTTTGTTTACATGAAAAACTTATTTTTTTTTGCAAGAAAATTACTTTGAACTCCCAAACATTATATATTTTTTTTAAAGCAAATGCCCTACAGATTAAAATTGTGGGTGTTTCATTTTTTTTTTCACACAGTATTTGCGTAGCGATTTTTCAAACACATTTTTTGGGGAAAAAACACACTTTTTTAAATTTTAATGCACTAAAACACACTATATTGCCCAAATGTTTGATGAAATAAAAAAGATGATCTTAGGCCGAGTACGTGGATACCAAACATGACATGCTTTAAAATTGCGCACAAACGTGCAGTGGCGACAAACTAAATACATTTTTAAAAGCCTTTAAAAGCCTTTACAGGTTACCACTTTAGATTTACAGAGGAGGTCTACTGCTAAAATTACTGCCCTCGATCTGACGTTCGTGGTGACACCTCACATGCATGGTGCAATTGCTGTTTACATTTGACGCCAGACCGAACCTTGCGTTCGCCTTTGCGCGAGAGCAGGGGGGGACAGGGGTGCTTTTTTTTTTTCTTTATTATTTTTTTGCTTTTTTATCTTATTTTTAAACTGTTCCTTTCATTTTTTATTTTTTTTTAAATAATTTTTATTGTTATCTCAGGGAATGTAAATATCCCCTAAGATAGCAATAGGTAGTGAGAGGTACTCTTTTTTGAAAAACTTGGGGTCTATTAGACCCTAGATCTCTCCTCTGCCCTCAAAGCATCTGACCACACCAAGATCAGTGTGATAAAATGCTTTCCCAATTTCCCAATGGCGCTGCTTACATCCGGCGAAATTTAAGTCATGAAATGCTCGTAGCTTCCGGTTTCTTAGGCCATAGAGATGTTTGGAGCCACTCTGGTCTCTGATGAGCTCTATGGTCAGCTGGCTGAATCACCGGCTGCATTCTCAGGTTCCCTGTTGAGACAGGAGAGTCAGAGAAAAACACGGAAGACGGTGGGGGGGGGGGGGGCATTCCCTCCCACTGCTTGTAAAACCAGTATAGAGGCTAATTAGCCACTAGGATTGCTTTTACATGAAAGCCGACCGCTGGCTGAAAAGAATGATACCAAGATTATACCTAAACCTGCAGGCATCATTCTGGTATAACCACTCAAATTCGTGAATGGTGTACCTGAAGACAAAAAAAGGGTTAACAATAAAACACAGTAAACGGTAAAGTATAAAAAATTGCATACCTGAAAAGCAAACATGATAAAACATAATAACAATAAGACATTGCAGAATAGAATACAGTAAAAAAGAGCAGAACAATAGAGAGAGAATAGAGAGAGAGAGAGAACAATAAAACGACAACTTTTTAAAAAAATTTTATATATTTTTTTATTTTATTTTTTTATACTTTTTTTTGTAACTAACTTTTATAACTGTAACTGGTTCCAGGTTCGGGTCTCTCAAAATGCGATGGCATCTTGGGAGACCCTGTGAAAGTGTGCCTAGTCTGTGCAATGCTGTACCCTATGCTAATACTCAACTAGTGAATGGTAGCGTTCAAAACATTCACCAATGCAAAGACCAGGATTGTCAGGACAGGAGGGACAATAATAGCGGGTGTCACGCCTATATCCGCGCTTGCTGCAGACACGACATCTTCTTTGGGGGGGTTCGCTGGGTAGGGGTACTCGGGAGGACATAAAAATGCCTCTCATGCAGCCGACTGCATTTTTTGGGGATGTGAATGGGGGAAGTACGGGCGCTGCAGAAGTGGTGGGTTCCCAATTAGGATTGGCGAATGCAGCAGGCAGGGCACTATGGGCACGACGGGCCTGTGTTTGTCTTCTTCTTGGTGGCAGCGGGACACTACTTGTGCTTGCCACCTCACCAGCTTGAACTGCACTTATGGGACTCGCCACATCACCAAGTGTTACTGCAGTGCTGGTTTGACTACAACCAGGGTGTACTAGGCCACTAGTACACCCTGGGTGCTTGCCAGTTCACCAAAACGCTACCAAAAAAACTGTTAGCGATCGCAGGGATCAGGCCTGATTCTGCGAACGCTGCAGTTATGCGTTTAGTGTTTTGTAAGTGACAGTGATCGATCGAAACTGCCCTTGGGTGGGCTGGGCTGGGTCGGGCGGAGGGGCAAAACGCAGGTGCTAGCAGGTATCTGGGCTGATCCCACTAACACTGCGTTTTTGGGAACTCTAAACTGCTGGGGACGCTAGTATAGATCTGATCGGATCAGATATTGATCCGTTCAGATACTATACCACTAAGGGAGGCGTATGCTGCGTGCGTGGGTGTTAGCGGTACTGGCGCTAACCTGACGCTGCCTGGGGCTGGTGCTTGCCAGCTCACCAAAATGCTATCAAAAAAACTGTTAGCGATCGCAGGGATCAGGCCTGACTCTGCGAACGCTGCAGTTATGCGTTTAGTGTTTTGTAAGTGACAGTGATCGATCGATACTGCACTTGGGTGGGCTGGGCTGGGCCGGGCGGAGGGGAAAAACGCAGGTGCTAGCAGGTATCTGGGATGATTCCGCTAACACTGCGTTTTTGGGAACCCTAAACTGCTGGGGACGCTATTATAGATCTGATCGGATCAGATATTGATCCGTTCAGATACTATACCACTAAGGGAGGCATATGCTGCGTGCGTGGGTGTTAGTGGAATTGGCGCTAATCTGACGCTGCCTGGGGCGACGCATATCACCGCCGGGCGATCAGGGGGCTAAACCTTTATTCGGTAATAAACGGGTGCCCTGACACTATAAAAAATAAACGAACTGACCAGCGTCACCCGTAACAGTTATACGGTGATCAGTGGTGAAAGGGTTAACTAGGGGGCAATCAAGGGGTTAAAACATTTATTAGGTAATATATGGGGGTCCCTGTCGCTATAAAATGCTGACGGCGAACCTAAATATTTACCTCCCTAACTAGCGTCACCAGTGACACTAATACAGCGATCAGAAAAATGATCGCTTAGTGACACTGGCGACAGGGGGTGATCAAGGGGTTAAAACTTTATTAGGGGGGTTAGGGGGGTATCCTAGACCTAAAGGGGGCTAACCCTAACTGCCCTAACACAGTAACTGTCACAAACTGACACCATGCAATAATCAGAAAAAATAAGAATAAAAAAAAATAAAAAAACTGCTTGGTGTCAGTGTGACAGGGGGGGGGGGATTAGGGGGTGATCGGGGGGTAAAGGGGGGTGTTTTGTGTGCCTGGCATGTTCTACTGTGTGTGTGTTTTACACTCACATTGAAGTCTTCTCTCCTCTGCGCCGGAATGGAAAATACAGAGCCGAGAAGAGATGACATAATTTCCTTTGCTGCTGTTTAGCATACAGCAGCATAGGAATGATCTGATTGGCCGGCGGTGATCACGAGGGGGGCCACGAACGGATGGTCTCCCCCTCATCTCTGATCGTCACTGGTCAGAAGCGGACCGCCTCGGGCACCGGGGGGTGGTCCGATCGGACCCCCCACCCGCGGAAGGCAGATCACGTATATGTACGTGATTCTGCCTGTCCGTGACATTCTGCCGACGTACATCGGCGTGAGGCGGTCCTTAAGTGGTTAAAGAGGGGGACATATAGGACTTGATACACAGTTCCCATGGCTTAAGAAAGCTAGCCACTCTATCATTTTGGAGGGTGTTCAAAGATCAAAGATCATCACCTGAGAAACTTAGTACCTGATTTCAGCAAAGGGGATAGTCAGGCCCTTCCAAGTTCTTGCTATGACTCTCTTTGCTCCCGTTAGAATGTGTGTAACAAACTTGAGTTGGGTATTAATGCATCCATCGGGTTGTCAATGTAGAAAGGCTTTATAAGGGGCCTTCCAAAATTACTGATTTACCCATAATCCATGTACAATTTTGGGCAGTCCCACCATATATGTCTAAAGGATACATCTGCCCAACATCCTCAAAAACAGTGAGGAGAATGGGTTGGAATTGTACGTGAGATCCTCAGAGGAACAAGGTACCAGCGTAGAGGAACCTTATGATTGGCCTCAATGATAGGGATGGGCCAACATCCCCCATTTCGGTTCACACCAGAACATGCAAACAGGCAAAAAGTTAGAGCGAACATGCAAACACTATTAAAGTCTATGGGTTACGAACATGTCCCCTAGGGTACTGCCCTAGGGGACATGTATCAATGCAAAAAAGATTTTAACCACTTCAGCCCCGGAAGGATTTACCCCCTTCCTGACCAGAGCACTTTTTACAATTTGGCACTGCGTCCCTTTAACTGCTAATTGCGCGGTCATGCAATGCTGTACCCAAACGAAATTTGCGTCCTTTTCTTCCCACAAATAGAGCTTTCTTTTGATGGTATTTGATCACCTCTGCCGGTTTTATTTTTTGCGCTATACACGGAAAAAGACCGAAAATTTTGAAAAAAAATGATATTTTCTACTTTTTGTTCTAAAAAAAATCCAATAAACTCAATTTTAGTCATACATTTAGGCCAAAATGTATTCGGCCATATGTCTTTGGTAAAAAAAAAGTCAATAAGTGTATATTTATTGGTTTGCGCAAAAGTTATAGCGCCTACAAACTAGGGTACATTTTCTGGAATTTACACAGCCTTTAATTTATGACTGCCTATGTCGTTTCTTGAGGTGCTAAAATGGCAGGGCAGTACAAAACCCCCACAAATGACCCCATTTTGGAAAGTAGACACCCCAAGGAAATTGCTGAGAGGCATGTTGAGCCCATTGAATATTCATTTTTTTTGTCCCAAGTGATTGAATAATGACAAAAAAAAAAAAAAAAAAAAGAATTTTTTTTTTCTTTTTTCAATTTTCAAAACTACGAACAACGAACTAACCAGCGTCACCCGTAACAGTTATACGGTGATCAGTGGTGAAAGGGTTAACTAGGGGGCAATCAAGGGGTTAAAACATTTATTAGATAGTATTTGGGGGTCCCTGTCGCTATAAAACGCTGACGGCGAGCCTAAATGTTTACGTCCCTAACTAGCGTCACCAGCGACACTAATACATGCGATCAGAAAAATGATCGCTTAGCATCACTGGTGACGGGGGGTGATCAAGGGGTTAAAACTTTATTAGGGAGGGTTAGGGGGGTATCCTGGACCTACAGGGGGCTAACACTAACTGCCCTACCACAGTAACTGTCACAAACTGACACCATGCAGTAATCAGAAAAAAAAAATACTGCTTGGTGTCAGTGTGACATGGGGGGAGGGGTGATTGGGGGGTGATCGGGGGGCGATCGGGGGGGATCGGGGGTGTTATGTGTGCCTGGCATGTTCTACTGTGTGTGTGTTCACTCACTGTGAAGTCTTCTCTCCTCGGCCCCGGAACGGAAACTGCCGGGCAGAGGAGAGATGACATCACATCCTCTGCCTGTGTGTACTATACACAGGCAGGGGATGTTTCTCATTGGCTGGGAGCAATCGCGAGGGGGGGGCCACGATTGGATGGCCTCCCCCTCGCCTCTCAACGCTCCCAGACAAATGCCGACCGCCGCTGGCACCGGGGGGAAGGCAATCACGTATGGGTACGTGATTCTGCCTGCCCATGCCATTCTGCTCACGTATATAGGCGTGAGGCGGTCGGCAAGTGGTTAAATCAACCGTTTTTTCAGGAGCAGTGATTTTAATAATGCTTAAAGTGAAACAATAAAAAAATGAAATATTCCTTTAAATATTGTGCTTGGGGGTCCCCTTAGTCTGCCTGTAAAGTGGTGCATCTGTGTGATGTGTAGAACAGTGCCGCAGCAAAATTACATTTCTAAAGGAAAACATTTCTTTTAAACTTGCTCACGGCTGTAATGCATTGCCGGCTCCTGGCAATATAGATGAAAAATCAAGGAAAAAAAAGACGTGGATCCCCCCCCCCCAGTCCATACCAGTGCCTGCTATGGATTTTGGGGGGACCCCGTGACTTTTTTTTCTTAACTTTGTCATAGGGTCCCCCTTAACCACTTCAATGCACTGTATTTTATACTGTACACTGACTGCACTATAAATATAGAATCTAACAAAAGTGAGTACACCCCTCACATTTTTGCAAATATTTTATTATATCTTTTCATGTGACAACACTGAAGAAATGACACTTTGCTACAATGTAAAGTAGTGAGTGTACAGCTTGTATAACAGTGTAAATTTGTTGTCCCCTGAAAATAACTCCCACGAACTACCACTTCATTTTTTGAGATCGGGTTCTACTAACCCATCCTTATATACACTCAGTGTTTTGCACATTTATTGTTCCTTATATATTTTCTTCATCTCGTTATTTTTATTTTTGTGCTACTTTCACATGTTATTTGTATTGGGTTTGTTTGCCTCCTTATTACAGAGTTGCACTTACCGTTTGTTATTGGTAAACGCATTGGCCCAATTCCATTGGTTTGTTTTTCTATCATGAATTCTTGGCGCAGCTTAATCTTGTTTTTATTTCTGTTTTGGCGTCATATAACACCTTGAGTGGCAGCTTGGTCCCTTTAGATAATAGCGCAGTTTTCTTTTTAACCTATTGAGCATCTGTGGGGCATCCTCAAACAGAAGGTGGAGGAGCGCAAGGTCTCCATCATCCACCAGCTCAGTGATGTCGTCATGGAGGAGTGAATGAGGACTCCAGTGGCAACCTGTGAAGCTCTGGTGAACTCCATGCCCAAGGGGGTTAAGGCAGTGCTGAAAAATAATGGGGACCACACAAAATATTGACATTTTGGGCCCAATTTGGACATTTTCACTTAGGGATGTACTCACTTTTGTTGCCGGCGGTTTAGACATTAATGACTGTGTGTTGAGTTATTTTGAGGGGACAGCAAATTTACACTGTTATACAAGCTATATACTCACTACTTTACAATGTAGCAAAGTGTCATTTCTTCAGTGCTGTCACATGAAAAGATATAATAAAATATTGACAAAAATGTGAGGGGTGTACTCACTTTTGTGAGATACTGTGTGTGGAGAGATATACATCTATATATAGATATATATATATATATATATATATATACACACACTAGACCGCCTGCACTGTATGTATAGTCTACACTGTGTGTGTGTGTGTGTATATATATATATATATATATATATATATATATATTGTGGCAGAGCATTGCCCTGCCAGGGTCTTGAAGGTGGTTGTGACCCAGAATTCTTAACCAGACGGTTTGAGCGGCTCCAGGGAGCTTGTAACATGAAGAGGAAACTGGCTTTTCAGTTTCCTCCTTTGGGACCTAGAGCCCAGGGATTTCTGAGGGATCCGGGTGGGATGAAATCCCCAGTCCTGGGTCCTGATTTTGAAAACAGCCAGCATACTGATTGGTCAGGTGTGTGCTGGGCTTTTAGTAGTAACCTGACCATAGTTCTGGACTCCACCCCAGCAGACAGTAAGTCAGAGTACCAGGAGTCAGGAGGGCTCCACGGGGGAGCCAGTGCAGCAAGAGGCTGTTAGCTGTGTGGACCAGGGTGGTCGGTGAAACAGTCTGTATGAGACAGACAAGGGCCTGGAGGGTAAGGCCAGAGCTGCAGTGCTGCAAGTGAGAGCCAACTAGGCTGAAGGCAGTTTTGTTGTTAAAACGAAATGCTGAAACCCCTGCGAGGGAAACCAATCTTTGTTTGTTGAACTTTCTTTTAATAAAAATGGGCAAACAAAGCCCTTAAAAAGAACCAGCGAGTGGCAGTGTCCTTCATGCTCTACATTTGATGCTAATCCTTTTATATACACACACATATATATATATATATATATATATATATATATATATATATATATATATATATTACACACACTAAACTGCCTGCATGCCACTAACTATCCTGCGTAATCTAGCTCAAGTTCTCTCGTTCTCCTCCACATATCACACTACATACGGCCGCCGTGTAAGCAGCCTTATATAGTTTGGGGCATGGACTTTGCCTCTTGAGCCATGATTGGCCAAAGGCAACCTGCCCTTGGCCAATCATGGCTCTCACAGCAGATTGTGCTGTGATTGGCCAAAGCATGCAGGTCAGGTGCATGCTTTGGTCAGTCAGCAGCCGTCAATGCACTATGGTCTTGCAGTGCATTATGGGGTACTCTACGGCGCTCTAATTTGCCATGAACGCCCCATATGTTTGGTTCATTTACAAACAAACTAACACTCGATGTTAGAGTCGAACTTGCATTCGATTCGAACATCGGGACCATCCCTACTCAATGGCAAGAACATGGAATGAACTCTTAGCTATGTTTGTTCACCTTCTAGCCCAGTCCTCCTTCAAATTGTGATTTCCTAACTCAGCATCCCATTAAGAGAGAGGAGAGGTCAGAGTTTGCATCTGCAAGAAATGTTTGATTTGTAAATACTAAAAAACAGCTCTAGCATCCAGATTATATCTATCCTTAAAGGTTTCAAAAGGAAGAATACCAAAATCATGTAGAAAGTGTGCAGCCAGGTTTAACCCACACCCAAGCCACTTATAGAATACAGATGGAGAGGCAAGTCCCAGGGCAAAGACAGGCTACTCCTGGGCATATACAGTATCTCACAAAAGTAAATACACCCCTCACATTTTTGTAAATATTTTATTATATCTTTTCATGTGACAAAACTGAAGAAATGACACTTTTCTAGAATGTAAAGTAGTGAGTGTACAGTTTGTATAACCGTGTAAATTTTCTGTCCCCTCAAAATAACCCAACACACAGCTATTAATGTCTAAACCACTGGCAACAAAAGTGAGCACAACTCTAAGTGAAAATGTCCAAATTGGGCCCAAAGTGTCAATATTTTGTGTGGCCACCATTATTTTCAAGCACTGCCTTAACCCCCTTGGGCAAGGAGTTCATCAGAGCTTCACACGTTGCCACAGGAGTACTCCTCCACTCCTTCATGACGACATCACCGAGCTGGTGGATGTTAGAGACCTTGCGCACCTCCACCTTCTGTTTAAGGATGCCCCACAGATGCTCAATAGGGTTTAGGTCTGGAGACATGCTTGGCCAGTCCACCACCTTTAGCCCCAGCTTATTTTGCAAGGCAGTGATCATCTTGGAGGTGTGCTTGGGGTCGTTATGTTGGAACATTGCACTGCGGCCCAGTCTCCGAAGTGAGGGGATCATGCTCTGCTTCAGTATGTCACAGTACATGTTGGTATTCATGGTTCCCTCAATGAACTGTAGCTCGCCAGTGCCAACACTCCCACCACCATGCTCGACTGTAGGCCAGACACACTTGTCTTTGTACTCCTCACCTGGATACCGCCACACACGCTTGACACCATCTGAACCAAATAAGTTTATCATGGTCTCATCAGACCACAGGACATGCTTCCATTAATCCATTTCCTTAGTCTGCTTGTTTTAACCCTTTTTCGGGTGCTAGCGGGGGGTTAAAACCACCCCGCTAGTGCTGCTAAAATGATGGTAAAGCGGTGCTATATTTAGCGCCGCTGTACCGCCAGCGCCCGCATGCCTCAGTTTGAAAGTAGCCTTATAAGTTAGCATTAGGTACCACAGATGGCAGGGTGCCTTGACGAGGCTCTGTGGCTTACGCATGCATTTGCAAATGTGTGCAGACTAAACCCCTGCTTTTAACGCATACCGTTAGACAGGTTTACTTGGTTGTCTGCGGGCTGGTCAGTAAGTTAAGCTTTTTTTTTCCTTGGATTTTTCCTTGGCCTTGTTTATAACTGTTGTTAGCCTTCCAATGCTTCTTACCATGATAGCCAGCTATACATGGGGGCAGATGGCTTACCCTTTTTGCAGCACTCATACGTCTATTTCCCAAAGACAGCCTCTGGATATGATGCTGAGCATGTGCATTCACGTGCACTGTCCTGTTGACCGCTGTATGGTCTTGGCCCCTGTGCTGCAGCTCAGTTTCAGGGTCTTGGCAATCTTCTTATAGCCTAGACAATCTTTATGTATAGCCTGCCATGAGGTGCTATGTTGAACTTCCAGTGACCAGTATAAGAGAGTGAGAGCGAAAACACCAAATTTAATACACCTGCCCCCCATTCACACCTGAGACCTTGTAATACTAACGAGTCACATAGCACTGGGGAGGGAAAATGGCTGATTGGGCCCAATTTGGACATTTTCACTTTTCACAGGGGTGTACTCACTTTTGTTGCCAGCGGTTTAGACATTAATGGCTGTGTGTTGAGTTATTTTCAGGGGACAGCAAATTTACACTGTTATACAAGCTGTATGCTCACTACTTTACATTGTAGCAAAGTGTCATTTCTTCAGTGTTGTCACATGAAAAGATAAAATAAAATATTTACAAAAATGTTAGGGGTGTACTCACTTTTGTGAGATACTGTATAGCAAGGGGGTATGAGGAGAAATCAGTTTGTGTTTAACTTTCGGGTCAGCCCACACTTTTAAGGAGTGCCTGGTAATTGGGCAAGACAATGGCCCCCTGTTAGGAGAATGCCTGTAATGAGTGGAAACCAATGGCCAACAACGCCAGACAGGCTCAGTTCTCAGGTCTGCAAGAGATAGGGAAGTCTGAATAGCTAGACCTATGATCAGTGTTGGGGTCACAAGCCAAGGTCGGTGCAGGAGGAGAGTTTCGTAGTTAGGGTCGCAAGCCAAGGTCTATGCAGAAGGAGAGTTTCGTAGTCGGGGTCACAAGCCAAGGTCAATGCAGGAGGAGAGTTTCAGAGTCGGGGTCACAAGCCAAAGTAGTTGCCAACAGCAATAGATGTAGCGTAAGCAGGATAAGACCACAATAATCTGGCGACAGGAAGAGCAGAGGTAAGGCTTATATAGGAAGTTCATGGGTTCAAGAATCTTATAGGATTCTTGAACTTCGCGTCAGGTCTTCTTCAGTAATTGTTTTGTAAAGCAGACGCCCTTGCATTTACAATTGGTAAAGATGACTCTATGGGAATTACAGGGATAAAAGATGGATGACATCCATAGTTGGCGAAGAATGGGCTTTGAGAGATGGAACTATGGCAGGAGTTATTGTAAGCAAATTCTGCTAACGGTAGATATTCGGTCCAGTCATCCTAAAGATGGCAGATGAAACAACGAAGATATTGCTCTAAAGTTTGATTAGTTCTCTCAGTCTGCCCATTTGATTGTGGATGAAAGGCAGTTGATAGGTTGACTGAATTCCCAGTGTAGAACAGAATGTTTTCCATAGTCGTGATATGAACTGGACTCCTTGATCAGATATTATTTCATCTGGGAGCCCATGCAGTCTGTAAATTTCTCATACTAATATTTCAGCAGTGTCTTCAGCTGAAGAAATGCTAGTGATGGGCACAAAATGAGCCATCTTAGTTAAACGGTCCACCACCACTATGACAATCGTAAATACCTTGGAAGGAGGTAGGTCCACAATAAAATCCATGGAAATGGATCCCTATGGTCGTGATGGCACAGGGAGAGGCTGTAGCAGACATGAGAGCACATACTCCTTTGCAAGGAGGTCTACCTTTTTTTTTTTTCTAATTCCAGGGTGACCAGCCAATTTTTAAATCATGCACCAGCTGAAGGACCTTAAGTTGTGCCTCTTCAGGGACATATATTCTTTTTTCAAAGGTCCAGCGGCCCTCATGAAAGTCCATGTGTAATTCTCTTGGTGGATTGTTTAAGAGTGGGTCCCTATCATAAGTTTCTTTAATCTTTGAAAGAAGCTCTGCAGGGTACATTACTCCCAAAAAGTGTCCGTCTTGTCACATAAGTAATGGAAGCCACAAACTTTGAATTTTTTTTATACATCTCCAGTAAAAGTTTGCGAACCCTAAGGACCATTGCACATCTCTTATGTTCTTGGGGGTAGGCCAATCTAGGATGGCTTGGATCTTGCTTGAATCCATGTTCAGCCCTTCAGAAGAGATAATGTAGCCCAAGAACTGTATACAGGTCAGTTCGAACTCACATTTTTCCAATTTAATATATAATTTATTTTGTCGTAGTCATTCTAAGACAGGACATGATCCCGGTGTTCCTGTACATTGGTTGAAAAGATGAGTATATCATCCAGATAAGCTATCACAAATTGGTCTAACAAGTCTCTGAAAACATAATTTATGAAATGCTGAAAGGTAGCTGGTGCATTAGAGTCCAAAAGGCATTACTAAGGATTCATAATGCCCATATCTTGTCCGAAAGGCAGTCTTCCATTCATCTCCAGGTCGAATGCGAATAAGATTATATGCACCCCGCAGATCAAGCTTGGTGAAAATCTTTGCTGTTCTTAGTCTTTCAAATAGTTCTCTTATTAATGGAAGTGGGTAACGATTCTTGACTGTCATTTTATTTAATTCTCTGTAATTGATGCATGGGCGCAGGGTTCCATCTTTCTCTTCAACAAAGAATAGCGGGGCTCCAGCAGGAGAGGTTGAGGGATGGATAAACCCCTTCGCCTGATTCTCTTGTAGAAAGTCCCTAAACACCTTCAGTTTTGGTTGTGCAAGATTGTAAAGGTGACCAAAAAGAATTGGGGCTCCTGGTACAAGCTCTGTTGGGCAATCATATGCCCAGTGAGGTGGTAATTGGTCGGCATTTTTCTTATCACAAATGTCTTTTTTTGTTATTGAGGGGGAATTTTTTCTAGGTTAGTCAATGTCACTCCGATAATAGTAGGTGAGATGTTTCTCTTTTGACAATGTAACTCACAATGTTCAGAGTGAAAGGCAAGGTTTCGGGCCTGCCAGTCAATAGTGGGGTTGTGAATTGATAGTCATGGTATTCCTAAAATAACAGGAAACTGAGGAGAAGAAATCAGGTTGAAAGATATTAACTCTCGATGTCCGGGCTCGATACTTAACTGCAGAGGAACAGTCTCATGAGCGATTAATCCAGAGGTGAGTAGAGAGCCATCCACTGACTCCATATGTACTGGGGATGGTTTAGGTATTTGGGTGATGCAATTTTCTTCAGCAAACTTCAAATCCATAAAGTTACCACCAGCCCTGGAATCCAGCATTGCTGAGGTGGAGAATAACTGATCTTTCTCTTTAAGAGTGACGCTTACAGAAAAATGTTGGTGATGACAGACAATCTCATTTTCTCCTTGTTTTATGGAAGACAAGGGTTGTGTAATGGATCCCACTTGTTCCCTAGATGTGGACAATTCTATGACTGACCGCTGCAATGGTTTGTCTTGCTCGTCTTGATTTATTTGGACACCTAAGGGCGTAGTGATCTGACTGCCCGCAATAGAGGCAAAGATTCAGTTCAAGTCTGCGTCTCTTTTCCGCAAAGCTGAGAGCTCCACTCTGCATAAGTTTGGGTTCAGGTTCATAGTTGGCAAATGATTTAGCCATTGGTTGACGATCGAACGGGGAACTAAAGTCAACAGATCTTTGTTTCTCAAATCGTCCATAAATCGTCTATCGATCTTAATTTTAAAAAGTTATCAAGACCACTGGGCGTATCTATTCTGGAAAGTTCATCTTTTATATTCTCAGAAAATCCTTTGCTAAAGTGAAAGTGATTTGCACTGTCATTCCAGGTGGTATCAGTTACCCATCGACAAAATTCGGCAGCATATTCAGCAACAGTACATCTTTCTTGGCGCAAGTTCAGTAAAACAGTTTCAGCAGTTGCACTGCGATTTGGATCATCAAAAATTAAATTCATGGTCGTCACAGACCCCACGAAATCTCCTAGAATCTTATTATGCTTGTGTTTTTACTATATTATCTGTTTCATAGATTGGTCCTCCTGAGGAAGCTGTAACCCCGCAAAACTAGTCGAGACTCAGACCATTCTATATGTTATAACAACAGATATCACTTGGGGAAATCCCGAGCTTCTGTTTTTCAATTTTAATAAGTATACTAAGTATTTTCTGTTTTGTAATAAAACTTCTTTTATATAATTTATGTATTGTTGTCTATCAGTACCAAGATAGTCCAGCTACTTCAGGGTGGGAATGTTATGGGGTCAACATCAGCCACTGTCCCCTGTTCCCACTCCATTTTGTTTCTTCATATTAATTTGGATGATGGTACGTATTTAAGACCTTTCACCTTTCATTATATGAGGCTATACTCTAATCTTTGCATATTCATTGGGTGGATAACACACCCCTCTTCCCTTCTCTGAGTGCCTCTAACTCTTAACTCCTATCACCCATCTCTTATCAATTATCGATTACACTGTATATTGCCCCTATATGGTTCAGATATATGGACATTCTCAGCACTGATTAGGCAGGCTCTATGATTCTTATATAGCTAATATAGGCTCTTAATCATCAATGCAACCTATTATACTCCACTAGCTGGGTCAAGTCAGCTTAATTCACCATTTCTTACCAGAATATGTGCAATAATGGACCGGAACCTGTCTGGTTCCATTGGGATTCTTTGTGTTACCCATACTTAGAATTCTTAGCTGATGTTCACCCACCTGGTTACCTCTCTTCCTTGTTGAACATCACTGTATATGTCATATTATCGCTACTGCGACTTTTCTACGTTTTTCATATCAATATGACACTGCAGGGAGATACTTGTTAATTATTAAAAATGGATCCCAAAACCACTACCTCAGGGATACCTTTAACTAACTTTCCTTATCTGGCATGGCCTCTTATTCGTGGGTTGTTACCCTTTTACCTCATTCACCTATAGTAATTCTACATACTCTACCAAGCAACAGTGCCTTTTTACTAAGTCCACTGTTCACATCCCTCACTATTTCACCTTGCCTCATCCTCATCACATTACCTTCACCTTATCACCTCAATGTATCCCGAGTACATTGTTCACCTTTTGGGACTTACACTGGCACCATGCACTTTCTGTCTGGTGGAGTCCACCTGTCATCTACTTTCGCGGGCCCCTTTTGGTGCCCGACTCTAATTCTTTCGCATCCCCACCTTTCTTTTTCCCTCACCCCCTTCCCATCTTCTCACTTGCACTCCCACCACCCACCAATGGGAGGCCCAATCAGATTACCATACGTCTATTGCAACTGCCTGGATTCTATGATTCATTTTACAATATGGGCTCTTTTCAGTAATGACAGTCCTTCTGTTCCTGAGCCGTCCATGGGTGTCAATGTCTGCTTGTGTTTACCAACACAGTAATAGTTTTTGTGGCATGTACACTGCCACCAATACCCTTAATTACTTTATTGTTTTGTTTTCCTTCTCATTACATGACGTGTTGTGTTCTTTTATAGTGTTCTAGCCATCCCTGGGTGCTCTGTGCGGTTCCTGGCTGCCTATATTCTTCCCATAAGTGGCGTACTTGTGTTTCTCCTGGTAGGGGTGACTGCATTAGTTCATTCCCTTTCTTGTTCTCCCCGAGCCCAGGGCTCCCCGCCCACAGGCTCTTCGTGAACGCGCTTGCGCAGTAGCGCAGGACGCGCACCCGCGCAGTGAGGAGAAACTGACCTGGTGACGTCAGACGCCACCCGCCGGCATCGTCGTGGGCGTCTCCTGGTTGGGGAGCTCACTTAACGGGCCCTCGGGCCTCTGACTGAGCATTGCGGATCTCTCCACTGGAGGTCCATACACGCGGGGCTAAGATGGAAGGGACGCTGTCATTGACCCACCAGGGACATCTATGGGTACGTTTTTACCTTGCTAAGTTTGGATGCTATCCTCTGTAGAAACATGTTTTGTACTTGCTACCCCCCCATGGATACCACCTGGTATCTCATGTTATACCTTTTGGATACCTCTTTTTATAGACCCCCTTGCTAACTACGGGATATCCACCCACATTGTTGGGCTCCCATATGTTTGTACCCTCCATGATGCCCATTTGGTGGACACAGTTCTTGTGCATCCTTGTTTCCTACCGGCCATCCAGCTTCCGTGTTATGAGGAGCCCTCTTGTGGTCTGGTACCTCTACTACTTTTGATACACCTACAACGGTGAGTTACACCTTACACTACTAACTATTAGGGTGCTCATTAACCCCTTTCCCCCCTTCCCGTCCCCTTTATTTTTCCCCCCTGTTCCCTCCCCCCCCTTTTTTCCTCTCCTTACCCCTCCTTGGTTCCTCTTTTGCCCCCCCCTTTCCCCTAGCTCCCGTCTCCCCCCTTCCTTTTCTTCCCCCCTCCCTCCTTGGCCTCTTTCCCCCTTCCCACCTTCCCCACCCCCCCTTCCCCCCTCTTTCCTGCACTTCCTTTCTCCCTCCCCATTCCCTCTCCTCTGCCCCTCCTTGCCCACTCTTTCCTTTCCTCTTCCCTTTCTCCCTTCCCTTTTCTTTGCCCTCTCTCTTCCTCCCCATCCCCCCCCTTCCTTCCCCCCTTGGTTCCCCTTTCCCACCCTTATTAGGTTAACTGACAACTATCATGTATCTTTAAACCAGCCTACCACCCTTTTATATTTGTTCGTGTTTTCTATCTATTTAAAGGAATTCCGCACAATCCCCCTTGTTCGCCGGGGGGGGGGGGGGATCTAGTGGGGCGGCCTGGTGCCGCACACGATCACCTAGCTATAGGGTAAGCTAGTTCTCTACATTATAATTTGGTTATTCTTTCCTTTTTTACTTGCTGTATTACGATTATTGTACTTATTATGCTTGTGTTTTTACTATATTATCTGTTTCATAGATTGGTCCTCCTGAGGAAGCGGTAACCCTGCGAAACTAGTCGAGACCCAGACCATTCTATATGTTATAACAACAGATATCTCTTGGGGAAATCCTGAGCTTCTGTTTTTAATAAGTATACTATGTATTTTCTGTTTTGTAATAAAATTTCTTTTATATAATTTATGTATTGTTGTCTATCAGTACCGAGATAGTCCAGCTACTTCAGGGTGGGAATGTTATGGGGTCAACATCAGCCACTGTCCCCTGTTCCCACTCCATTTTGTTTCTTCATATTAATTTGGATAATGGTACGTATTTAAGACCTTTTACCTTTCATTATATGAGGCTATACTCTAATCTTTGCATCTCCTAGAATCTCATGGTCTTGCTCCAAGTATAGGGAAACCCATTTCATGACCTCCTCAACAAACATATATAATAAAGCCTGTCTTGGAGCCTGGGGTTGCAAATCGGTAAGGTAGCAGCTGAAAGTGCACTCAACATTGATTCAGGAAGCCTCTATAGAGTTTAGGATCCCTATTGAATTGATCAGGCAAAGGGAAGCGGTTTGAATCACTGTTAGTAGCTGTCTGTTGGCATTGCTACGCAAGTTGTGTTTGCAGTTCAGTTACTGCTCCTTGTAACTCTTGCACTCGTGCTTGTAAGCCTTGAACAACCGCAGTTAATGAGACAACCTGGTCACTCAGGAATCGTGACGGTGCGGCGTTCTCCATGTTGTGGCCAGATTATTCTGTTAGGAGAAAACCTGTAATGAGTGAGGACCAATGGCCAGCAATGCCAGACAAGCTCAGCTCTCAGGTCTGCAAGAGGTGGGGAAGTCCGAATAGCTAGACCTATGATCAGTGTTGGGATCACAAGCCAAGGTCGGTGCAGGAGAAGAGTTTCATAGTGGGGGTCACAAGCCAAGGTCGATGCAGTAGGAGAGTTTCGTAGTCAGGGTCACAAGCTAAGGTCAATGCAGGAGGAGAGATTCATAGATGGGGTCACAAGCCACAATAATCTGGCGACAGGAAGAGCCGAGGCAAGGCTTATATAGGAAGTTCATGGGAGGAGCAAGGAGTTCAAGGTTCAACAGCAATCAAGACACGAAGCAGCGTTGTCCCAATAGATCAGGCAGGATTGTCCAATAGATCAGGCAGGGAGCTGTCCATCATCCTAGATAGCTCAGTGTGAAAAATCAGTGCCAGACACAGAAGAGGGCCCAGGTTTGAGCCCAGGTCTTGACACCCTCTTTGTTTGCAGGTCAATCATAGAAGAATATTTATTGAGATAGGATAACAAAGATAAGCTTCCAAGGAAACCCATAGTGAAACCCCTATAGGGGATTGCCAATGCACAAGCTGTGTAACTACCACTTCTTTTTAAAAATGTATCTAAAGGTAAATAATAAAGAATGAAACAAAAAACTTGATGCATCTCCCATAGAAGTGGTTTGTGAGGACAGCTTAGATATTGACCCAGTGTTGCATCCATGTGGGGTGGCAGGTGGGGCAAGTAGATATTTGTTCCCTGTCTAAGCTGGATCAGAATTTGTTCAGAAAACTCAGGAACAGGGAAGTGTGGATGATGTGTGTTGGGTGGTACTGTTACCAACTATCAGATGATGCCAGCTGACAGATAGGAGATCCAGACTGTTCCAACTTGGTAGCTTGGGCATGCAGTCACACTCTCCAAAAAGCTCTTTCTCTATGGATTTTTAAGATGCTCTATCGCAGGGATATGAAATTAGCAGACCTCCAGCTGTTGCAGAACTACAACTCCCATGAGACATAGCAAGACAGCCTGACAGCCACAAGCATGACACCCAGAGGCAGAGGCGGCTGGAAGTCCGCTAATTGCATACCCTTTGCTCAATCGATAATGTGACAAAAATGAGAAATCCAAAGCTGGAGACAAGTATTTATTACCCTTAGTAATCTGTAAACACTGCTGCGCCTCAGAACCCCCATCTACCTTCAGGTTTTAGTGCAAGTGTGGGGTAGCAAAAGAAGGGACAAAATGAAAGTTCACTAATAAAAAGCTTGTATGTACTGGCAGTGTCATTTTCTTCCACCACAGCCTATGGTCATATTACAACCCTATCAGACTGCACTAGTAAGATGCTGGTTTAATTTTTGTAGTGATTTTTATTTTTAAATAATGATGATGATGATTATAATATTATCACAACCAAATGGTTTTATTTGACATTATTGCTATTACTGTGTTTTGTTTTTTTTATTCCGGTAAATGAACCAGTTTTAAAAAAAAGGTTGACAAAAACAACACATTGATTAGGCAGTTATCTAACAGCACTAAACCAAAGTACACAGTGATTAAGTTTCATGTGCTACTCTTTGATGTGTGACACAGATAAGATAGAGATGGAACACCCAGAAGCTTCATTTGAGAGTTTCAAACAAACATAAACTTCAAATTGTTCACATTCTTGCTTGATTATGCTTATCTATTGTTTGTGTTCCACAAAACTAGAATCAAGGTCAGGTGGGAGTTGTAGTATTAGAGAAAATGGAACATGCACATGCATTTAATCAGTGCACTTGTAACATTACTTTCCAATTGCTCCATAGTTAGCTTGTTTTCTTTCTTTTCAAATTAGGGAAATAGGCTTGAAGCGGAAATGTTTTTCTGGTAGCATTGACATATCATAAAACAATTCAGTGCTCATTATATGACCTTACATTCTCAGAAAATGGCAGTAAAGTCAGTCACCTCACTTCTTTATGTAATATACCTATAATTCAGGTTATTGCTTTAGGCGTTAAGAATGATTAAACCAGATTAATCTATAACTGTAACCTGTAACACTGTGTCATGAAGCTTTGGTTAGCGTTTTCTGTTAATTTACTGTAGTCTGTGACAAATAATGTGCAAAATAGAAAAGCAGTATTTACAGAGTCTAAAGGCTATACAAAAGTTACATTGTTTACAAAAAAATATCCTTTTATTTTTATTTTTTTAATTCTTTATCTCACCAGAAAATTGGATTCTTTCGCTGCATAAAAATATAGTCTTAGGTATTGTAACTAATATCATTAGTGAGAAACTATTAGTTAGAAAATCACTCAGAACCAATTTAAATTCCAGCATCCAGATTTTATGTAGCACCTCATTTATTGTGATCATGCCAGAAAAATGCAATCAGTTGTTCATGAACTCATACTAATTCTCTTCTAATATATTATTCTTTTAAAAATATTTTAGTTTATCATACCTCAAAATACTCCCAAATAATTTACACTATGGGGGTGATTTACTAAGAAGAAGGCACTGCACCAGTTCATACATTAATTGGTGCGCAGGAAAAGTCATTATTCGAACTGTCCCCTTCCATAGCAAGGAAAGACCTACCAATGTCTTTCCCTGGGGACACACAAGTCAGTCTAAATAGTTCCCTCATTAGGCAAATTGCACTCTAGCATTTTGCTGTGTACACCCCAAATTATTAGGTGTCTTGGACTTTATTTACTAAAGGCAAATCCACTTTGCACTACAAGTGCACTTGAAAGTGCAGTTGCTGGAGATCCGAGGGGGACATGTAAGCAAAATAAAATAACTGCATATTTGCTTCTACATGATTGGATGATAAAATCACCAGTGCTTCCCCTCAGATTTACAGCGACTACACTCATATTGCAGAGTGGATTTGCCTTTAATAAACCCCAAAATAGCTAATAATTTGGGGTGTACACAATAAAGTGCTAGAGTGCAATTTTCCTAATCGGGACACTAGTTAGATTGACCTGTGTGTCCCCAAGGAAAGACATTGGTAGGGTTTTGTAATGGTGAGACTAATACTACGCTTAACCGAAAAAGCAAGAATAGTAGCAACTAATATATGGAATACTTGCATATATAAAAATTAGAGAAGCAATAGCTGCGCTAAAGATTGATAATCCTACTGGTGATAAACCAATGTGAGACCAATTAAGTGAAAATTGTATATAAATGAATTGTGATATTATATGTGATAAATCCAAGATAATGAATGACAACCCAAAAAAGGAAAAATAGGTGAATGTCGAATAAATTAAGATAATAAAAAAATGATAATGATGATGAAAAATGCAAAACAAAAAATTTCTTCTGTCTGATGAAGATACTGTGACAATAAAATGTAAACTTCCACCACCATTGAGTGCTGATCACCGTAAGAAATATGCGCTTACCAGAGGGCAAGCAAAATACAGCTTGCGGCTAAACACCCAACCAGAGCCTTTGCTGTGGGGATCCTTGATGGATAACTCAGAACATCAAACCGGGACAACCCGCTAGGATGTATGGAATCTCCCGAGTAGGTATCAGGTGTTGGCCGAGAATACAAAAACGGAGCTTCCCATAGTGTATTACCATTGAAAAAGGTTTATTAAAAGATAAAAGTTGCACTTACATTCAGCATGAATAAGCACAGCGTGAATAGCAGGCCGGCTTGCGAGCACCCGTTCGCTCAGAAGGTCCAACGCGATGACGTCAGCGCGTACTGTCCGCCCGACGTGCGTTTCATCATAAATTGACGTAGTCTGGGGCACGGGCGATGCACTGACGCATCACGTTATATACACAACAGTATTAGCCAAGCCTCAATCTGAGATGAGGATAGAGGCGCAAACAAACCAAGCATGGCGGACGGATATCATCTAGTCCGCCATGATGTATATGGGCAAAGTAGTGGCAAAAAATATATATTTATTATTAAAATGTGTATATAAAAAATGCAGTGCCGGAGGTACACATTCTAAAAACACCATCAATCCATGTGTTGAACACAGCCAAAACAATGGTATAAATGAACCAAAGGGCATAGATGGTGAAGGTTAGGAAAATAAAAAATATAGAATATTAAAAAATAAATTAAAAACGGATCATCCATAATTAAACTAGGAATCCGAAAAGGGTACAAAAACAAATAAAACATCAAAAGACCTCCATGACTTTAGAGACTGAAAATGAACATAATAAGAGATGGCAGGGGCGATCGTAGGAGGTAGAGGGAAAACCTGATATGAGAATGTCACAATCCTCAAATCACATGGAGTTTACAGTTACTTAATGTTGATAAATAAGCCTAATAATAACAAAAGAACACAAAAAAACACAGAAAACGCAAGCACCACAAAAAATAAAAATAAATAATAAGTGAAAAATAAATAATGAATGATGAATGAGTGATGGATGAATGAATAAGTGAATAAATAAAAAATAAAAAATGAACGAATGAATAAATGAATGAAAAATGAAAAGTAAGTGCATGAATAAATGATAATGGATAGAACTAGGAATTGTCAATAAAGGAATTAACATCTACATCGATGTTAAGGCCAAATGGGGCATAACATTTTAACCTATGAATCGATGTCATTTCGAGCTGAGATATGCTCCTAACAAAGGAACTGCCTCTCCAGTGTGGGCGGTATTTGTCAATACCTAAAAATATAGTTTTGGCAGGCACTGAAGATAATGTCTGGATACAGAGTGTTTGGGAAAACCATTCTTTTTATTGGTAATGTGCTCAATTAAACGCACAGATTGGTAGGGTTTTTTTGATCGACAACATTGAAATCTAGGAGGAAAGATTGGCTTTCGTTTTACTACTATTAAATTGCTTTTATGGGTACTATTAGAATTCCAACTTAGCCTTGCCTGCTATGTCCTATCCGGTGCTTGGTTTGTAAGGAAACAGCTGGCGACTGTTGTTTACAGGACCCGCTCAGCCTGCATTACCTTTCACAAGGTAGGAGTTTGCTTTACTTGCTTTATATATCTATCTGGCTCCTTTGGAGGTTGTGGAATAGCTCTCTATCAACAAATCCCCCCCTTTGCTGGTTAGATATGTGTCGAGGTACTGTTATATGTACACATAGCTATAATAAACGTTGACTTATTGTTATATATTGTTTACATTCCCTAGAAATGGAACTATTGAGTATCTAATGTAGCTTGGCTATCCGGAGACATAATTTGGGAACATATACTTTCCAGTTGCTTGCAGCTCCTATTCCATTTGGAGGTAGGCTTAACTGCACAAACCGGTACAATATCACTAGTCCCTATACCCCTTTATTGTGTATATTTCTTTATCTTCCTATCCTCCCCTTCTTTTCTCCATCCTTTTTTTCCCCCCTTTTTTCCGCCCTTCCCTTCCCTTTTCTTCCCTCCCCTTTTTTCCTTTTCGCCCTCCCCCTCCCCCTCCCTTTCCTTCCCTCTTCTTCCCCCCCCCCTTTTCCCCCCCCTCCCTTTCCTTCCCCCTTCTTTCCCCCTCCCCCCCTTTTCCCTCCCCCGTCTCCTTTCCCCTTCCTGTGTTTCTTCCCCTTGCCCATGTTCCGCCCCACCTTCTCCGCTCTTGCTTTGTCCCTTCTCTTTCCTCGTTAAATCTCTCCCACACATGGAGTGCGGCTATACCTTCACCATCTTCTAAAGTTCTACTTGGCCCTACATTAACCCTTTCTTGGTAGCCGGGACCTTTTATTCTACTATCCTCCCGGGATTCATACCTGCTATGGTCTTTCTACCAGACTTTCTACCAGGGGCTGCAGGCTCCAGATTTTGTGTCACATGGCTTTGCCTTCCCAGATCTAAGTTGCCCACCCAAAAAACCCTTGAACACCCCCTCCACCCTGCATGCTATGCCTGGCTGCTGAGCTCCTTTCCCATTACAGCACTCTAGTGTTCCTCCTCTGCAGGGCTGAAATCACATTCCTTTACAACACAGCCAGTTAGCTATGATTTGCACAGGGTGTATCTGCCTACCGCAACTACACTGCCATTCCGAACAGAGAATTTCACAGGTCAGAAGGGCAACATAAAAGCCAGATACACCCTGTAAAGGCTGATAGACTGTGTGTAAAAGAATGTGATTCCAGCCCTGTGTAGTGTGTTTGGGGGGGCTGTATACAGTGCTGGAATGGGAAAGGAGCTCTGCCAAGTGACCTGCCAAGGGTCCCTGTCCTCTGATTCTTCAGCGGTGATCCCTGTCCTCTGATGTAAAGAGGAACTCTGGGAACTCAAAGCACTTAAGCCACTTTGAGTACCTTGGCGTGCGGTGGATTTATCTGCAAGCACGTTAGAAGTAGTGGGGGGAGGCCCAGGTCAGCGTTTGCATCAGGGCTCACAAGCTTCAAGCTACGCCTCTGAACATGAGCCTACAGAGAGGGGAGAACACTGGTACACAAACTGGCATTCATGTTCTCCCAGCCGCAGCGTATTGCCAAGTTGTCTCCAGTGGTAATGAGGATGGAGATGATGATGATGAGGTCACTGACTTGACTTGGGTGCGGGATAGAGAGTAGAGAGCAGCCACCCTATTTCATCACATTGTGGAGCTGTTATCTCCTGCCCCACTTCCCACAGCTCAGCTGTCTGGGCCTTTTTTAGTACATGTGCAGCCGATCGCACTGTTGCTATTTGCAAACTTTGTCTCAAGCACATCAAGTGTGGTAAAAACACCAACCATTTGGGTACTACATGCTTGACAAGGCATTTAACCTCCCACTACTCAGCCCATTGGCAAGAGCACCTAGAAGCCACACAAAAGAGGCACAAATCTGTCCCTCCTCCTTACTCACCTCAGTTTGTCCCTGCTATACCTCATGACCTATCAGCAACCTCCATTGACAGGGATAATGGTATAGCGCAGGGTGTCCCATGTCCTTGCAGCACATCTGCCTGCAGCACACCACCAGCTGTAGACTATAGCCAGCAAATTTCTCTGCCCCATCTGCTGCAGTGGAAAAAAAATACATTCCCTGCCACCCACATGCCCAGCGTCTAAATGCAAGCTTGTCAAAGCTGCTGGCTCTACAACTTCTGCCTTTCTGCCTGGTGGATTCTGCCCCCTTCCATGAATTTGCAGAACGTGCTGTACCACAATGGCAGGTTCCCAGTCGCTATTTCTTTTCACGTAAGGCCATTCCAGCTCTCTACCATAATGTGGAAGACATTGTTTCGGCATCGTTGTGCAAGGCAGTCAGCCGCAAAGTCCACGTTACTGCTGACACGTGGTCCAGCAAGCAAGGGCAGGGACAATTTATTTAGTTCACAGCACACTGGGTAACTCTGCTTGCAACTCAGGAGGATGCAGGACAGGGCTCAGTGCTGCAGCTTGTTGTGCCCCCACGACTCCATACAGCTGTGATGATGCTGATTTGTCAGCTCTACCCCCTCCTCCTTCTCCTCCATCATGCCCACCCCTTCTGAATTGTATTATGAACCTCAAGTACCACCTAAGTGTTCAAAGGGCTATTCAATGGGTCAGGCTAAAAGGTGGCATGCAGTGCTTCAGTTGGTGTGTCTAGGGGACAGAAACCACCCCGGAGCAGAGATTCTTGCAGCTTTGCAGGGACAGGCCCAGAGGTGGTTCAAGCCATGCCAGCAGGAGCCAGGAATGGTGGTGTGTGATAATGGCACAAACCTGTCCACCCTTAAACAGGGAAAGTTGACACATGTGCCATGCCTGGCACATGTCCTCAATTTGGTGGTGCAGCGTTTCCTAAATAGGTACCCAGGGTTGGCAGATCTACTAAAGTAGGCCAGAAGAATCTGTAGCCATTTTAGGCAGTCATACACAGCCAGTGCTCGGTTGGCTGAAATTCAGCGGGAATTCCACCTGCCCGTAAAGCGCCTGATTTGGGATGTGCCCACCAGGTAGAACTCGACTTTGGCAATGCTGCAGTGGCTGCACATGCAGCAGAGGGCCATCAACGAGTACCTGTATGAGTGTGGCACAACGTCAGGCTCAGCCCGGCTCGGCTTTTTTACCCACACCAATGGCTGCTCATATAGGATGCATGCACTGTGCTGTCACCATTTGAGGAGGCCACAAGGATGGTGAGCCATGACCATGCATGCATCAGTGACACAGTCCCTGTTGTGTTCCTGCTGGAGCAGACTCTGCGTGGCATTATGGACAGGGCTCATGAGGCAGAGCGGGGCTTCTTTTCATCTCAAGGCCCACTTTATGCAGACACCATTGTTCCTATGACACAGAACACACAAGAGAAGAGGAGGGAGAGAAGGGGAGAGAAGGGGAGAGAAGAGGAGGGAGAGAAGAGGAGGAGAAAAGAGGAGGAGGAGGTACCTATAGTTCCAGATACTATAATCCTCAGTGACCCAGAGGAGTCTGCTTCTCATGCCTCCGCAAATTTGCGGTGCTTGGACTCCCTGATGCTTCAAAGCCTACAAAAGGACCCAAGAATACGTGACGCAAAGGAAATGGATCACTATTCATTGGCAACCCTCCATGACCACCGTTATAGGGGAAAGTCTCAAAACCTCATCCTGTCCCCTCAGAGAGTGCAAAAGATGAAATCTCCTAAGGACACCTTAAAGAGGAATTTATCGAACACTTTTCCCGACTCTGGTAGAGTACAGTGTACCCTACCAGAAAACGTAGGTTTAAGGCTTCTGTTGGTCAAGAGAGGAGCGATGCAGAAGGTGGCTGCCTAAGTAATGCATTTCTCAATTTTTTTTAGTCCTCGCCACTCAGGGCTGTCAGTTTCCACATCCCATCGGCAGTGTCTGCATTACATGGTGGATGATTATCTAGGGGTGAAAACAGAGATGGAGAGCTTTCCTGTCAACGATCCACTGGTTACTGGGTCATGAGACTAGACCACTGGCCAGAACTTGCCCAGTATGCTATTGGGCTGCCCTGCATCCAGCGTGCTTTCTGAACAGGTATTCATCAGTACCTTCTATAGGGTTATCTTGCTTCATCAAGGGTACCTCTATAGAGTTACGTTGTGAAGGCGCCACCGACACCCAAAGAGCAATTTTTCCGCACCCGTTACAGAAGTAGAAATCCAAAGTCTGTGGTAGAGACAACAGAATTTATCCCAAAAATCTCTAATCTTGTTCCCAGTGCACTACATTGTGGCCTCATCATGCAGACTGGCTCCTCAAGCCATTGCTTACAAAATAAAGAAAACATGTAGGGAAAATGAATGCAATGCAATTATTGCCGCAGCAGCTTCTGTACACAGTACAGTTGTGCCACTTTACAGATAAGGGGACTCCCCAGGCACTATATTGAAATTAATTTTTCATTTTTATACTTTCACTTTAGACATCAATAAATCATTGCTCATTTAAAAATTACGTTTTTTTACAAACTTTTTTTCATTGATACATGTCTCCCAGGGCAGTACCAAGACCTCCATAACCACTGTATGCCCAATTACTTGAATATAAGTCTTCAAAATGGGCACTTTTGATTTTTCACGTTCGGGTCCCATAGACTTCAATGGGGTTTGTTATTCAGTTCCGAACGTTCGCAATGTTCGAAAGTTTTGGTGCGAACCAAAGAGGGAGTCATTCGGCCCATCCCTACTAACCCGCCGCCCCCCCATCTATGCGTCTGGCCCCCAATCTGCATTCAGGGTGCCGGATGCATGGATTCCAATGTGGGGGGGGGGGTTTAAGCATGTGATTAGAGCCAGAGGCTATAATAGGCTTCAAAAAAGGGTGGGCTCGGGCGCAGAGCACTGCACCCAAAGCCCACCCAGTTGTGTGACAATAACGAATGAATATTCGCTATTGTAACACTGACTCTCCTCCCAGCCAATAAGGAAGCGATTGGCCGAAAGGAGAAGCAATCTTAATGGCCAAGGGGGAGGAGGGAGGATACGCATGGCTGGAGGAGACGCATGGCCGGAGGAGATGCACGGTTGGAGGAGAAGCAGGGGAAGACTGACCACCGACCCACCAGCAACCACAATGGCTCACCCGCAGCGGTTTAGCAATACAGCACTCCCTGGCTCAGACAGAGGAGGGAGGAGGAGGGGAGATCGGAGTTATTCTGGGCAGGACATCTGCCTCCTAAGGTAAGGATGCCGCCTGTCTCCCATGCGAGGGGGGTATTCCTGGCATTCATGTCCGTCTCCAGGGGAGGGGAATGGCCTTGTCTACCGTCGGGGGGGGTGCTGACATTGGTTTGCCCATCCCGAATTATCGAGCACCATCCGCCACTGTTTTTACCATAACCCAGCACAAATAACCCCGCCCCGGGTGCTTTTGTTAGCATTTTTTAATATACTACACTAATGTTTCTAAGTTTACATTTTACTGTAGATCCTAAATCCTTTAAATTATTTTTCAGGTTAGCCACTAAAGGCAGGGTATATAAATAATACATAACTGCCTAAGAGCTGTTTTAAAAACATACTGCATTGTTTTACATACTGTAGGTCGGCTGACCTATGAACGTGCATTTTGAAAATGAGTAAACCATTAGCACATATTGATAATATTACTCCTGTTAAGCTGATCACTTCTACATGTACTGTATATTTGAAAAAAAACTAGGCTATAAATTCTGTTTAAATGTACTTGTGACCAAAATGGCACCAAATACTTCTGCTTGCACATACCAACTCCTGTTATTTCTAATATTTATTGTTTCAATGCTATTTATTGCATGTCACTTATTTTAGGAAAAAAACTGAGCAAACTCAGAATAAGTCCTGCAGTTTAGTTTAACCCTTTTGCTGCCAAGGATTTAGGCCTGAGTCTGACCATGATCACTTCCAGCTGGAGGGTAGAAGTGTGACCCCTGAATGCCGCACAGCCATAGTATCCTACAGAAATAAATGGAGTGGCAACCTCAGCCTGGACTCCGACCAGGCCACGCCCCTGCTTCTAGCTGGCCACCTGAGTAAGCCTTACATTCTTGGCATTCCAGGTTCTGGTAGGCTCATGGTCATTTCAGGGGCCATAAACTTATATTGAAACTTTCCCACAGACTATGTTGATTAAAAGACTAGCTGTGATCAGCGACTGACAGGCTTCTAATTAAAGCTATTCACTGAAATTGACAGTGGCTGTGTGCATGTAACTGCACATCCAAGTGATTGCATGCTTATAGGGATGTATGAGCAGCCCAGGTTGCATCCAGGATGTACAGTTACATGCATACAGTCATAGTATCTGTCAGTCATTGATTTGTACCGGCTGCTGCCTACAACTGTATGCTGTAACTGTAAATCTATGAGCGAATAAAGTCTTTTTTTTTTTTTGCTTTTTGTTGGGGGGTGTTCTGTTTATTCACAAACCAATTTTTTACTATGCTTTAGGTATCAATGAACACAAAAGTGCTTGTTGCTGATCACTCGCTGTTTTCATTCAGGAAAGGAAAAAGTCAGTAAACATGAGAGGCATGTTTACCAACCCCCCCACTACTCTTAATCCTGAAATCTGATTATCCCTCTGTGTGTCTGCAGCTGATGAGAGGTGGCAAAGAAGAAGAAGTCAGGAGAGCTGCAGGGAAATCTGTGGGGGATTGTGTGATTGGAGCCATAGCATAAAGCCAGAAGACTGGGGGAACATTGGTGGACACCGGGAGGTGGGGGATAGAAGTGGGCACACAGGGACACAGCCTTGAGCCACATAGCTGTAGAACACAGGGCACAGTGTGGGTGGTGATCTGAAAAGTGAAACACTGGCACTTGGGCTTGTAAATCAACTTTATTAAACACCCGGATAAAAGTCACAGATGCAAAAGTGCTGAGATGTTTCAGCCACAAATGGCTTTACTCATAGCAAACTGAACAATAGGCTGGCTTCATCATTTATAACCTCTTACCTAAAGATGGAATCTATCTCAGGTGGATGCTAATTGATGAGCCAAACCACAGCTCCAAACCACAGTCCAAGCATTACAACACATACAGTACAAACAATAAAATCAATATCTACATGGCACAAATGTTTGAAAACAATAGGTTTATGTCTGTCCTAGGAGAGATGCCAAGTGGTGAAAGTTGGGACTGGAAAGACGGAAAAAAATAGTATGAACAACCAGATCACCAAATGTACATGTACATTTTATTTTAGAAACTAATTAAGATCACATCTCAAATTCATACCATTAGGTGTTCTGGTGTCGAGCTTGAGAATCCACCAGGCTTCTCACTCAAGAAGAAGCTGGTATGTGTCACCGCCCCTGGAAGGACTTTTAGCTTTTTCAATACCATAAAAGCTAAAGCCTGACATATCATCGCTGTGCACTTCTCTAAAATGTTTTGAAACCTATGATACTGTATCTGGGATGCATCCACGGATTCTAAATTTTAATGGATGTATAGTACATCCTGTGTTTTTGCAGTGAACATTTTTTGCATTGTATCACGTAGACCACATATTGTGTATTACAATTTATTTATGTATATGCAAAACGTAGTGTAGCTCTTTTTTATATACTTTATAAACTGAAATGTGTCGCAAAAAAAACAAAAAACCTTCCTAAATGGCCCCCCACAATGTGCAAAATTTCTAAAAAAATAAACATAAACATAAAAACAGAGTTGCACAAATTGAATTTCATAAGTGTCACAGTGCTAAATGCAGATGAAAATGGTCAAATTTACAAAATGTGCATCAACAAGAATAAAAACTCCAAAGCATGCTTCCTGTGCATAAAAATTTGTGTGCAAAATAAGATAATGTTCAGTGTACTAAGGCAATTTTCCCAAGTCCAAAACAATGTGTTCTGAATCCTCACAATAATCCACAGCAATCCAATTCCAGAGAATCCCAAGTGGTTACTCTACCACCACACATAGTATTTGGCTACTCCCATTTACAGATTGACCTCCAGGTTAGTACGAGGTCAAAAATGGCTTAGAATAAATAAAATGCCCCGCTCTGTGCTCTCGTGCCTAGTGTGGTCAGTATTTAATAGGAAAGCAGAGGGATTGGCAGGCGGGATGGCTTAATATAGCTTAACGTGCAATAAAGTGCCCAAACCTCATTCAATTGCCCTGAAACTTTGCACAGCCTAAGTTTTTAACTTTCCAAACCTATCCTAGAAGTTTCATGTATTTCAGTGTTCCACAAGGCAAACTAGGGACATTAAGCTTGTTTTTGGGAGCTTAATGTGGCTTAACATACAAAAAAGACCTTAAATGTTAACCAATTTCCCCCAAACTTCACACAATAGAAGACCCTATTTATGCCAACATATTCAGAAAATTTCAGCTCATTTAGTAAATCACATCAAAAATGATTCGCATTATTCACGTAGGTCTGTGAGTGCACGTAGGTCTGCGAGTGGTCTGCGAGTGCCTATAGTTCTGCGAGTGGTCTGCGAGTGCACGTAGGTCTGCAAGTGCACGTACAGTAGTTCTGCGAGTGGTCTGTGAGTGCACGTAGATCTGCGAGTGATCTTAGATCTGCGAGTACCTGTGTATTGTCTTTTTGAGTATTAGTGTCAGGAAGCTAGTTGTTAGGTAATTTGGACAGGGTATGATCCCCAATCCTCTATAAATTTAATAGTTACGATGCCCGGCGGGTGTGGAGAGGTGACTCGTACATCTTGCGGCATGTATGCGTTCCTTGATCATCTGATCGAGGGTGAATACTGCTGTTCAAAATGTAAGCGCATTATTTCCCTGGAAGCCCAGGTTCTGAATCTGGGGAAGCAACTGTCAGCACTGAGAAGTCTCTCCATACTAAAGAAGAGCCAGGAATGTACACCGCAGGTGCCGGCTAGGGCCAGCACAGAGGCGCGTGGAGACAAAGAGGTGCAGGCACTAGCAAAAAGTAGATGGGTGACAGTCAGGAAGGGTAGAGGGGAAAGTGCCAGAGCCTATCCAGAGCTGCAGCATCCCAATAAGTACGCTTCATTGAGTGACATTGGTGAAACCAGTCAGGGATCAGCACTGCTGGAGCTGAGGGAGTCTCCTAGCTGACGGGGAAGAACTCCTCCAGTGAGAGTGGGGTGGAAGCGAAGGGAAAGGAAAGACAGATTCTGGTGGTAGGGGACTCAATTCTTAGAAGGACAGAGAGGCCAATCTGTAACAAAGACCTGAAGCGCCAAATTGTATGTTGTCTACCGGGCGCTCATGTTCGGTACATTACGGATCTGGTGGACAGATTAATGGGAGGGGCTGGGGAAGACCCAGCTGTCATGGTGCACGTTGACACCAATGACAAAGTCAGAGGCAGATGGAGTGTGCTAAAGAACGATTTTAGGGACTTAGGAGCTAAATTGAGGAAAAGGACCTCCAAGGTAGTATTCTCAGGAATACTACCGGTACATTGAGCCACACCAGAAAGGCAGAGGGAGATTAGGGAATTAAACAAGTAGCTGAAGAGCTTGTGTAGTAAGGAGGAGAGGACCTCCTTCCTGGAGGACTGGGCCGACTTCGCAGTCGATAACCGGTAGTATAGAAGGGACAGACTGCACCTAAATGAGGAGGGTGCAGATCAGCTGGGAATGAAGATGGCCAAAAAGTTAGAGGGGTTTTTAAACTAGGCAATGGGGGAAGGGTCCAGAGGTAGAGATAGTCAGCGTGGAACATATTCCAGAGGGTAGTATTGGGGGCATTAGTGGTAGGTTGACCAAAGCATATAAACCCAAGGTAAGTATAATAGCAAGTCCTAGTTGCAATCTCGGAAAACCCAATAGGAGGATAATATGCGACCGGTCTAAACTACGCGGCATGTTCACCAATGCCAGGAGCCTGGCAGACAAGATGGGTGAACTAGAGATACTGTTGTACGAGGAGGATTTGGATTTTGTGGGAATTTCAGAGACCTGGTTCAACAGCTCTCATGATTGGCTGGTAAACATTCAAGTGTATACCCTTTATCACAAGGATAGAGAAGGTAAAAAAGGGGGAGGGGTATGCCTATATATCAAGAATAATGCACAAGTGAATGTGAGAGATTAGATCACTAAGGAAGCTAGGGAGGAGGTGGAATCCTTATGGGTGAAGCTCCAAAGGGATGAAGTTAAGGGGAAAATAATACTGGGAGTATGCTATAGGCCCCCTAACCCAAAGGAGGAAGGGGAGACAGATCTCCTATCACAATTTGGATTAGCAGCAAGGATAGGAAGTGTTATCATAATGGGGGATTTTAACTATCCAAACATAGACTGGGCGGAGGGAACCGCACATTCATCTAAGGCTCGCTAGTTCCTAAATGTCTTGCAGGACGATTTTATGGGTCAGATGTTAGACGCACCAACTAGAAATAAAGAGTTACTGGATCTACTGATTACCAACAATACAGACCTGATCACGGATGTGGAAATACGGGGCAATTTAGGTAACAGCGATTACAGGTCAATTGGCTTCAGTATAAATCACACAAATACGAAACATAAGGGGAATACAAAGACACTGAATTTCAAAAGAGCCAACTTCCCTAAACTAAAATCTTAGGAACAAAGAATGCGGAGGAGAATTGGGTGTGCTTTAAGAGCATATAAAATAAGGGCATTAACCAATGCATCCCAATGGGTAATAAATTTAAAAGAACGAACAAAAAGACTTGGATGGCTTACCTCCAATGTAAAAATGCATATAAAAGCAAATGAGAAGGCCTTCAAAAAATAAATACTGGGTTGAGGAATCATCATCAGCATTCAGACTTTATAAAGAATGCAACAAGAAATGTAAGTGTGCAAAGATAGAACATTAAAGACACAGATAGCGGAGGAGGCCAATCCTGAGAAATTCTGTAAATATGTAAACGGTAAAAAAGGGAGGACAGACCATATTGGCCGCATAAAGAATGAGGAAGGACATCTGGTTACAAAGGATGGGGAGATGGCGAAGGTATTGAATTTATTCTTCTCCTTAGTCTTCACGAGGGAATCGGGGGGCTTCAGTTACCAAAACTGCAGTGTTTATCCTCATGACACATCACAGGAAGCACCTCCATGGTTAACAGAAGACAGAATTAAAATTAGACTTGGGAAACTTAACATTAATAAATCACCGGGACCAGATGGCTTGCACCCGAGGGTACTTGGGGAACTCAGTCAAGTAATTGCCAGACCATTGTTCCTAATTTTTACTGACAGTCTACTGACTGGAATGGTACCAGCTGATTGGAGAAAAGCCAATGTAGCACCAATATTTAAAAAGGGCCCAAAATACATCCCTGGGAATTACAGACCAGTTAGCCTAACATCAATATTATTTAAACTCTTGGAGGGGATGATAAGGGACTATATACAAGATTTTAGTAATGAGAAAGGTATCATCACCAGTAATCAGCATGGATTCATGAACAATCATTCTTGCCAAACCAATCTATTAATCTTCTATGAGGAGGTGAGTTGCCATCTAGATAAAGGAAGACGTGGTGTATCTGGATTTTGCAAAAGCATTTGACACAGTTCCCCATAAACATTTACTGTACAAAATAAGGTCCATTGGCATGGACCATAGGGTGAGTACATGGATTGAAAACTGGCTACAAGGGCGAGTTCAGAGGGTGGTGATAAATGGGGAGTACTCGGAATGGTCAGGGGTGGGTAGTGGGGTCCCCAAGGGTTCTGTGCTGGGACCAATCCTGTTTAACTTGTTCATAAACGACCTGGAGGATGTCGTAAACAGTTCAATCTCTGTATTTGCGGACGATACTAAGCTAAGCAGGGCAATAACTTCTCCGCAGGATGTGCAAAACCTTGAAAAAGATCTGAACAAATTAATGGGGTGGGCAACTACATGGCAAATGAGGTTCAATGTAGAAAAATGTAAAATGCATTTGGGTGGCAAAAATATGAATGCAATCTATACAATGGGGGGAGAACCTCTGGGGGAATCTAGAATGGAAAAGGACCTGGGGTTCCTAGTAGATGATAGGCCCAGCAATGGCATGCAATGCCAAGCTGCTGCTAATAAAGCAAACAGAATATTGGCATGCATTAAAAAGGGATCAACTCCAAAGATAAAACGATAATTCTCCCGCTCTACAAGACTCTGGTCCGGCCGCACCTGGAGTATTCTGTCCAGTTCTGGGCACCAGTCCTCAGGAAGGATGTGCTGGAAATGGAGCGAGTTCAAAGAAGGGCAACAAAGCTAATAAAGGGTCTGGAGGATATTAGTTATGAGGAAAGGTTGCGAGCACTGAACTTATTCTCTCTGGAGAAGAGACGCTTGAGAGGGGATATGATTTCAATATACAAATACTGGTGACCCCACAATAGGGATAAAACTTTTTCGCGGAAGGGAGCTTAACAAGACTCGTGGCCACTCATTGAAATTAGAAGAAAAGAGGTTCAACCATAAACTACGTAGAGGGTTCTTTACTGTAAGAGCTGGAAGGATGTGGAATTCCTATCCACAGGCAAGGGTCTCAGCGGGGAGCATTGATAGTTTCAAGAAACTATTAGATAAGCGCCTGAACGACAGCAACATACAGGCATATACAATGTAATACTGACATATAATCTCACACTTGGGTTGGACTTGATGGATGTGTGTCTTTTTTCAACCTCACCTACTATGTAATATTATACACACACACACACACACACACACACACACACACACACACACACACATCCCTGTTCTGTGAGGAGAGGCAGATCGTGACGGTTAGAACACACAGTCAGGGAGCACAGTTAACCCCTTGATCGCCCCCTAGTTTTAACCCCTTTCCTGCCACTGACATTTACACAGTAATCAGTGCATTTTTGTAGCGCTGATTGCTGTATAATTGTCAATGGTTTAAAAAATGTGTCAAAAGTGTCCGATGTGTCCGCCATAATGTCGCAGTCCTGATAAAAATCGCAGATCGCCACCATTACTAATTAAAAAAATAAATAAATAAAAATGCCATAAATCTATCCTCTATTTTGTAGACGCTATAACTTTTGGGCAAACCAATCAATGTATGCTTATTGTGATTTTTATTACCAAAAATATGTAGAAGAATACATATTGGCCTAAACTGAGGAAAAAATTAGCTTTTTTAAAAAAAATTGGGGATATTTATTATAGCAAAAAGTACAAAATATTGTGTTTTTTTTCAAAATTGTCGCTTTTTTTGTTTATAGCGCAAAAAATTAAAACCGCAGAAATGATCAAATATCACCAAGAGAAAGCTCTATTTGTGCGAAAAAAAAGCGTCAATTTTGTTTGGGTACAACGTTGCATGACCGCACAATTGTCAGTTAAAGCGATGCAGTGCTGAATCGCAAAATGGCCTGGTCGTTAAGCAGCCAATTCTTTTGGGGCTGAAGTGATTAATGTAAAAAGAGCTTAATGTACCATAATGTGCCTAAACCACAATCAATTGTCTTGAAACATTGCACAGCTTTAGTTCTCAACTTCCCAAACCTATCCTTTAAGTTTCATGCATTTCGGTGTTCCACAAGGCAAACTAGGGACAATACGTTTGTTTTTTGATGAGCTTAATGTGGCTTAACGTACAAAAAATACCAGAAATGTTTACCAATTTCCCCCCCAACTTCACACAATAGAAGGCTCTATCTATGCCAACATATTCTGAAAATTTCAGCTCATTTGGTAAATCACACCAAAAGTTATTCACATTAAGCTATATTTTACAATGCTAGTTACATAGTTACATAGTAGGTGAGGTTGAAAAAAGACACACATCCATCAAGTCCAACCTATGTGTGTGATTATATGTCAGTATTACATTGTATATCCCTGTAGGTTGCAGTCGTTCAGGTGCTTATATAATAGTTTTTTGAAACTATTGATGCTCCCCGCTGAGACCACCACCTGTGGAAGGGAATTCCACATCCTTGCCACTTTTATGCCCTGTACACACTATAGGATTTTCAGATGGAAAATGTGTGATAGGACCCTGTTGTCGGAAATTCTGACCGTGTGTAGGCTCCATCACACATTTTCCATAGGAATTTCCGACACACAAAGTTTGAGAGCTTGCTATAAAATTTTCCGACAACAAAATCCATTGTCGGAAATTCCGATCGTGTGTACACAAATCCAACGCACAAAGTGCCACGCATGCTCAGAATAAATTAAGAGAGGAAAGCTATTGGCTACTGCCCCGTTTATAGTCCCGACGTACGTGTTTTACGTCACCGCGTTCAGAACGATCGGATTTTCCAACAACTTTGTGTGACCGTGTGTATGTAAGACAAGTTTGAGCCAACATCCATTGGAAAAAATGGATCAATGGATTTTGTTGTCGGAATGTCCGATCAATGTCCGACCGTGTGTACAGGGCATTACAGTAAAGAACCCTCTACGTAGTTTAAGGTTAAACCTCTTTTCTTCTAATTTTAATGAGTGGCCACGTGTCTTGTTAAACTCCCTTCCGCAAAAAAGTTTTATCCCTATTGTGGGGTCACCAGTATGGTATTTATAGATTGAAATCATATCCCCTCTCAAGCGTCTCTTCTCTAGAGAGAATAAGTTCAGTGCTCGCAACCTTTCCTCATAACTAATATCCTCCAGACCCTTTATTAGCTTAGTTGTCCTTCTTTGTACTGGCTCCATTTCCAGTACATCCTGAGGACTGGTGCCCAGAACTGGACAGCATACTCCAGGTGCAGCTGGACCAGAGTCTTGTAGAGTGGGAGAATTGTCGTTTTATCTCTGGAGTTGATCCCCTTTTTAATGCATGCCAACATTCATTTGCTTTGTTAGCAGCAGCTTGGCATTGCATGCCATTGCTGAGCCTATCATCTACTAGGACACCCATGTCCTTTTCCATCCTAGATTCCCCCAGAGGTCCCCCCCCAATGTATAGATTGCATTCATATTTATGCCACCCAAATGCATTATTTTACATTTTTCTACATTAAACCTCATTTGCCTTGTAGTTGCCCACTCCATTAATTAGTTCAGATCTTTTTGCAAGGTTTCCACATTCTGCGGAGAAGTTATTGCCCTGCTTAGCTTAGTATCATCCGCAAATACAGAGATTGAACTGTTATGGAAATGATTAAGAGCTCCAATCGAGCCCAAGGTTATCTGCTGCTGTCTCTAATTTGAAAGTGTTGATATGCATGCATATAAAAGTAAACACTCTGAGACACGCTCAGCTCCGTTACTTATTACACTTCTAATTTATTCAAGGCGGTGCTAATGTTTTATACACACAAATACGTCATTGCTATGTTAGTCTAATAGGTACATCTCATTGGTTAAGATAGAAAAAGAAAATGGAGAATCTTCATAACGAGGTCTGGCTGATCTTGGTTTTATCTTCAGTTCCGCGTTCTTCTGATGTGTGGGATGTAGGGGGTACCCGCCATCTTGAGAAAATATAGGAACAGAGCAAACCTGTATACTTATATAATGAGTAAGGAGAAAAATATGTATGCACATAAGAAAATAGACATTTTCAGATTACTATTATTATTATTTACATCACATTTCTTCACAATCCCCCCTAAAATGACTATTTTCTTTTTTCTGTCCCTAATACTAAAGGTCCCACTTTGGCCTGGCCCTTCTCCTCAGCAACTCTTTTAGGCTGTATATAGAATTGGGCAGCAACTGTTCACTTCCCTCCTCGATACAGCTGGAGAGGTGCAGTCAGGCGCTATCTATCCCTAAAACCCTATAGGATTGTGAGATTATGGACAGGGAGTGACTGTAGAGGAGTGAAGGGTTTGTCATCTTCCATCATAAGGGGGTCCTCTTCTTCTTGGTGGAGAAATGTAGGTGTGCTATTGTCTACAGCCTTGCTCATTAACTTTTTACAAAAGGTAGAATACAGCATACAATCAGGGCTAAAAGAACCAGGATTATTAATACCCTTACCCGTATCTGGGCGAGCACCTTCTGCCACCCACTCATCCAGCTAAAATATTGGTCCCATGGGTCTGTGATACCTGAGTTCTTCAACTCCAATGACAGATCTTCTAATTTCTTTATAGCTAGAGTAACCTTACCATTTGGGCCAATATTATCAGGGATGGATGTGCAGCAAGTTCCTGTTTTTTTTTTTAATGATTTTACAAAACACCTCCTTTCCCAGCTAGCACCATGTCTAAGGCCATCAGGTCCTGGAATGTCATGTAGGAAGTGGGGGCTAACTGGTCAGCAATTCGCTGGAGGGCATCTTTAGTGTAATTTACAAATCTCTTTTGGTTATAATATGTGTAGTGTCAGGTCACCTAGAGGCTGGGTGACAGATGCACACCGTTGGGATCAGGAGTGCACCGCAAGGTAGTGGACCCTACGGGTGACTGCTGCGGATTGAACCCTGGGAGGTTCGGGAAGCAGGTCTACTGGATCACTGACACAGATCCCACTGGGAGCTAGAGCATAGATTCCTCAGGGCGCGGAGTCTAAGAGCCAGCAGGTGTTCACCAGAGCCTTTAATGGTAAGGATGGACTGCGCTGCAGTCTGGCTCCAGGTCGCGGCCCCCAGGGTCTCACAGCTCACGCTCACGGTAGACTACAGGAGAAGAGGAAGGAGGCAGCAGGCTGGAACAACAAGGAAAGTAAGGTACAAGCCAAGGTCGGTAACAGGAATCAGATGTAGGAAACACAGCAAGTACACACAGAGGCTAACACACAGTGGTTGATCAGCACTGCTGGCTTGCGGTGCACAGGTTAATATAGGGTTCCCTGATAGGGCCTGGGGTGGGGCCATGCTTAGAGGGGAGGTTACAAAAGCAGTCAGGTGAGGGTCAGCTGGTCTCTAGAGATGAACACATGGAGACAGGTATGCTGATCGACAAACTCTATTGCATAACCATGACATGTAGTTAATCCAATCTACATTCTTGCTGACAGTTTTTATGGGGATCAGAGACTCAAAACCAGCTTTTACCTGGTCCCTGGCTTTAAATTCATCAGGTACCCCCCTTGGGACCCCTATGGCATCTATGTATACATGAGGGTCAAAGCTTCCGGAGAGAGCTGCTCGCTTCCTCCTCTGACTGTGTGCTGGGTCAGTGTATGTATCAGGGGTATCTTTGGTTAGGATATGGGGGCTTTCTATTTTCATCTTTTTTGTCTAATGCACTCTGTGGTCGCCCGCCCCCACAGAAACCACAACTCTGTCCCCAGTAACTGTCTGTGTGGCATACATATATGTCCTTACCGTCAGGGATATCACTGTACCAATGGCATCACCATGAAGGGTCAAACGGACAAGGTACTATGTCACAGTAATCTAAGGTAAAGGTGGTCACATGTGTACCTGAAGAGTTACACCAAAACGTAATTATGTTATCTTTTTTGTGATAGCCACCTCCTGGGCCGCTCCCCCCTAGATCAAACAGAAAAAGGATATGCAGCGCCCGAAAACACGCTCTCCTGCAGTGATAAGCGTGCATTCAGGTGTTCTTCCTGGCCAACTTGACTGAGGTGGCTGTGGTCAGCAAAACTTGGAATGGACCATCATAACTTGGATCAAGGATCTCCAGACAGTAGTTGGTGTGTTCCTGTATCTAATTCAGGATCTGGAATGGAAGAAAACACCTGGACATGCATTCAGGTTAATTCTTGTGATAATGTGGTTACATAATTAGTCAACACATCAGACTGTAACTGTAACTGTTGTGGAAAGTAACAACCAAGTCTGGGAGCTGAACCAAACAAAATGTCATAAGGGGATAGGGCATGTTTCCCCTGGGGGTGTGTCTGACACTGAACAGGGCAATGGGCTAACTGTCTGGCCAACTCATGTTAGTCTCTTGGGCCATCTTTAACATTCTGTTTTTAGTGTCCCATTCATCCTTTCTACCTTCCCGCTACTTTGAGGGTGGTATGGGGTGTGTAGTGCCAATTGAACCCCCAGTGCTGCCCAAATCTCTTTAGTAAGGGTTGCTGTTAAGGCTGGGCCCTGATCTCTCAATATCGCCTCTGGGACCCCAAATCTACATACTATCTCACTCAGTAGTTTCTTAGCTGTGGTCCTGGCAGTCATGACCACTTCCACTAGGGCGTATTCGAATCTGCCACTTCTTGGCACTTGAGAATGATCAATTTGCATCCTCTGGAATGGGGTATAGGGCTTTTGCCAGGTGCTTCTTCTGTGCTTCTTCTGTGCTTCTTCTGTGCATCCTGGGTTACATTTGGTGCAGATAATGCATGATCTGCAGAAGTTGTCGGTCAGTGGAGTAACTCTTGGTGCAACACTTGTTGATAAGAGAGTTCATAAAAGTCTTTGTCAAGTGGGCAGCTCCATGTGCCCATTGCACCACAGCTGGGTACATACTCCTGGGTAGACAAGGCTTCTTGTTGCACTCGAATAGTCCATTTCTGAGAGTTGCTCCTCTCCGTTTCCAGCTTTCCTTCATATCCGGACTTGTTGTTTCCTGTAGTTCTTTTAGATAAACTCTGTCCACTGGGAAAGTCTGTAAGGTAAGCACGGGGTGGTCTTCTTCTACCACCCTGCTGTCCACTTCCCGTGGACCACCAGCTGTCTGTTTGGCAGCTGAATTGGCTAGATGATTGCCTTAAGCTTCCTTTGAGTTCAGTTTGTCGTGTGCTTTTACTCAGAATAGTCACTTGGGTTGGGAGAAGCAAGGCATCAATCAAGTTTTCACAGGTGTTCCTGCAGCCATCAGGAATCCTCTGTCCTAGATAACACCATTATCAGGGGCAATGCTGAAAGCATATCTTGAGTCCATATGAATGTTGGCTCTTTTTCCCTCTGCCCATTTACATGCTGTAGTAAGTGCTTACAGCTCTGCCTCCTGTGTAGACATCACCGGTGGTAAGGCTTCAGCTTGTAGAACAGTGTTTTCAGTGGTGACTGCGTGTCCTGTGTGGTCATGGGGTGACAAGTCAAGACTCTACTCCTCTTCCTCCTTTCCCCCCTCGAGAAGTGGAAGAAGGGTGGTAGGGTTCAGTGTTTGACAACTTAATAGAGTAATGCTGTCCAATAGGAGGGAACACAGGAGTCTCAAGTGTCTGGTAGTGGACAAGTGTTTCGGCTGGATCTTGGTTGAATATGGCAACAACGTCATGGGGAGCAAGCAGAACGAGGCAGTGTCCGAGGATCAAGTTCAAAGTTTTGTCAAGCAAGGCTTGTGTAGCAAATCCAGCTCGCAGACACAATAGGCCTCCTCTTGCTACCGCATCCAGCCGACAGGAATAATATCCTACGGGGCGTAGGCTGATGCCGTGTGATTGGGTGAGTACACCTGCAGCATGTCCCAGACGTTCGGATACAAAGAGCTTGAGCGTTTTGTCGTAGTCTGGGAGCCCTAGCGCCTGAGATGGCACACTTAAAGGCTTCAAACTTTAGATATTTCTTCAGGAGACATCTGGAAGTCGTCTGATTGCAGAGCATCAGTAGGAAGGCTTCTGTAATCCATGCTCTGCACTAGGAAATTAGTCCAAGGAAAATGACAGGTGTTGAGCACCACTGCAATTTGGGCTTTGAGGCTCTGCAGCCCTGGTTGGCAAGATAGCACAACAGGCTTTCTGAGGTGACTTCAACAGGGGGTAAGTCAGCTGCACAAAGGAGAAGGTCATCAACATGTTGGAAGAGAATCACTTCCGGGTGTTCCTCTTGTCATGTGTCAAGGATGATAGCCATAGCTTTTGCAAGCTGGCTTGGAAAGTTCTGTGCCCCTTGTGGCACAACTGGCATAGGCTGATTAAGTCTCTCCAGGCAGCTGAGTAAGTTTCTTGTATCTGCACTATCCTGTGGTAGAAGGGAATTGGCTGCTTCTCTGGGTCAGGCAGACTTGTCACTAAGGCCGCTGCTTGTGATAGAGTAAAAGCGACATACATCACTGGTGCCCCTTCTGGTAACCGAAACTGTTGTTGGGGCGGGGGCTGGCAAGGGGCACTGTTCCTTACGGTTGCCAGCATGTGTTTGAGATCCTCTCGGAACTGAGAGTCTGGAGCCGGATTGGGGGTTAAATCAGTGGGTGGCTTTGCTGCCTGCTGTTGGGCTTCCCACTCAGATGCTTCTTCATCATTAACATATCCGGCCTGGGAATGTGATGCTCCCGTATTGGGGAAGACAGGTGTGTGGTATGAACCATCTTGGTTTAAAACAGGGAGGGCTGGGTACAGGCTGTTTAAGCTTACTGGGTGTACCAAGGTGGCCGCCGGCAGGAAGTGCACTGGACTGGGTAGAAAGTGAAGGCATGGGTGTACTAAGATGGCCGCCGGGCTGAGTTGTCACAGTGGGTTGTGCTTGGGTGGTGAGAAAGGAGTGGTTGTTAGACGGAGGGCAGTGCTGTCCCTCCCCTCCTTTGTTTCAAGTTCCAACATATCATCAGCTCTGTGATACACATACATAATACAATCGCCATCTTTCTTAACTTCCTTTATCCAATTTTCTATATCACACAGGATTTTTCTCCCTGTTTCTTCAGCAACATAACTTTCGTCACTTCTTTCAACTTTGTTAACTATTTCAACATCTTTTCTCCTCTTCACTATCACATTCTTTTCTCTCTCTGTTTCTCGGCTAACGGCTTGAGAGGAGAATACGTACAACCAAGGGGTTAATATTTTTTCTCAGTGTTCTTATCAACAAATTCCTTCGGTGGGGGCACATTTGCTATAACCCTGTAATGTACGGTTAATCTCAGAACAAGAACAAACACGTCAGGGGTAGTGAGGAGCAACGGCCCGCGACCCAACAGATCCCCCGGGCAGCCCCCCTCCGACCTTAACCAGTCCCCACCCCCTCTCGTGTATAGCAAACAGTAAACCACAAATACACTCACGACAGGACATTACACCTGCCACTCTTCGAACTGCAAAATTTCAGCAGGCTAAGATAACCCCAGGGGCAGACATCACCGCCTTAAACCCAGTTAAAGGTCATCATTACAGTTACCTCCCAGAGGCCGACAGCACATCTGGGGGTGATACATCTGTAATGCTTTCAGACTGCAACGCCAGCAGCTGAGATAACCCTCAAAGATTCAACGAACTTAGAGTAACCCGTCCCATAACCGACTACCACAATAACCCATCTCATTCCAGAAGCCGACAGCTCGTCTGGAGATGAGAACACACATGTAGCACTTTTAGACTGCTGAGTTTCGTAGCCCAAAGAATGGCAGACAGTGAACAAATACAGTCAGCAGAAACCCATTGGCAGGTTCGTTAAAACAACCTCAGGTGAGGAAATACCTGCCTCTAAGACAGTCTCAGCATACCGACAGAATCCAGCCGTCAACCGAAAGATAAGAAAGTCGTACAGTGGTAAGAATATAAATCAAACTTACCGGTACTGTTAGGGCTGCGCAAACCCCACTCTCATCAATCAGTTAACGCCCCAAATGCTTATCGCGGTACGGCTTCGACTGTAGCCTGAGGTCCCGTGTTTCGGCACCATCTGTTATGGAAATGATTAAGAGCTCCAATCGAGCCCAAGGTTATCTGCTGCTGTCTCTAATTTGAAAGTGTTGATATGCATGCATATAAAAGTAAACACTCTGAGACACGCTCAGCTCCGTTACTTATTACACTTCTAATTTATTCAAGGCGGTGCTAATGTTTTATACACACAAATACGTCATTGCTATGTTAGTCTAATAGGTACATCTCATTGGTTAAGATAGAAAAAGAAAATGGAGAATCTTCATAACGAGGTCTGGCTGATCTTGGTTTTATCTTCAGTTCTGCGTTCTTCTGATGTGTGGGATGTAGGGGGTACCAGCCATCTTGAGAAAATATAGGAACAGAGCAAACCTGTATACTTATATAATGAGTAAGGAGAAAAATATGTATGCACATAAGAAAATAGACATTTTCAGATTACTATTATTATTATTTACATCACATTCCTTCACAGAACTATTTAGCCCATCCTCCAGGTCGTTTATGAACAAAATAAATAGGATTGGTCCCAGTACAGAAGCCTGGGGGACCCCACTACCCACCTCTGACCATTCCGAGTACTCCCCATTTATCACCACCCTCTGAACTCATCCTTGTACCCAATTTTCAATCCATGTACACTCACCCTATGGTCCATGCCAATGGACCTTATTTTGTACAGTAAACATTTATGGGGAACTGTGTCAAATGCTTTTGCAAAATCCAGATACACCACGTCTATGGCCTTCCTTTATCTAGATGGCAACTCACCTCCTCATAGAAGGTTAATAGATTGGTTTGGCAAGAATGATTCTTCATGAATCCATGCTGATTACTGGTGATGATACTGTTCTCGTTACTAAAATCTTGTATTTAGTCCCTTATCATCCCCTCCAAGAGCTTGCATAGTATTGATGTTAGGCTAACTGGTCTGTAATTCCCAGGGATGTATTTTGGGCCCTTTTTTAATATTGGTGCCACATTGGCTTTTCTCCAATCACCTGGTACAATTCCAGTCAGTAGACTGTCAGTAAAAATTAGGAACAATGGTCTGGCAATTACTTGACTGAGTTCCGTATGTACCCTCGGATGCAAGCCATCTGGTCCCGGTGATTTACTAATGTTAAGTTTCCCAAGTCTAATTTTAATTCTGTCCTCTGTTAATTATAGAGGTGCTTCCTGTGATGTGTTATAAGGATAAACACTGCAGTTTTAGTTACTGAAGCCCCCCCCCCAATTCCCTTGTGAAAACTGAGGAGAAGAATAAATTCAAAACCTTCGCCATCTCCCCATCTTTTGTAACCAGATGCCCTTCCTTATTCTTTATGTGGCCAATATGGTCTGTCCTCCCTTTTTTACTGTTTACATACTTAAAGAATTTCTTGGGATTTTTTTTGCTCTCCTCCACTATTTGTCTTTCGTGTTCTATCTTAGCCGCCCTAATTGCACCCTTACATTTCTTGTTGCATTCTTTATAAAGTCTGAATGCTGGTGATGATCCCTCAACCCTGTATTTTTTGAAGGCCTTCTCCTTTACTTTTATATGCATTTTTACATTGGAGTTAAGCCATCCAGGACTTTTGTTCGCTCTTTTAAATTTATTAACCAATGGGATGCATTGGCTAATGCCCTTATTTAATATGCTCTTAAAGCGAACCCATCTCTCCTCCATGTTCTTTGTTCCTAAGATTTTATCCCAATTAATGCTTCTAAGGTTCGCAGTTTAGGGAAGTTGGCTCTTTTGAAATTCAGTGTCTTTGTATTCCCTTTATGTTTCCTATTTGTGTGATTTATACTGAAGCCAATTGACCTGTGATCGCTGTTTCTTAAATTGTCCCGTATTTCCACATCCGTAATCAGGTCAATATAGTTGCTAATCAGTAGATCCAGTAACGCTTTATTTCTAGTTGGTGCGTCTACCATCTGAACCATAAAATTGTCCTGTAAGACATTTAGGAACTGGCGAGCCTTATGCCCCGTACACAAGATCGGAAATACCGCCAGCAAAACTCTGATAAGAGCTTTTGGTCGGAAAATGCGACCATGTGTATGCTCCATCGGACTCGACCGTGTGTATGCTCCATCGGACTTTTGCAGGCCAGCCAGCAAAAGATTGAGAGAGTGTTCTCTATTTTTCGGTCTGAAAATGTTCCTATCCGAAAATGTGATCATCTGTATGCAATTTGGAAGCGCAAAAAATCACGCATGCTCAGAATCAAGTACGAGACGAAAGCGTTCGGTCTGGTAAAACTAGCGTTCGTAATGGAGATAGCACATTCGTCACGCTGTAAATTTTTAGATCTTTTAATGCAGCGCATTCTGTTGTTCTTTATAATGCTAGAAGAATGAATGTGTTTTGCTGCTGATATTCACACAGAGTTCTGACAAACTTTATTTCTTTATTATTTCTCGTGATCTCCTGAATCATCTTTAATCATTTTTGTTTTTAAAGCCAGATCTCCATAATAATGTTTAGAAATATTTTTTATAGTCATCTTCTTTTTTTTTTTTTTTTTAATCAAGATCTCCTGTTTTTTTGATTATTTTAAAATTATTTCCATAATTTTTTAATGATCTCCATAATTTTTTTTTATTATCTCATATTTTTAAAGCTCAAGGAGGTTGGTTGCTGTCCCTTGTTAATTTGACATTGTATTTTTGAAATGTACCTGCCTACTTATAAACAAACTGTCCCTTTTGAAGAAAAACACATAGCCAAATATTTTCATATAAAAAAATCTCCATTTATTCTGGCTCATAACAAAATAAAGAGGAAGGCAATGCTGGAGAAACTGCTTGAATTTGTGAAGCCTTTGTACCCAAGGGCACACATCAACTCTTTGTAACTAAAAATTGGTAGCCTTAGAAGTCCATATAATAGGGAGCACAATCCAGTCCAGACATCAGGAACAGCAGCAGATGACATATATGTTCCCAGGCTGTGGTACTACAACAGCCTGCGTCTTCTGTCAGACCATACTGGAACCAGGCCATCACTTTCATGTCCTCCTTGCAGCCTTCCCTCCACGCTTCCCTGCAGCCTTCCTTGGAGGCTGTGGCTCTGGAGGTGGACTTGTGGCAGGAGGAGGAGGAGGATGGGTGAGCGCACTAATTTGGCTCCTCAGCCCCTTCTGAAGGGCCTGAAAAATAATATTCTCACACATGAGCAGTTGGCCCTCCTCCATCTGCTGCAATTTTGCAGCTACATAACAGCCATAGGCCTCTTGAGCATCGGGGGGTGTTTTTAGGGCCGCATTAGTTTCCTTTATGAGGCCCAGTGCTGCCTCCTCCATGTTACTCCCCTTCCTGGCCCTTTTTGTTGTAAGGCGGAGGGGAAGCACCTGGGATTGGGTGAGGCTACTGGGCCTGGCCACCTCCTGGCTGACACTTACCCCTGCCTCCTCCTGGCTGACACTTACCCCTGCCTCCTCCTGTCTGCCACATTCCAGAGCCTCGTCCTGGCTGAGGTCTTTCTGTGTATGAAAAAGGGACATAGTTTTAGGTTCTGGTTCATCAATCACACACATCACACACATGACTGTTGCAAATTGAATGTTAATAAATAGAAAAGACTATCATTCTGAGCCCATCATTTTTCATTCTTGTCCCAATCATTTTTGGCCTCTACTGTCTATTGATATGTCAAACACTTTTCTGTTCAATCATTTATTTGTTATCAATAATAACATCTAGTAACAACAATAATGTTCGGACAAATATGTTCAAAAATACTATACCTGGCTCCAGCTGTGCTCCTCAACTTCTTCCAGGATGGAAGGCCCAATTTGGTTCTTGGAAGCCTCAGCTGGGGTTAAGGGAAGGGTTGAGGGAAGGGTGGATGAAAGTGTAGAAAGTGATTCCCTGGATTCAATCTGGTCTTCTAGAAACCGCATCCTGTTGTAGTACCACAGACTGGGTACACACACATCCTTTGCTGCTGCTCCTGATTTCATGGAAGCCTGGACCTTTTTAAGCTCCTTCCTATACGTGCTTCTCAAGCTACCAATTTTCTTATCCACAAACTCGATGTCTGCATCGGAGACCTGCGTGTTCACAAATTGCAGCAGTTTCTCCAGCGATGCCTTGCTAGCTGGTTTATTTCGATATAAGGGGTTTTTAACCTCCCACAAACTTCTCATATCCCTGTATATGTCTACGAACTAGCCCATGAATTCCGGGTCTTTGAATTGTTTCATATTTGCTGCAAGACAAAACACAAGACAAAAACACTAATATCAGGTTAAACTCTCCTAATCTTATCCCAATATAGGCCTCAATCTCGAATCAGTATAGGCCACTGATGTCCCAAGTTAAAATGTTACCTTCGTACTCATGATCGGCACTTCCTCCACTCACAGATCGTACGTACGACACACGCTTGTTAGATTTATATACACTGGGCATGTGTGATACTCCTCCCGCGTCACCCGCCCCTGACGTTTGTAACGACACCCCGAGTATTCCATACCCAAACACAAAGGCAGCTATCGAACACTTCAATCAGCCGAACAAGGAACCCATACAAATAATCCACCCCAAAAATGAGACAAGGCTCTGTCTTCAGGTTTCAAGCAGGAATCACTCATTTATTATAACACATGGACACAACAGATAAAATAACTCAGAGACTCTTCCCCCCCACCCTTGGAAAAGAGGGCGGGTTAAACTGTCCAATGACAATGGACACACAGGTCAGGTGTTTAACGTCTCATCAGTACACAGTGTTAGCAGGGAGAGCTGTTGGAAGAATCCCCCCTCCCTCCAATGCAATACACATCCTGTGATCCAAGGTAGACAAACATAATAAAACATTGGAATACAGCCCAACCCAAAACTAGCACAGCAAACAGTACACAACACAATGAGACAGCACACATTATATATACACACATATACAGCATTGAGTCTCTGACTAGCACAGATCATAGTGGGGTTCTCATTCACCCTGTGCCCCTATTAGTGACTCCCGTCACAATGGCATATCCAGGGTCCCCAGAGTCTGTGTGTCTTGGGGAACATGGACCTGAATCTAAAGTAACGCCACCTCCAGGGTCCCCAGGCATACAGCTCACAAAGAGCACCGTCCCCCCAAATGCCAGGGCCCATAATCGGTTTGCAGGAGGCTGGCATTCAGTTCCCTCCAAAAGCCTCTTTTCCGGCTAGGTCTGTCACAACATTCTTTCTAGAATATTCCCCGCCCCTTCTCTTTCTTCACAGTGGGAGAGGAACATGGCGGAGACACAGCAGGAGCGTAATAGCAGTAACGAGGAGGAGGAAAGCCTGGAGCAAGAAGCGTCCCGATTCAGGAAGAGATTTAAGGCCTCAAATATGGCCTTTGTAGAGATGGTGGAGATGGTGAACATCTTGAAGAGGGCTGACTATGAGGGGAAGTATGGACCTTACCTAAACCCAAATGTGAGAAAGGCCAAGATCATATCTAAAGTTGTGAAGAGTCTGCACAGGAATTTTGGGGTACGACGATCCAAGGAGCAATTGAGGAAACGCTGCTCATACCTGAAATTGAGGGAGTAGGATCAGTACAGAAGGATCAAGAAAGTGCTTCTAAAAAGTAAGTACTTGTCGTCTGTTCCTATTATTATTATTATTATTACTTGCATGCTGCTCCATGTGCTTTTCTTTACTGTTGTACAGTTTAAAATGGCTGCTTTCATGTTCATGGGCACAGTAATCGTTCGTAGAAAACATCGTTCGTTTGCCAACTAAATACTATGTTTTGGGCAAATACAGGGTTAACTACATTTGGTCATGCTAATTTGTATTAAAAGAAGTTTAGGACATTGTTTTCTAGACAACAAGCAGCTGGAGGACACTCAGCAGCTGTTTACACATCTGGACTCAGGAGCACTAGTGTGGGACACAAGAACAAACTTTTTAGGGTGTCCCACACAGGTACTCCAGTGGATACTTGGGGTGTCTCCATGTGTGAAACTTGTCCAAAAAACTTAAGTTTTCCAGCTTTGGTACGGGAAAAATCAGGGGCGGCACAATGGTGTAGTGGGTAGCACTCTTGCCTAGCAGTAAGAAAGTCACTGGTTCGAATCCCGACCACAACACTACCTGCCTGGAGTTTGCATGTTCTTCCTGTGTCTGCGTGGGTTTCCTCGGGTACTCCGGTTTCTCCACACTCCAAAGACATGCTGGTATATTAATTGGATCCTGTCTAAATTGGCCCTAGTATGTATGAATGTGAGTTAGGGACCTTGGATTGTAAACTCCTTGAGGGTGTAAGGACTGATGTGAATGTATAATGTATATGTAAAGCGCTACGTAAATTGATGGCGCTATATAAGTACCTGAAATAAAAAAAATAAAATGTCTTCAGCTTGGAACTCTACCAAAACAGACAATTTTACCCCACTTCCAAGCAATGTTTCATATTCCTATTTCTGGCCTCAAATATTGGTGTGCTAAGTATACCTTTTGTTTCATTCTCATAGGGGAAAAAAGACTCCGGACGTCTGAGGACACCAGGAACCCCCCATCTCCTGAAGAAGGGGAACAGAGGACACCACAACCAGAGGATGTGGAGGAAGGAGAGGTGGTTGAAATTGTCACCACAACAGGTGAGTGTCTGAGACCACAGATTCAGGTAATAGATGTATGCCTGCATATTTATAATACACACCATGTATTATAAATATGCCTGCATATTTATAATACATGGTGTGTATTTTTTCTTTTAGGTGATGTGCATGTTGTGGAAGAACAATCTCCTCATTTCACGAGTGATAGTGCAAAAAAGGCTAATCCAGGACATAATATTTAGTAGTCAGGATTTAGACATCATAAAGCAAAAAACAAATGACATAGAACAAAAGCTCAACAACATGATTGATGTACTAGGCAGAATCTAAATAACAACAAAATGACACCATTTTCTATTTTTGGTGACCAATTTTTTCTAACTAATTTTTGGCGCATTTTGAAAGCCAAATTTTGAAGATGCACACAATGTGTCAACATGTGCTATCTACCTTCAGGGGATATCAATGTATGCCTTTTGTGGGTGCAACCCCTTCCTTGTAACTCAAGTAGGTGAGAGGAAGTGGTTGCACCCCCAAAACACTTCCATTGATCCCCCATGATGGGAGATAGCACATGTTGACATTAAGCATGGAATCAGGAGGGAAATTCCCAGTTTGACTGCAAATTTATGTGCATCTTCAAAATTTGGCTTTTACAGGGGTGACATCATCCCATCTGATGAAGGCAATATCAACACCTTTTTGACACTATAATGTCTGATATTGCCTTCAGTTTTTCAATGTTGAACTTTGTAAGTTCCTGAGTTGTGTATGTTATGTTTTGAAACATGCCTGTTTATGTACTAAAAAAATATTTTGAAGGTAAAACTTTATAAAAACAAGATGTTCTTTTTAAAAAAAAAAAAAAAAAGTTTTACAATGCACATGTGAATGTGCACGGAGTAAAAGGTTTTATACTCAACAATGTGTGGCTTCTTCTTTCAATGCTCAATACCAGTTTTTATATTAAGTTGGTGTTTACAGTGACAATGGGTGTTATTTAATAATGGAAAAACCACTTGGCACTACAAGTGCACTAAGAGAACCTAGGAGACAGCTAAAAGAAACACAAGCAGTAAATCAAAATCAAGATTTTATCAGATCAAATGTGCTGGCATAGCAATGACCCCCTACCCGTAAAATAATCAACATATTTTTGACGCGCGTCACGGGTGCTTTGGGGGGGCAAGCCAGGACGGCTAGCTTCCAGGGCCGTCATTGTAGTTTCTGGAAGTCCGGCCTCAGGCCCAACTGAGGCAACATAATTCAGGGCATTTCTCTTTAAATAGTTGTGAAGTATGCAGCATGCTAGAACTATGTGGTTCAGTTTGTACTCCCCCATATTTATTGCCCTAAGAAATAGGCGGAACCGGCTGGCCATAATCCCAAAGGCATTCTCCACAACTCTTCTGGCTCTGGCCAGCCGGTAATTAAAAACCCTCTTCTCCGGGTTGAGGGTGCTGTGGGGGAATGGCCTCATCAGGTTATCACCCAGACCAAATGCTTCATCAGCGATAAAAACAAATGAGAGTCCTTCCACGTTCTCTTCCGCAGATGGCAATCCCAAGCCACCACTCTGGAGACGTGTGTAGAACACCATCTGGGCAAAGACTCCACCATCCGACATCCACCCATTCTTCCCCATGTCCACATAGAGAAACTCATATGTCGCCGACACCACCAACATCAACACAATACTATGAAACCCCTTATAGTTAAAATAGTATGACCCCAAGTGGAGTGGTGGGAAGATGTGGACGTGCTTCCCATCGACTGCTCCTCCGCAGTTGGGAAAGTCCCAACGCAGAGCAAATTGGGAAGCCACAGTCTGCCATTCCTGTAGCGTTGAAGGAAACTGTGGAGTCAAAAAAGAAAAAAAAAAATATTAGTACTTTTGCACATAACATTGCACGCAGATTAGACACAAACATGCTTGGCCAACATCAGTATAACATTTATTTTAAGGAGTATTTAACAACTTGCCTACAGGGCACCTTCACCCCCTTCCTGCCCATACCAATTTTCAGCTTTCAGCGCTCTCACACTTTGAATGACAATTACTCAGTCATGCAACACTGTACCCAAATGAAATCTGCGTCCTTTTTTCACACAAATAGAGCTTTCGTTTGGTGGTATTTAATCACTAGTGGGTTTTTTATTTTTTGTGCTATAAATAAAAAAAGACTGAAAATATGGTGAAAAAATGCCTTTTTCTTTGTTTCTGTCATAAAATTTTGCAAATTAGTAATATTTCTTCATAAATTTTGGACAAAATTTATACGACTACATATCTTTGGTAAAAATAACCCTAATTAGTGTATATTATTTGGTTTTTGTGAAAGTTATAGAGTCTACAAGCTATGGTGCAAATCATTGAAAATTGATCACACCTGATCACACCTGATGTACTGAAGACCTATCTCATTTCTTGAGACACTAACAAGCCAGGAAAGTACAAATACCCACAAAATGACCCCATTTTGGAAAGCAGACACCCCAACGTATAATCTAAGAGGTATAATGAGTCTTTTGAAATGTTATTTTTTTTCCCAGAAGATTTAGGAAAATGTGGAAAAAAAATGAAAACGCATTTTTTTCCCACAAAGTTGTCAATTTTTAAGACATTTTCAACACATAGCATGTACATAGCAAAAATGACACCCCAAAATACATTCTGCTACTCCTCCTGAGTGTGGCGATACCAAATGTGTCAGACTTTTACACAGCCTGACCACATACAGAGGCCCAACATTGAAGTACCTTCAGGCGTTCTACAAGCATAAATTACACATCTAATTTCCTGACAACCTATTATTTTTGAAGGCCCTTATATTTCTAACACATAGCATTTACATACCAAAAATTACACTCCAAAATAAATTCTATTGAGGAAAGGGTAAAAAAAAAGTATTACCTGGGAGAGAATTGGTACAGGCAGCAGGCAGGGATGTGCTTAGCAACAATAGTAATTATCCAGGCAGCAGGCAGGAATATTGTCTATAGTCAGCACAAGGATATCGTCAGCACAGCCAAAGCATTTGTCCATAGAAATCGTCCAGGCAGAGACAGCCAGGACAGCCAGACAACAAAAAAAAATTGTTTTCTCTATCCGGAAAAACATTTCTGGAGCCCCTCACATGTGAGACCCCTGTGTCCTACAGTAGCAGGGCAACAGATCAGTCCAAGCGGTAGTGAAAAGCATAGTCCATAAAAGAGGCCAGGGTCAGATGACGTGCAAGCAGTCCAAGTGGTGGGCAGAAACGTAGATGGTAAAACAGGCCATGGTCAGTTCACATGTAAGTAGTCCAAACAGTAGGCAGAAGCGTAGTTGGTAAAACAGGCCAGAGTCAGTTCACATAGAAGGCAATGGCATGGTTATTTGAGGAAGCATGGGAAATGGTCAGCACAGATGACGAAAATGGGGAAATGGTTAAGAATATGGGCTAATATTTTAGGGATGTGTGATATAGTCTGAAGCATTCACCAATGCAAAGGCCGGGTTCAAGGGGACACTGGGGACAATGGTAGCTGGTATCTCTTCGAAATCCTTTACTGCTGCATACTCGACATCTTTTTTGGCGTCTTCGGCCTGCTTCAGATGGTGGAATGTGGTCCGGGAAGTGGCGTTCATGAAGTCGGCTAACAGCATCAGAGTGAAGGTTTTCTGAGGGGGGTCCACCTCAAGGCCAGCACTTCGTTGCATCTCAAAGTTGCTCTTTCTCCCCTTTACAATTTCTTATTTACTATGGCTTGTGGGAAGCCTTTCCTATTCTTTCTGGAGGTTCCACAGGCCAGGGTGTGTGCAAGGTATAGGTGTTTGAAAAGGGGCAGGCTTGTGTAGAAGTTATCCAGGTATATGTGGTAACCTTTCTTTAGCAGTGGGTATGTCAGGTTCCATACAATTTTACCAGTTGTGCCCATGTAGGCCCGGGCACTCAGGGGGCTGGAGCTGGGAATCTCTTCCTGCATATATGCGGAAAGCATACAGATATCCAGTGACTCTCTCGCGAAGCTTATAAAATTTCACTCCATATTTGATAAGGAAGAGGGGAATGAGAACAGCGGGACTTTATATGAAACAAGACACTTGGGTAGATTAAATCAATCAATATAATAAAAATAATTTATTGGCAACATGGAAGGGGGTAGTACAGTGGATAACATTAATAGTAGATCAATATGTAATTAGCAGAATTAAAAGGAATGATGAGATCATAACACAATAAAATGTATAATACAGTAGCATTGTTACATATAATTGATAATGAACCAGCAGTACACTCCAACGTATCTATATATTATTAACCAATATAATTTAATTGATAATTTAAACAAATCAAACCCATAGTAGAATCATGATTATTGTGGCATAACATCCAATAGTAAAAATCTCGACGTGTTGCGTGGATCGTTTCCACTAACGTGCTGCTGGTTCATTATTAATTATATGTAACAATGCTACTGTATTATGAATTTTATTGTGTAATTACATATTGATCTACTATTAATGTTATCCACTGTACTTCCCCCTTCCATGTTGCCAATAAATTATTTTTATTATATTGATTTAATTTACCCAAGTGTCTTGTTTCATATAAAGTCCCGCTGTTCTCATTCCCCTCTTCCTTATCAAATATTTAGGGATGGAGACCTGTGCACTGAGTGGTCACAGCTCACATAAAGTCCCACCTATATTTTTTTCTCTTCACTCCGTATTTGGCCCTTTTGCTAGGAATGTATTGTTTTATTCCTAGCCGGCCTGAAAAGGGTACCAGGGACTCATCTACACATATATGCTTATTGGGGACATAGATTTCTGCAAATCATTGGGAAAAGAAATTAAAGAGTGGGTGAATTTTATATAATTTATCGTAATTTGGATGATTGTGGGGAGGGCACTGGGTGTTTTCACTGAACTGAAGAAAGCGCATTATCATCTCGTATTAGGACCTGGACATTACAGAAGAATAAATGGGCATGTGGGGAATGGGGTGGGTGGACCAATAGGCATGTCCTTCATTTTTTTTTGTAAGCCCCATGTTTATGGTGAAGCCCATAAACATTTTGAACTCCTCCAGAGTCAAATCCTTCCACTCGAATGGATGGGCGTATGAAGATTGGGGGTTGTTGGCAATATGCTGTTGGGCATATAAATTGGTCTGGTCCACGATGAGTTGCAGCAAAGTGTTGGGCAAAAATAAATTAAAACAATCAATTTCAGAAAAATTTTGGGTATTGGCCTGCACACCTGGCTGTGCGGTGAAAGGGGTAATTCTTGCTGATCCTGAGTCGGAAGGCAGCCATGTTGGATTGGCAAGACCATCTGGGAGATATGTAGCGGCCCTGGCTCTTGTGGGACGTGGCACTCCAGTGCTGGTAGTTGGAGTTCCTGTGCTGGCATTTGGGCGTGATGCTGCGGAAGTGCTGGTACTGGGCATTTCTTGTTGCCTTTCGCTGGCGGCAGCTCTGGTACTGGGCCTTTGGTTTTGAGGTCTATCATCTATCGCTGGCAGCAGCGCTGGTACTGGGCCTGGGAATTTGATCCTGGGGTATATTGCTGGTGGCTGCCTGGTTTCCAGAGCACCTTGCTCTTTTAAGAGGGATCCATTCTTCCTCTGATTCGTTTGCCGATCCACTACTATCGATCGGTTCAAATGCTGAATCTGATTCACAGTCAGAATTGGCATTTGAAACTGATGAGAACTCCCCGCTGCTCTGGAGAGGATCTGGAATGCCTCCTCACTTGTATAGAATCTTTTGGACATTTTTTTCTGATAGGCTGTGCAACAGGTGACAAATTACGATTTCTGATGGGCGACAGGTCATGGGTGACAGTCACTGATGGGCGACAGGTGATCAGTGACAGGTGACGGTCACTGGTGGGTGACAGGTGACAGGTAACAGGTAACGGTTGACAGTCACTGATGGCAGTCTCTGATGGTGACTGATGCACTTTATGGGACTGATAGGTGACTGATGACGGTCACTGATGGCGGTCACTGATGACGGTCACTGATAATGGTCACTGATGGGTGACAGGTGCACCGCTGATGGCAGTCTCTGACGGTGACAGGTGAACTTTGTGGGCACAGATGGGTGACAGGTGCACTTTGTGGGCACTGATGGGTGACAGATGCACTTTGTGGGCACTTATAGGTGACGTGGGCACTGATGGGTGACAGGTGCACTTTGTGGGCACTGATGGGTCACTGATGACGGTCACTGATGGCGGTCACTGATGATGGTCACTGATGGGTGACAGGTGCACCGCTGACGGCAGTCTCTGACGGTGACAGGTGCACTTTGTGGGCACTGATGGGTGACAGGTGCACTTTGTGGGCACTGATGGGTGACAGGTGCACTTTGTGGGCAAAGATGGGTGACAGGTGCACTTTGTGGGCATTGATGGGTCACTGATGACGGTCACTGATGGTGGTCACTGATGATGGTCACTGATGGGTGACAGGTGCACCGCTGACGACAGTCTCTGACGGGGACAGGTGCACTTTGTGGGCACTGATAAGTGACAGGTGCACTTTTATAAGCACTGATGTGGTGACTGTTGGGTGACAGCTGTAATGGGGGGTGATGTGACAGGTTCTCTTTGTGGTGTTGGTGCAGTACACTACAAAACACACATAGATCAGTCACTCACTGCTCCTGGCTCTTCTCTCCCCACACTGGAAACGGTGTGTGAGGAGAGAAGAGCCGGTAACAGCTAGTAACCGGTCTATGTTTACATTTAGTGATCGGCTGTGAATAGATCACAGCTGATCACGTGGTAAACAGCTGCCAGCCATTTGCTGTTTACCATTGACGGTGACGAGCAGTGTTCCTGGGAACATGCTGCCACCGACGTGACCGTGCTGCACGCTCCCGATCACGTGCATGAACAGTCTAAAGCGGGGAATACCCCTTTGTGGTCATCCGTGACGTAATCGCGGCCGATCACATGGTGAACAGCCATGCCCAATGGCTGTTCAACCCTGTCAGTAACATGCTGTGTCCCGGGGACACGGCGACACCGACAGAGCAGGGCTGCAAGCCCGCGATCGCGCCCATGCCCTGTGTGAATCAGCCTCCATCATATGACGGCGGCCCAGAACAAGAGCCGCACCGCTCTGCAGTCATATGACGGTGGGCGGGCGGCAACAGGTTAAAGACAAAAATATAAGGTCGATTTATCAGATTCCTCACCCCCTCTCATGGCCCATTGGAAACATTTTAGGGGGGGAGGGTTATAAATGAGTTTTGGGCCCCAAAAAAAAGCCTCTGGCACTCTTCCTGAATTTAAGGACAACAATAACATTTGGACACATTTTAGGGGGTGTTTAGAGTAAAGCACTACAATGGAGCTGACAAAATACATTAAGTGACTAGGCTAGGTGTGTATGGGCCCAGGATAGCATGCTGGGGAGGTTAGTGAAGGCAAATATGCATGAAGGACAAAAAAGAGCATTAAAAGCTTACAGCATGCATGGGCACAATGGGGACATTCACAGCATATTACAATCATGGTAATTAGGGAATGATGAAAGAAATACAAAACATTAGCATACTTTAAATACATAGAATGTGATGTTAAAGGAGAAAACTTACCCCAATATAGTCCTTCTGCAGGACCTGTGTAATAGCAGAACAGGTCTCTGGAATAATGATCCCCAGAGCCTGGGGGGAGATGCCTGTAGAGAACTTGAGGTCCTGTAGACTTCTCCCTGTCGCCAAGTACCGCAACGTGGCGACTAGCCTCTGCTCCGGAGTGATGGCTTGCCGCATCCAGGTATCCTGCTTTGTAAAGCCAAAGCCAACAGACGGTGAAAGGGGGTCCGTCATCCAGAGAAAATTCCTGAAATCATCAGGGTTATTCTCCTGGATCTCCCGCAGCAAAGGCATATGAGAGAATTGGTCACGCTGGAGCAACCAATTCTTGGTCCATGAACTCCTCCCCGCCCTGTTCATGGACTGGGCTTGGGTCAAAGCAAGAACCCCAAAACCAAGGTCCCGCATAGCACGAACTTTACGATGAGTATGTACCTTCACCATTGCTTCAAAACAGTCGGCTGGTCAGAACGAACTAACAGAACGCACTGAAGAACAGAAAGGCCTGTGAAAAGCGAGCTGAAAATCAGAAATGAGCGGACAAGAACGCACTGAAAAACAGATACGAACTGACTACACACAGTGAAAACCAACCAAACCCACAAGCACAAACTGAAGAGCAGTAACGGACTGAAAAGCAGGAGTCTGAAAAGCACGAATCGTCTCTCACCAAACTTCTACTGACACGAGATAAACACGAGATTAGCAGAAAGAGCCCAAAGGGTGGCGCACTGGCTATTGAACTTCCGTTTTCTAGTCCTGTCGTACGTGTTGTACGTCACCGCGTTCTTGACGGTCGGAATTTGGTGTGACCGTGTGTATGCAAGACAAGGTTGAGCGGAATTCCGTCCGAAAAACCATCGAAGATTTTTCCGGCGGAAATTCCGCTCGTGTGTACGCGCCATAAGACGAATGTCTGGTTCCCTCCACCCATTCTATGTCTGGATAATTAAAATCCCCCATTATGATAACACTTCCCATCCTTGATGCTAATCCAACTTGTGATAGGAAATCTATCTCCCCCTCCTCCCTCAGGTTAAGGGGCCTATAGCATACTCCCAGTAATATTTTCCCCTTAGCATCAACCTTTTGGAGCTCTACCTATAAGGATTCCACCTCTTCCCTAGCCCCCTTAGTGATGTCATCTCTCTCACTTGTACATTATTCTTGATATATAGGCATACCCCTCCCCCTTTTTTACCCTCTCTATCCCTGCGATAAAGGGTATACCCTTGAATGGTTGCCAGCCAATCATGAGAGCTGTTGAACCAGGTCTCTGAAATTCCCACAAAATCCAAATCCTCCTTGTACAACAGTATCTCTAGTTCACCCATCTTGTCCGTGCCACGTAGTTTAGACCGGTTGTATACTATCCTCCTTTTGGGTGTTTCAAGATTGCAGCTAGGACTTGTTACTATACTTACCTTGGGTTTATGTGCTTTAGTCAACCTACCACTAATGCCCCCACTACTATCCTCTAGAAAATGTTCCACACTGACTATCTCTACCTCTGTGCCCTCCCCCCATCGCCTAGATTAAAAACCCCTCTAACTTCTTGGCCATCTTTACTCCCAGCTGATCTGCACCCTCCTCATTTAGGTGCAGTCTGTCCCTTCTATAGTACTGGTGATCGACTGAGAAGTCGGCCCAGTCCTCAATTAACCCAAACCCCTTACTACACCAGCTTTTCAGCCACTTGTTTACTTCCCTAATCTCCCTCTGCCTTTCTGGTGTGGCTCGATGTACCAGTAGTATTCCTGAAAATACTACCTTGGAGGTCCTTTTCCTCAATTTAGCTCCTAAGTCCCTAAAATTGTTCTTTAGGACACTCCATCTGCCTCTGACTTTGTCATTGGTGCCAACGTGCACCATGACAGCTGAGTCTTCCCCAGCCCCTCCCATTAATCTGTCCACCAGATCCGTGATGTGCCGAACACGAGCGCCCGGTAGACAACATACAATTTGGCGCTTCAGGTCTTTGTTACAGATTGGCCTCTCTGTCCTTCTAAGAATTGAGATCCCTATCACTTGAATCTGTCTTTCCCTTCGCTTCGCTTCCCCCCCCCACCCTCACTGGAGGTGTTCTTTCCCCGACATCTAGGCAGTCCCTCAGCTCCAACAGTGCTGGTCCCTGACTGGTTTCACCAATGTCACTCAATGGAGCATACTTATTGGGATGCTCCAGCCCTGGATCGGCCTCCCTGGTACTTCCTGACTGTCACCCATCTACTCTTTCTTAGTGCTTGCGCCTCTTTGTCTCCACCCTCCTCTGTGCTGGCCCCTGCCATGTACGGCACCTGCCGTGTACTGTCCTGGCTCTATTGGGCAATAGAAGGAGCAGTGAGCTAAGAGCACGTAGCCTTTCATCACTGCAGCCCTGATTGACAAGATTCCAGCCCTGCCTAGGTCCAATCAGACGCCGGTGACATCACTTCCTGTTCCACAGTCCATGCTGGTCTGTGTGGAGCTGCTTGGTTCCTTTGCTCCTGGAGAAACCCTGTGATGCATTCCAGCCAGCTGCTCAATCCTTTCCAGCTATCCGGAACAGCGGTGGGACCTGCAGAGCCATGTGGAATGCCAGGAGCATGCATCTTCTATCATCTTGTAAGTGTTTTTAATCTTATCCTATTAAAGTCATCATTTTAATACTACACTCAGGTCAGCGCCTCCCCCTCCCTGTTTTTCCCGGACAATTTGATACTGGACGTTAACCCCTCGTTGCTCAGAAGATAACCATTAAAAAATACATACATACACAATTTAATGTCATTAGAAAAAATATATTAAAAATTGGAAAAACAAATTAATTAATTAAATAATTATATGTATATATATATATATATATATATATATATATATATGTGTATATATATATATATATATATATATATATATGCACCCATAACGGGCTTGCAATTCATAAACTCCCAAAAAAACACACGATAGTAGCAAAAATACAAGAAATCAATAATAACCAATTAAAAATGTCACCATATACTGTATATTTAAAATATATAAAGTTATAAAAATATGTAAATATATGGGGTGTGTCTTAAGGAACCCATACATATATGTTCCCATAAACACACCCAAGCTTGTACCCATGTACCAGTGAATGATACTTAAAATATTTACGCAGATGTGAATTGAAAGCTGTACAAAAATGGAACAATGTCCTGAAGAACATTGAGCAATGACCTAAAAAAACATACACTTAAAAAATACACTGAATGTTAATTAACAGTTGTATGTCAATCAACAACAAAAGATAGGTACTTTTGCCAATGGAATGGAAACATAAAAAGGAGGGGGGGTTAGAGGAAAGTGTGGTGAAGAAGGGGGAGAAAAGGAAGAGGGGGTGGGAAGGGAAAGGGGGGAGGGGGAGAAGGGGGAGGGAAGGGGGGGTTTGAGGAAAGTGTGGTGAGGGGCTGTCAGAGATAGTACTTACCGAGGCCGAGATGCCGAGAGCGGTTTCGCCTTTGCGACTAAGCGCAGTCCGCCCCCCTGGAGTTGGGACAGGGGGTGAACGGCACAAAGAGGCACAAGCTCCCCAATGGACCGTAGGTGGCTTGCTGGTGAGGTCTTGTAGAGAGGAGCCGCTGTGCAGGTACTAGTAGGCGGGTGCAGACAGAGGCAACCGGCAGGAGGTCCCGAGCTGGGCAGAGGGTCAAACACTGGAAAGGTGCTATGGCACTACAGGATCTGCAAGGTAAGGTGACAAGATCAAGAAAGTCCAGGTACAAGCAAGGGGTCAGGCTGGGAGACAGGAGACAGTCCAGGTAACAGGCCGAGGGTCAAACACATGAGATTGGTGGGAATCCGATAAGCAGGCAGAGGTCAGGTCCAGGAGAGAGGCAAGAGAAGTCCAAAGGCAAATCCGGGTCACAACAGGTAGTCAGGCAGAGATTCAGGATATAGGTTCAGATACTACAGGAAGCTGAGACAAACCAGCAATTTGTTTGATCCTCTGAGCGCCTTTTATAGGCTGCCCAGGGAATCACGTTGGGTGTGCACCAGTGCGCGTGCGCTAGCGCCGTAACGCCGAGCCGTGAACGCGCATGCGCCGAAACGCTGTTCCGCCGGGAATACGAGAAGAACGACCGGACCGGAATGAAGGCTTCTTCTGACAGTGCCCCCCCCCGAGGGGTGGCCTCTGGACACCCAAGGTTGACATCAGTTCTGGATGTTCTCGGTGAAAAGCCTGGAGAAGTTGAGGAGCATGTAGATTCCTGGCTGGTTCCCAGGAGTTATCCTCAGAAGGATACCCCTTCCATTTGATTAAATACTGTAGCTGTCTGCCATTTTTTCTGCAACTTAGAATTTTTTCTACCTCAAACTCGTCTTCTCCGTCGATTAGAACCGGTGGTGGTGGAGGCTTTTCTCTGTCAGGAAAAGGACTGGGAGCCATAGGTTTTAAGAGGGATGCATGGAAGACTGGGTGTACCTTGTAAGCATCAGGAAGGGCTAATTCAAAAGCGACTGGGTTGATTACCCTCTTTATTTTAAAAGGACCTATAAATTTTGGCCCCAGTTTCCGAGAGGGAATTGGCAGTCTGAGATGGATAGTTGATAGCCATACTTCTTCGCCTACTTTGAAGGCCGGGTTCTCCTTCCTTCCCTTGTTGTAGTACTTTCGGTAGTCATCCTGAGCCTTTTGCATCGCTGCTTTGATCTTTTGAAAATTTAACTGGATAGAGTTTACTCGGTCCTGCACTGCAGGGACGGATAATTCAGGGATGGAAACTGGAAGAAAGGAAGGGTGAAATCCAAAATTGGACCAGAAAGGTGTCTGGTTGGTAGCGGAATGGATGGAGTTGTTATATGCAAATTCTGCATAAGGTAGGAGGGAGGACCATTCATCCTGGGAATCGGAACAGAAGCATCGGAGGTATTGCTCCAGGGTTTGATTTGTCCTCTCCGTCTGGCCGTTACTTTGAGGATGATAAGCAGAAGACAAGCAAATCTTTATTTCCAAGGTCTTGCATAATTCCTTCCAAAACTTTGAAGTGAATTGAACCCCTCTGTCAGAGGTGATGCTCACTGGGGTACCATGAAGCCTGATAATTTCTTTAAAAAACATGCTAGCAGTAGCAGAGGCAGAGGGAGTACCCACCATAGGCAGAAAGTGTGCCATTTTTGAGAGTCGATCAATTACGACAAAGATAGTTGTGAATCCCCCTGATGGAGGTAAATCCACAATAAAGTCCATGGAGATTTCCGCCCATGGGCGTTCAGGGATAGACAAGGGTTTGAGCAGACCCCATGACCTTGTATTTGGGCCCTTGCTACGCTGGCACGGGATGCAGGATGAAACATAGTCTTTGCAGTCTTGTCTCCAGCCTGGCCACCAAAAGAAATGAGAGATCAATTCCATGGTCTTTTGTGACCCAAAATGGCCTGCTAGCTTGTGGTCATGAAAGGACTGTAGGGTTAGGAGCCTTGATTCCAGCGGGACGAAGATTTTTCCATGAGACCAAAATAAATCATTGCGTTTCTCCATAGAAGTTACTTGGGGTTCAGAGCATTGAGCAGATGTGGATTTGATTGCGGACATAAGGTCTCCTTGAGTAACCAGAAGGAAATTTTGCGGAGACAAGATGGTACTTGGCTCTGTTACCTGGGAAGTTTCATGGAACATCCTTGAAAGTGCGTCCGCTTTTCCGTTCTTTGAACCTGGTCTATAAGATATGTGGAAATTAAATCGGGAAAAGAAGAGAGCCCATCGGGCCTGCCTGGGTCTTAGACGTTTAGCAGTTCGCAGGTACTCCAGGTTTTTGTGGTCAGTAAAGATCATGATAGGATTGGACGCCCCCTCCAGCAGATATCTCCACTCCTCTAAGGCAAATTTGATGGCCAGTAATTCTCTATCGCCTACATCGTAGTTTCTCTCGGGAATGCTTAATTTCCGGGATGCAAAAGCCACGGGATGTAATAGAGCCTTGAGTCCTTGTCTCTGTGAGAGGATGGCACCAGTAGCGGTCTCTGAGGCATCAACTTCCAGAATAAAAGGCAGGGCTGGATCCGGGTGTCGTAAGACTGGTGCAGACGAGAATAGTGCTTTCAATTTTAGAAATGCTTCCTGGGCCTCTAAGGACCATTGAAAACGACTATGCTGGCGTGTCAGTTGAGTAATGGGAGCCACAATAGTTGAAAATCCTACAATGAATCTCCGGTAGAAGTTGGAGAAACCTAAGAAGCGTTGTACCCCTTTTCTGTCTACAGGGGCTGGCCATTCCTGGATTGCTTTGACCTTCTGGGGGTCCATTGCAACGCCGTCAGTCGAAATTTTAAATCCCAAGAATTGCACTGTAGTTTTCTCAAATTCACATTTCTCTGCCTTGAGGTATAATTTGTGTTTTCTGAGAATCGAGAGAACCAGTTTGACATGCACCCGATGGAGTTCCAGGGTGGTTGAAAAAATGAGAATGTCGTCAAGGTAGACTACTAGAAAGTTGTCAAGATGTTCACGAAAGATATCGTTCACTAAGTGTTGGAACGTGGCCGGGGCATTACAGAGTCCAAACGGCATTACCAGGTACTCATAGTGTCCAAACCTGGATCTAAAGGCGGTCTTCCATTCATCGCCTGCTCGGATCCGGATGAGATTGTAGGCGCCACGCAAGTCTAGTTTGGAAAAGATGCGGGCGGATCTGAAGCGTTGGAATAATTCCGGGATGAGAGGAAGCGGGTACCGATTCTTGACGGTAATTTTATTTAATTCCCTGTAATCGATGCAAGGTCGGAGGGATCCATCTTTTTTTCTACAAAGAAAATACCAGCTCCAGCCGGTGATGAGGAGGAGCGAATGAACCCTTTCTCAAGATTTTCGTCAATGTATATTTTAAGAGCCTTTAATTCTGTTTCGGACAGAGGGAAAATGCGGCCAAATAGAATTTCAGCACCCGGCAACAGGTCTATGGGGCAGTCGTAAGGCCGATGAGGTGGTAGACAGTCTGCCTGTTGTTTGTCAAATACATCTTTGAATTCCAGGTAGCTCTCAGGTACATGTTGCAGATTATTGGACGTGGTTGCAATGGTGGAAACGGAAGCTGGGGCCGGGAGAAGGCAATGTCTGGAGCAATATTGAGATGAGAAAGAAACTTCTCTCCTATTCCAGTTAATCTGTGGTTCGTGGGCTTGAAGCCATGGGAGTCCCAGGATTATGGGGAACATTGGAGAAGAGATAATATCGAAGCGGAGGTATTCCTGGTGGCCAGTATCAGTGGTGGTAAGGATGGGTCTGGTTTCTTGCGTGATGGGCCCTGAGCGGGGAAGAGACCCATCGGCTAGGTGGATCCGTAGACTTTGGTTCTTCGTGGTCAAAGGAACATGCAAGCTTGCGGCTAATGAGGCATCCAAAAAACAGCTACACGCTCCGGAGTCAATTATAGCGGGTAGGTGAACCTCCTTTTCCGGGAGCTGTAAGGAGACAAAAAGAGTAACGTAAGGTTGAGAAGACCCGGTAACTTGTTGATTAATAGCAGGCCGTAAGCAGGACTTACTGGGTCTCACGGGGCAAGAACGAAGGAAGTGTCCAGAACCCCCACAGTAAAGGCACAGATTGCCCTGGCGTCTACGTAGTCTTTCCTCCGAAGTGAGTGGGGCACGGACTAGGCCAAGCTGCCTTGGTTCAGCTTCAGGAGTGGTAGGAACCGGTGGAGCTGTGTAAGGTGGATGGACAGGAGTCGATTTAGGCATCGTCCAGGTAGGGCGAGAAGTCTGAAAGCGCTCTGTGCGTCGCTCACGCATGGGACAATCCAATTTAGTGGTAATTTGGATGAGGTCTTCCAAAGAATCAGGGGTCTCAATCCTGGCCAGCTCATCCTTCAGTGCTTCAGACAGCCCTTGACGGAACTGATATTTAAGGGCAGGTTCATTCCAGCTAGTATCGGCTGAACTTTTCCGGAATTCTACAATGTAGTCCTCTACAGGCCTACGTCCTTGGCTCAGGTTATGCAGTAAGGTTTCGGCCGTGGCCGTGCGCTGGGGGTCGTCGTAAAGTTGTGCCATACCTTCGAAGAAGGCATCTACTGAATTCAGGATAGGGTTCCTCTGTTCCATTAGGCTGTGAGCCCAAGCTTGTGGTTCATCGGCCAAGAGAGAAATGATGAACCCAACTTTTACCACCTCTGACGAAAAGGTCCTAGGTTGCAGAGCCAAATACAGGGAGCAAGCGTTTTTAAAGGCCCTGAACTTCTTGCGATTGCCGGAGAAGCGCTCTGGTGTGGGAACCCTGGGTTCTGGAGCGGCCATGACCACAGTGGGATTAGTTGGCATCTGAGGAGAGGAAGCTCCACTGGGAGATACAGAAGCCGCGGCAGGAGCTGGAGATAGTCCGGAAAGCTGCTGAAGGCGGCCATCAATTTGGGCGTAGCCGTCTTGTAATTTCTGGACGGCCTCAGTGAGGGCCGAGACCTGCTGACACAGGATCTCCAATGGGGAACGCGCTCTGTCGGCCTCAGACATGGCTGGTTTGTACTGTCAGAGATAGTACTTACCGAGGCCGAGATGCCGAGAGCGGATTCGCCTTTGCGACTAAGCGCAGTCCGCCCCCTGGAGTTGGGACAGGGGGTGAACGGCACAAAGAGGCACAAGCTCCCCAATGGACCGTAGGTGGCTTGCTGGTGAGGTCTTGTAGAGAGGAGCCGCTGTGCAGGTACTAGTAGGCGGGTGCAGACAGAGGCAACCGGCAGGAGGTCCCGAGCTGGGCAGAGGGTCAAACACTGGAAAGGTGCTATGGCACTACAGGATCTGCAAGGTAAGGTGACAAGATCAAGAAAGTCCAGGTACAAGCAAGGGGTCAGGCTGGGAGACAGGAGACAGTCCAGGTAACAGGCCGAGGGTCAAACACAGGAGATTGGTGGGAATCCGATAAGCAGGCAGAGGTCAGGTCCAGGAGAGAGGCAAGAGAAGTCCAAAGGCAAATCCGGGTCACAACAGGTAGTCAGGCAGAGATTCAGGATATAGGTTCAGATACTACAGGAAGCTGAGACAAACCAGCAATTTGTTTGATCCTCTGAGCGCCTTTTATAGGCTGCCCAGGGAATCACGTTGGGTGTGCACCAGTGCGCGTGCGCGAGCGCCGTAACGCCGAGCCGCGAACGCGCATGCGCCGAAACGCCGTTCCGCCGGGAATACGAGAAAAACGACCGGACCGGAACGAAGGCTTCTTCTGACAGGGGCTGTAGGAAGGGAAGGGGGGATATGTGAAGGAACTAAACAAAGCTGCATGTTTCCAATTCCTCGTTTAATCCTTTGGGGGCAAGAGAGTCAAACATATAAATCCAGAATACTTCCCTCTTACATAAAAGGGAAAATCTCTCATTTGCGGTCAGGGTACCTTTGGGGATGGTCTCTATAGCAAATACTTCCAGGCATTTAATATCATTATTATGCATTTGATGAAAATGCCGTGGAACGCTGTGTTCAACACATCTTTTTTTAATGAATCTGCGGTGATCACCGATTCTTGCGCGTAAAAAATATACAACAAAATCAGTAGAGCATGTAATAAATTGTTTATTATATATGTTTTGCCTATAATAGTAGTGATCTTATTGCTGCCATGATTAATAAATTGACAGGTCAGGCAACCTCTTTTTTTGCACTGAAAAATGCCTGTCCTGTTATCAAAATACGATCTGATGTCTAGAGGGGATCTGGTAGACTTGTTTGTAATTTTGCTCGGTGCTGATATGTTTTTTATGGTCCGTGCCCTTCTAAAAGTTATTTGGGGGACGTTTGGTAACTCTGGAGCCAGATGCTGGTCTAATAATAATATATTATAAGGTTTTTTTATTATTCTGGAAACTGACTTAAACTTGTCGTTACAGGTTGAGACAAATCTGACTGAGTGAGTGTCATTCGTTTCAGCTGAAATATCCTTTTTAGAAGGAAGGTTCATGTATGACAAGAAAGCATCTTGCACCAATTCCTGTGGGTACCCCTTTTCCTCAAACTTAAGTGCCATCGAGTCACCCTGCGTGACGTAGTCGTCAACTCTTGAACAATTTCTCCTCAGTCTGTTAAACTGTCCCCTAGGAATATTCTGCTTCCATGTGGGGTGATGGCCGCTGTTGAAATGTAGGTAGAAATTCCCACTGGTGGGCTTGACGTGATTCTTAGTAATGATCCTATTGTTGTCATGGGTCAACACTAGATGCAAAAACACCAACTCATTGGTGTGTTCACATGTGTAAAGATCAAGCCAAAGGGATTGGCATTACAATGAGCTACAAAGGAGGGGAACACATCCGGGCCACCACTCCAAATGAGCAGGATGTCATCAATATATCTGCCGAAGAACACAATGTAGTCAGCAAAGGGGTTGTTGGCCCAAATGTCTCCCTCCTGCCAGTAGCCCATCGTCAACTTGGCGTATATAGGAGCAAAATTTGCCCCCGTGGCTGTGCCTCTGCTCTGTAAGTAAAATTGTTTGAAAAAAGTAAAGTAATTATGTTTTAAACAGGAATTCAGTTGATTTAATTAGAAAAAGTGACTGCAAGGAATTGATGTCTCCATTCTGGGGTAGGAAATGTTGTATGGAGTTAAGGCCTACCTCATTGGGTATAGACGTGTAAAGAAATGCAACATCAAGTGATGCCCACATATATCCCTCTTCCCAGATATAATGTTGGAGTACATCAATAACCTGACTGGAGTCTCTAATATAAGATGGAAGTTGGCAAACCAGGGGTTGTAGAAAGAAATCTATATACATTGATAAGCCATTAGTTAAGCTGTTGGTACTAGCCACTATTGGTCTCCCCGGAGGGTCTATCAGTGTACTTTCAGGAGGTAGTAAAAATAGGGTGTGCTACACTCAGATGAAAATAGGAATTGTCTTTCCTTTTTATTGAGCACTCCATGTTCCAAAGCCTCGTAGACCAATATTTTTAGTTCTAATTGATATCCGAGGAGAGGGTCGGCTGCCAATTTAAGATAGGTATCACTGTTGCCTAATAGCCAGCTTGCCTCTTTGATGTAATCTACTCTGTTCTGTACCACTAAGCTCCCACCCTTATCGGCTTGTCTGATAATAATATTGGTATTACCTGTCAAATCTTTTAAGGCCCGACTTTCTTCCTTAATTAAATTATGATGTCTGTTAGTATTAGAGGTGTCGCAAAGTGCTAAAAGGTCTTTATAAACGGCCTGATAATAGGTCTCCTTATAAGGACCCTTATGCCCCGTACACACGATCGGACATTGATCGGACATTCCGACAACAAAATCCATGGATTTTTTCCGACGGATGTTGGCTCAAACTTGTTTTGCGTACACACGGTCGCACAAATTTCCGCTCGCCAAGAACACAGTGACGTATAGCACGTACAACGAGACTAGAATAGGCCAGTTCAGAACCAAGCGCGGCTCCCTTTGGGCTCCTTTTGCTAATCTCGTGTTAGTAAAAGTTTGGTGAGAGATGATTTGCGCTTTTTCAGACTCATGGTTTTCAGATCATTTTCTGCTGTTCAGTTTGTGCTTGTGGGTTTGTATCTGCTCTTCAGTGCGTGCAGCAAGTGACGCGTGACTCATATCATTCTGTTCTTGTTCGTTCGTTACTGTTTTTCAGGTCGCTATTCACAGGTCTTGCTGTTCTTCAGTGCGTTCTGTTACTTTGTTCTGAGCAGCCGACCGTTTTCTAGCCATGTTGCGTATATGTACTTTTGTAGAGTTTGTGCTGTGCGGGGGCTTGGTGTTGGAGTCCCTACCTTGACACAAGTCCAGTCCATGAACAGGGTGGGGAGGAGTTCATGGACCAAGAATTGGTTGCTTCAGCGTGACCAGTTCTGTCATATGTCTTTGCTCCGTGAAATCCGTGAGAATAATCCTGATGATTTCAGGAACTTTCTCCGGATGACAGACCCCGTATTTCACCGTTTGTTGGCTTTGCTGACCCCCTATATCAGCAGGCAGGATACCTGCATGAGGCAAGCCATCACTCCGGAGCAGAGGTTAGTCGCCACCCTGCGGTACTTGGCGATGGGGAGAAGCCTGCAGGCAAGTTCTCGACAGGCATCTCCCCCCAGGCTCTGAGGATCATTATCCCAGAGACCTGTTCTGCCATCATACAGGTCCTGCAGAAGGATTATATTAAGGTAAGATTTTTATCCTTTAATATCACATTTTATTGTATTTAATGTTTGATAATGTATTGTATTTCTTTCCTCATTCCCTAATTACCATGATTGGAATATGCTGTGAATGTCCCCTTTGTCCTCATGCATGCTGGATTTTTATGTAATTATTTTTGTTGTCCTTCATTCATATTTGCCTTCACTTACCTCCCCAGCATGCTCTCCTGGCCCTATATTCACCTCATGTAGTCACTTAACAATGTATTTTATCAGCTCCATAGTAGTGCTTTACCCCAAACACCCCCTAAAATGTTTTTAAATGTGATTTGTGCTTTAAATTCAGGCAGAGTGCCAGAGGCTTTTTTTGGGGGTCCCCAAATAATTTTTAACCCTCCCTCCCCCCAACTGCTAAGTCAGCTGATACCAATTCTCTATCTATCCTCAATCATCTATCTGGTGACTTTGCCAAACCCATACACACTATACCCATCTCTTTTGTGTTCAGATTTATGGATGAATTCCCCAAAGCATGAAGTGCAAGGGCCTGCCCGTATACTTTCAAATGGTACTGTTTCAAGTTTCTGTATACTATTATTATCTTGATAGGTAATAGCAGAATGTGCTCAAATGTGTACAATGTGTATTTATATCTTTGTATTATGACACTTCTTACCTGTCCAGTGGGCTGTCAATAGTGTAACTAAGGAGGGGCTGTTCAAAGTAAAACACATTACTTAGGCATTCATCTCTCAATGAAGTGGAGAGGGTTACCTGTCCAAGAGTCCCCCCCCCCTATAATGTTAGAAATGGCCCATGAGAGGGGGGGGGGGGATCTGATAGGTGTACCTTATACTTTGGTCTTTAAAAACTCCCTCAAATAAATGTTATCTTGATGTTGGCCAAGAATGTTTGTGTCTAATCAGCTTTCCCTGTTTATGTGAAAAATGACCAAATGTTTTTTTTTTTATTTGACTCCACAGTTTCCTTTCACGCCACAGGAATGGCAGACTGTGGCCTCCCACTTTGCCCAGCGGTGGGACTTTCCTAACTGCGGAGGGGCAATTGATGGAAAACACGTCCACATCGTCCCACCCCCCAACTCGGGGTAGTACTATTATAATTATAAGGGGTTCAATAGTATTGTGATGTTGGTGGTGGTGTCTGCTACTTATGAGTTCCTGTATGTGGACGTGGGGAAGAATGGCCGGATGTCCGATGGTGGAGTCATCGCCCAGACGGAGTTCTACAGGTATCTCCAGAATGGCAGCTTGGACTTGCCACCTCCAGAAGACAATGTGGAAGGACTCCCATTTGTCTTCGTTGCAGATGAAGCGTTCACGCTGGGGCACCATCTTATGCGGCCATTCCCGATGAGGACCCTCACCCCGGACCAGAGGGTTTTTAATTACCGGCTGGCCAGAGCCAGAAGAGTGGTGGAGAACACGTTTGGAATCATGGCCAGCCGGTTCCGCCTATTTCTTACACCCATACACATGGCGGAGTACAAACTGAATCATATTATCCTGGCGTGCTGTGTTCTACACAACTTTTTACGGCAACATTCTGCCAACTATGTTGGCTCAGTTGGGCCTGAGGCTGGACTTCAAAATGAAACAAACCTGACGGCGCTTGAAAGTGGCCGTCCTGGCTTGCCCCCCCTGAGTGCCCGTGATGTCCGTCTAAGATACCTTGAATTCTTTGCGGGTAGGGGGGCTATCAATATGCCAGACAATGTCTGAAACCTTTTTGAAAAAAAAAAAAAATAACTACTCAAATCTTTGGTGACATTTACTGCTTGTGTTTGTTTTAGCTGACCCTGACAGAAATGTGATGAGTCCTGAAAATGGCGTGATTGTGTAACATTACAAAGCATTGTTGGGTGTTATTTACTAAAGGCAAAGACACTTTTCACTACAAGTGCACTTGAAACTGCACTTGTAGTGCAAAGTGGATTTGCCCTTAGGAAATAACACCCATTATCACAGAAAACACCAATTAGAGCACCACAAAAGTGTTGGAGCGTTGAGACAATAATCCACACATTCTTGATTATCAATCTTTTTAATACCAGCACAATCACATGTGCATTTAGAAAAGGTTTTTAAAACAAACCAACATGTTTGTTGTATAACAATTTTTGGGGTCACATTAGAAAAAAGTAGAAATGTCCATTTTAGATAAAACAGGCATGTTTAAAACCAACAAGAAAGACACAAATCTTGAACTTACAAAGTTCACATTTGGTAGAACTTAAAGGTAATATCAGACATGAGTATTTACAAACTGTGTTTGATATTGCGTTCAGATGGGGTGAAGTCACCCCAGGAAAGCAAAATTTTGAAGATGCACACCAATTGCCAAATGTCAACATGTGCTAGCTGCCATCGCGGGGGATCAAGTGACATGTTTTGGGGGCGCAACCCCTTCCTCTTAGGTACTTTATTATTGAGGAAGGGGTTGCACCCCCAAAACGCGTCCATTGATCACCCGTGATGGCAGATAGCACATGTTGACACACCGTGTGCATCTCCAAATTTGGCTTTTCTCAAATTTGTCAAAAAATGTCTAAAATTTGTAGCACACAAAAAAAACAAAGGGATTTTGAGGGGTTTTAAACTCTCCCTAAAACATCAATGATGTTCTTCATTTTTTGAAGAACATCATTGATGTTTTTCTTGATGTTTTCCAAGTCCCTATTACACCCCATGATCTCCCTGATCAGGATCTGTGCACTTTCCGAGGTGAAAAGATCTGGATCCACAACATCACGATCACCTAAAAAGATAGAAACCAAAAAACACCATGTATTATAAATATGCATCCGTCTCTTACCTGAGCCTGTGGTCGCAGACACTCACCTGTTGTGGTGCCAATTTCCACCACGTCTTCCTCCTTCTGCTCTGCTTGTTCTGGGTGGATTTCCCCTTCTTCCAGAGGTGGGGGGTCTCTGGTCTCCTCGGATGAGGGGTGTCCTCCGAGTCTTTTCTCCCCTATGTAAAAAAAAATAGGTCTACTTAGCACACAGATATTTGATGGCAGAACTATAAATATGAAACATTGCTTGGAAGTGGGGTACAATTGTCTGTTTTTGCAGAGTTCCAAGATGTTGCATTTTTCTTGTCCTTTGTGAAGCTTCAATACTTACCTGTTTTGTACAAGCTTCACAGATGGAGACACCCCTATAGTATACACTGGAGCACCTGTGTGAGCCCCCTAATAAAAAGGGTGTTCTTGTGTCCCACACTAGTGCTCCAGCGTCCAGATGTGTAAACAGCTGCTGAGTGTCCTCTCCTTATACAGAATCTAGTTTGCATTTCATTCTAGTAACAAACCCATCTACACAACCAAATTAGTTTCACACAAGTAGGCCCTAAAAAATGTGGGCAAATGCATATGGCCAAAACAATGGTGTTTTATAGGCCGAAGGAAAAATGTTTGATACAAACGAATCATGTGCCCATGAACATGAAAGTTGACATTTGAAACTGGATAACAGTTAAGAAAAGCACATGGAGCAGCACGAACGTAATAAACATAAAAAGAATAGGAACACAGCACAACTACTTACTTTTTTGCAGCACTCTCCGGATCTTTCTGTACTGCTCGTGCTCTCTTAATCTGAGGTCTGACCACCGCTTCCTGAGCTGAGCAGACTTTTGACCACTTTCGCCACGATTTTGGCCTTTCGGACATTGGGGTTGGGGTAAGGTCCATACTTCCCATCATAGTCAGCCCTCTTCAGGATGTCCACCATCTCCAACATCTCCCCAAAGGACATATTCGATGCCTTAAATCGTCTCCTTCTGGATCCAGACATTTCTGGCTCCGGGCTTTCCTCCTCCTCCTCCTCGTTGCTGTAATTAGCACGCACCTGCTGTGTCTCCGCCATGTGCTCTTCCCCCACTGCACCAAACGAAAAGGGGTGGGGAATAGACTAGAAAGAATGTCAGGGGTGGACGGAGTTACACGCATGCGCAGTGTGTATAAAGCGTAACACGCGTGCGTAGTACGTACGATCTGTGAGCGGAGGAAGGAGTATCGGAGGCGCCAATCGTGATAACGAAGGTAAGAGCAAAACTTGGGCCTATACTGCTTCTAGATTGAGGCCTATATTGTAACAAGATTAGGAGAGTTTTGCCTGACATTAGGGTTTGTCTTGTGTTGTGTCTTGCAGATAAAATGGATGGCTTCAATGACCACAACTTCCTCCCCCTGTTCATAGACAAGTACAGCGAGCTGCCCTGTCTGTGGCAGTTAAAACATCCGCATTATAATCATAAACAAAAGAGGCAGACAGCGCTGGAGAAACTGCTGGAGTTGGTGAAGCCGGTGGTCCCCACAGCAAACATCCCCTATTTAAAAACCAAAATTGGTGGCCTGAGATGCACTTATCTAAGGGAGCACAAGAAGGTCACGGATTCCCAGAGATCCGGAGCTGCAGCAGATGATGTTTATGTCCCCAGGCTCTGGTACTATGAGAGACTGCGGTTTCTGTCAGACTAGACTGGAGTCAGGGAATCCCTCTCAACCCTTCCTTCCACCCTATCTTCCACCTCAGCCGAGGCTTCCGATGTCCAACCTGGGACTTCCAGCCAGGAAGAAGTGGAGGAGCCCAGCTTGAGCCAGGTATAGCATTCTTCTACAGATTTCTGGTCAATAAATAAATGATGTTTACTAGATGTTATTATTGATCACTAATTGCTAATTTAATACAGTTTTTTACATATCAATAGACAGTAGTGGGCAAAAATAATTGGGACAAGAATGAAAAATGCTGGGCTGAGAAGGATAGTCTGTTATATTTGTTAACTTTCAATTTGCAACAGTCATGAGGTGAAAATTGTGTGTGATTGATGAATAAAAAACTAAAACTATGTCCTTTTTTCATACACAGGAAGACCTTAGCCAGGACGAGGCTCTGGAATGTGGCACACAGGAGGAGGCTGTGGAATGTGGCAGCCAGGAGGAGGCGGGGGTTAGTGGCAGCCAGGAGAAGGCGGGGCTATGTGGCAGCTAGGAGAAGCCTGGGACCAGTAGGAGCCTGAGAGAATCGCAGGTTTCTCCCCTCCGCCTTCCAAACAAAAGACCCAGGAAGGGGAGTCACGTGCAAGATTCAGCTCTCAGGCTCATTCAGGAGGCTTCTGCATCCCTCAGAGCCTTACCCACTCCTGAAGAGACCTTTGCCTGCATGGCTGCCACCAAACTGAAGGGCATGCAGGAGGGTCGATGCCTCATGTGTGAGAAACTTCTTTAAAAAGTCCTAACTAAGGGGGTGAGTGGCGAAATCACACCCAATACCGACGTGATTGAGTTGGACCATCCTCCTCCTCCTCCTGCCACAACTACACCACCACAGCCACAGCGTGGAAGGAAGCATGGAAGGAAGACCAGAGAGTGATGGCCCTGGGTTCAGTCTGGTCTGACAAAAGATGCAGGCTCTTGTATGACCACAGCCTGGGGACATAGATGTCATCTGCTGCTTTCAGGATCTCTGGGACTTCTGGACCAGACTGCACTCCCTTAGATATGGACTCCTCAGGCCACCAATTTTGCTGGAAAAGAATTGATGTGTGCCCTGGGGGCCAAAGGCTTTGCCAGTTTCTGCTGTTTCTCCAGCGTTGCCTCCGTCTTTGTTTGCTTCTGAGCCCTTAATAAAGGAATTTTTGGTTCACTTACACTCGCCTATGTGTGTTTTCCTTCAAAAAGGACAGTTTGTTTGTGAGGAGGCAGGTACATTAGTAAACTACAATGTGAAATTAACAAGAGACACCAACACCAAGCAACCTCCTTGAGATTAAATAATACAATATAATAATGGTGTTGTGGTAAATTTACACACAAAACACACACAAAAATTTTATGGAGTAAAACCCAAAAAAACAAAAAAAATACATCAGCCTTGAAAAAAATACAAAACAAAAATAAAACAACAAAAAAGAAATTTGGTCAGATGTGACAAATGAAAATATATTGAGGGAATCACGATAAATAATAAAGAAAAAAGTTTGTGAGAAGTCTGTGTGAATATGAGCAGCAAAACTACTTCATTCTTCTCACATTATAAAGTAGAAGAGAGTGCGCTGTATTAAACAATTGAAAACATTGCAGCGAAAAGTGCTGTATCCATTCCGAACGCTAATTTTACCAGACCGAGCTGTTCCGTCTTGTAATTTCTTCTGAGCATGCGTGGCACTTTATGCGTCAGAATTGTCCACACACGGTCGCAATTGACGCGATCGGATTTTGTTGTCGGAATATTTTATAGCCTGCTCTCAAACTTTGTGTGTCGGAAAATCCGATGGAAAATGTCCAATGGAGCCCACACACGGTTGGAGTTTCCGACAACACACTCCGATCGCACATTTTCCGTCGGAAAATCCGACTGTGTGTACGGGGCATTGGAGTGTGTTGGGCAAAACGTAGATTTTGGTCTAAAAGTGGTATGCATGACTGATGGTTCTAAAAATGGTGTTGGAATATGTCCCTCTGTATGGCCCTCTTCTCAGAGTTCTTCCAGAATCTGAAGCTTATGATAATTTGGTTCAGTGTGAGGCACCTTCTCCAGTTCAACACATAATTTGTTGGCGCCACCCGTGGTCGTTTTTGATTAGCTTGGGGGTTACTGGCATAATGACGTTTCGATGTCAAAGATCGCATAAAACGATGTAGGACTTTAAATAGGCAATAGTCATATTTATTTGGCCCTACTGAAGGAGAAAAACGAAGGCCCTTTTGGAGCAATAGGCATTCTGAAGGAGTAAGGGTACGAGTAGACAGATTTATACACTTTTATAGTACTGACCCCTGTGATAGCTCTGTTCGTTCCTTCTAGTTGTTTCTTCCTACTGATTCCTCCTCTTCGTCCTCGACTAATTTTTTTTTTCCTTGTAAGCTCCTCTTGGAGGTGACATCTGAAAATTCTGATTAGAAAGTAACGTTGCCTGACTATCCTGTTCAAGTGAGGAGGAATAAGGGCCTGGAATATCTTGAGATTTTGGCCTAGCACCTAATGGAATGTAGTTCTCCAAGTTTTGGGGCAAGGGACTATAACTATTACAAATTGGTACATTATATATTGGTAGTTGATATGGAATATGTAAGACTGGGGCAGAATTTACTGTATATTCCAGAATAGATGAAATGTTTGCCCCTGGGGAAGGGGTGGGGTTTGATCAACATTAGTAACTAGTGTGATGTCAGTTGGATTATTACTGGCACAATTACAGTTAGACATGTGCAGAATGAAAACATTTGTTTAGTTTAGTTTCGTTTCGTTATTTAACTAAATTCGTTTAGTTAAATTTGTTGCATTCGTTACATTAGTTTTCGGAATTCATTTCGTTTCGTATTCGAATTTGAAAAAATTCGACCGCATTCGAAAAAATTCGACCGTATTAAAAAAAAAACGATCAAATTCGAAAAAATTCTACCACATTCGAAAAAAACTATCAAATTCACAAAAATTCTACCACATTCGAAAAAAACTATCAAATTCGAAAAAATTCTACTACATTCGAAAAAAACTATCAAATTCGAAAAAATTCTACCACATTCGAAAAAAACTGTCAAATTCGAAAAAATTCTACCACATTCGAAAAAAATATATAAAATTCGAAAAAATTCTACCGCATTCGAAAAAAACATTAACTGAATTTGAAAAAGTAAACTATATATAACCATTTTGCGAAATTTAAAATTCGTATAGAATGAAATCGAATTCCAATAGAAAAGATTAGGATAGAATAGAAAATATAAAAGAATAGCATTGAAAAACAATAGAACAGAATAGAAAAAAAATATAATATATTGTATTCTAATCTTTTCTATTCGAATTCGAATTAATTCTGTACCAAATTACAATTTCGGAAGATGGTTATATATATATATTATATTTTTTTTCTATTCTGTTCCATTGTTTTTCTATGCTATTCTTTTCTATTCTATTCTAAACTTTTCTATTTGAATTTGAATTTATTCTATGCGAAATTCGAATTTCGGAAGATGGCTTCTAAAATTAGAATTTCGTATAGAATGAATTCGAATTTGAATAGAAAAGATTAGAATAGAAAATAATAGAAATAGAATAGACTAGAAAAGCAATAGAACCGAAGAGAATAAAATATAATATATATATTATATTTTTTTCTATTCTGTTTCATTGTTTTTCTATTCTTTTCTTTTTTATTCTATTCTAAACTTTTCTATTCGAATTTGAATTCATTCTATACGAAATTCGAATTTTGTATAGAATGAATTCGAATTTGAATAGAAAATAATAGAAAAGAATAGACTAGAAAAACAATAGAACAGAACAGAATAAAATATAATATATATATTATATCTTATTCTATTCTGTTCTATTGTTTTTCTAGTCTATTCTTTCTACTCTATTCTAATCTTTTCTATTCAAATTCAAATTCATTTTACGAAATTTGAATTTCGGAAGATGGTTTTATATATATATATATATATATATATATATATATATATATATATATATATATATATACATATATATATATTATATTTTTTTCTATTCTGTTCTATTGTTTTTTTATTATTTTCTATTATATTCTAATCTTTTCTATTTGAATTCAAATTCATTCTATACAAAATTCGAATTTCGGAAAATGGTTATATAGAAATAGAATGAAATCAAATTCTTGTACAAAGAGTTTTATTGAAAATGTATATCAACAAAATGGTACAAAATAGTAATGGATACATCTAGAATTAACAGGTATAAAATTGCCGGTATCCGGCAGGTAATACTGACATTCAAAGATTTAAGCCATGTCTCAGGCCACTCAAAGCCGAGGCCTGGCGACATATTAAGGAGAGTCTTCATCTTGGCTTACTAGCCTAGTGATAAACTGTAAACAGAGTATTATGTTAGCAAACAGTCTTGAACCTTTAAAGGATAACTTGTGAGATGTTGGTGTAAGACGTAACATTGCATAGGTAATAAAGGAAAAGATAAAAAAAAAACAGAAACAAATTCAAGTTAAATTGGTTAACCTCAAAAAAGCTAATGTAGCTTTGTATAAAGTAGTTTTTTTTTTTTTTTTCCCTTTTTTTCCTCCTTTTCGCTACCTTAAGTATCCATTCTCTGTAGATTTAAGCCCAAGGGCCTAAATAAGAAAAGGGAAAGAAGAATTGAAAGTGGGAGAGAGGGGGGTGGGAAAAGAGGGGGGGGACCCTGGGGTGGGGGGGGGGCGGAGGCTCGTTATAGAGAGAGAAGCGTTAGATCAAATCTTGATGGGCGATTATGGGTCACCCAGGGTTGCCATATCCTGAGGAATTTATCATGCGTGTCCAATAATATGGCTGTAAGTTTCTCGTTTACCATGATATCATTCACGCAGTTTTTAACTGCCTCAAAACTGAGGTTCGGAGTTTTCCAGGCCCTTGCTATGGTCAATTTGGTTGCGGTAAAAATATGTGCTGCTAGTTGGCGTTCAGGACGAAGAAGTTCTGCAATTGGTTTCCATAATAGAGCCTCGAAAGGGTCCCGCTTTACAGTGGTATTAAAAAGATTGCGTAGTAGTGCGTAAACTCTGACCCATAATCTGCAAACCCTGGGGCAGGTCCACCAGATATGGGCCATCGTACCCTCCTGTGAGCACCCACGAAAACAAAGGGGGGAATAAGATGGAATGAAGCTTGCTAATCTAGCCGGGGTATAGTACCATCTATAAAAGACTTTGTAGGCGTTCTCCAAGAAGAGAACATTCTTAGAGCATTTGGATAGCATAATAGTCATACCTTGCCAATCCTCTGGGTCTAATTGTTTTCCGAGTTCGGCCTCCCACTGCAGATGATAAGGTCTCAGTGGTGGCGTCTTGGAGTTAATTATAGCAGTATATATGAGGGAGATCAGACCCGAGGATTGGGGGCGTGATCTACAAAGACTTTCGAACGGGGTCATGGTAAAGGGAGCCGATCTGGATTTTGTAAGCTGTTGGAGAAAATGCTTAATTTGTAGGTAGCTATAATGTTCTCTAAGGGGGATATCATGTGAGGAGCGTAAAGCAGTGAAAGGGATGATCTTGGTTGGGGTGAATAACGAATGGATATCTGTAAAGCCGTTATCAGACCACCATTGAAACTGTAGTGGATTATCACAACCAGGTTGAAATAAAGGGCAATGGAGGAGGCGAAGTAATGGGAGATGAGGAGAAATTAGGCCTGCTGAGTACTTGACCGCATCCCACAGTTTAAGAGAGTGAGCTAGGCAGGGACCTATGGTAGGGGGGCGATGTGCTTTAGGAAGCCACGGAAGAGAAGCTAGAGGAGTTGGGTGTGCGTCGACTAAATCCATGGTGGCCCATAGTGGCATTTGTTGCTTCTCATGGAGGTGAGATATTGGGGCAATACCCGCAGCCGTGTAATATGCTCGTAAATTAGGAACTGAAAGGCCACCATTGATTTTGCGCGCGTAAAGTACTTGCCTCTTGATCCTGGGTTTCTTAGGGCCCCATATAAACTGCATAATTTTACGTTGATGTATTCGAATGATATGGGGGGGCACATGGATTGGCAGAACTCTAAAATAATAGAGTAGTTTAGGGAGGTACGTCATGCGTACTGTCGCTATTCTGCCGAACCAAGAAATCGGGAGTGTGGACCAAGAGGCAAGCATAGCCTCCAGCTTTCGGAAAAGCGGGGGAAAATTGGCTTGATACAATCCCGAGTATCTCGGAGTAAGTTTAATACCTAAATAGGGTAGTGAGGTTAACCACTGGAATGAGAATGCCGATTGTAGGGACTCTAACTCCAGGGTCCGAATGTTGATAGACATCGCTTTAGATTTTGCCGGGTTAACCGAAAGGCCTGAGAATGAGGCAAAGGAGTCTAAGAGGGAGAATAAATTGGGGAGGGAGAGTCTAGGTTTAGTAATGGTTAATAAAATGTCGTCCGTGAACATTGACAATTTGTGCGCGGTGCCTGCTACTTCTACTCCTGATATATCTGGGTGAGAGCGTATGGCCTCTGCTAGGGGTTCAAGTGCTAGTATAAATAAAAGTGGGGAGAGCGGGCATCCCTGACGTGTTCCCCTCTTAATAGGGAAAATAGGCGATTCATATCCATAATAACGCACTTTAGCCTGGGGGGAGCGATATATGGCTGAGACCCAACTCAAAAAGGAGGTGCCAAAACGGAAATGAGTGAGGACCTGTGTTAAATAGGGCCATGATAAAGTGTCGAAGGCTTTATTGATATCTAAAGAAAGAAACATTGTCTCTAGGGATCTTTCGTGAGCTATATGTTGGATTTGGAGGAGTCGTCTAATGGCGTCTCCCGCTTGCCTACGAGGGACGAATCCCACCTGGTCCTTTTTTATCAGGCGAGGTAGAAAGGAGTTCAGGCGGTTGGCCAGAATTTTCGTCAATATCTTCATATCAATATTTAAGAAAATTTGCCCAGGAAGAATGGTCTTTATCTGGCTTAGGGATCATTACTATGTTGGCAGTGAGCAAATCTGGTGTAAATGTGTGACCTCCTTTGACCGAGTTATACATAGCCGCTAGATGTGGGGCCAGAACCTCAGCAAATTTTCGATAATACAAAGCGGTGAAACCATCTGGGCCTGGTCTTTTTCCCACTTTCAGTTCCTTGATGCATTGAAGAACCTCAGAGACCTGTATATCTCGGTCCATTAGGGAGATGTGGGATTTGAATAGGGTAGGTAGAGATAACTCTTTTAAGAAAGCGTTCAGGCCCTGTATTGAAGAATGATTTGGGGGGGAATAAAGTTTGGTAAGACGATGGCAGAATTCTTCCAAGACTTTCTGAGGATTCCCCGTGAGGATGTTATGGCGGGTGCGCAAGGTTATGGGGGTAAATTTCGGGGTAAAAGTGCGTAGCCTATTGGCCAACTGAGCATTGGGTTTGTTTGCCTTAGCATACCATTTCTGGCGGGCCCAACGTAAGGATCGGTCCGCATCGTCTGTCAGACATAGATCCAAGTCTGTGCGGGCTTTGTCTAAAGATCTGCGATTAGCAGGGGTGAGCGGCCGAGCGGTCCTCCAAGTTCTGTTCTAATTTGCGTCGGGCCTGAACCCTTTCTCTTTTGCGTTGGGAGGCTATTCTAATAACGCGACCCCGGAGGACAGCTTTATAAGCCTCCCATAGTGTTATAGGGGAAGAGACAGAACCTGCATTGAGTCTAAAATATTCTGCAGTAGCTTCTTGAATTTCGCTGAAGATCGGTTTGAAGGATAAAAGTGAGTCATTCATCACCCATGGAGCATGTTGTGGTTTGCTATGTAGGGAGCGACACACGGTTAGAACAGGGTCGTGATCTGACCAAGGGACTGCTAAAATCGAGACCGATTCTATTAAAGGGAGATGTTTCCGTAGCACAAATGAGTGATCGATTCTAGAATGGGAGTGATGAGGATGGGAATAGTGTGTGTAGTCCCTGCCCATGGGATGAAGCTCTCGCCATATGTCCACTAAATCAAAAGTTTGTAGGGTTAGCAAGATTTTTTTTGTAGCAAGGGAGGGAGTTTTAAGATCCGCCGGGAATTTATCAAGGGCAGGATTGAGTGTCACATTAGAATCCCCTGCCAACAGGAGGGTGCCTCTCTGATGGACCTGCAACAAGGAGCAGACATGAGAGAGAAATGGGCCCGGATTGTCATTCGGGGCATAATAAGTCATAATAGTAACTTCATTGTCCTGAACAGAACCCTGCAGGAGAAGGTATCTACCATTAGGGTCAGCTATCTGTTTGTTACAGATAAATGGGATTGATTTACGTATAGCTATAAGGACTCCTCTCTGTTTAGTGGGACCGTTAGCCATATAGACTTGGGGGTAGTTTGCCGCAAAGTATTTGGGGCAGGAAGAGGAAGAAAAGTGTGTTTCCTGTAAACAGGCAATGTCGATTTTTTGTTGTTTAAGGTAGTTAAAAACCTTAACCCGTTTTTGGGGGGAATTCATGCCCTGAACGTTCAGGGACAACCAATGAAGGGTCATTGGGTCTGAGATGTGACGTTATGGATTACTCCATCCGAACACCCCAGGGTCTGAGGGAATGGGGAAAGGGGAAGAGAGAGAGGAGAATAGTAAAAATAGGAAAGTACATAGGATATAGGAATATCGAGAAGAATTCGGAGAATAGTATGTAGTGTGTATATTGACGTATCACGTCGTGGGCAGCAGAGCCCACAAAGGGGTGGGACCATAGCCAAGACAAATATCTTAGCCAGGTGCCAACTTTTGAGGGGAGCAGTGGTCCATCGGAACCACCGACCTATAATGAAGATAATGGAATCAAGTTAAACAAAGTGAACATAGAGTTTAAACATCACTTAGAAATAGTATCAATATAAGTAGCTTAAAATAAATTGCAATATGAGAACCTCAATGCGTTGTTAGTATTTGAAGGTGTAGATGCGGAAGACCCTCCCACCCCCAGGGGCGACAGCCACAAGACCATCCACCCCGGAGGGCGGGTCGGGACCCCACATCAAAGTCATAGCGCCAGTCCTATCACTCCACTGAACAGGAGTGAAGGGCCTCGGTGTGTAATCAAAGTTTGAAAGGGAAAGTAAAGAAAGTTTGAAAGGGAACCCCTATCTGTATTTGATCTGATGGGATTGTAGAACTTGGAGGTAAGGTTTAAGACTTCGGCGCCTGGCAATGGTGACCGGCGAGAGGTCCGCGAATATTTGGAGGGGGTTGCCTTGGAAAGAGATGTCCCGCTGTTCTCGTGCAGACTGTAAGAGCTTCTCCTTGGTCCTATAATAATGGAATTTGATGATAACATCTCTCGGGGGACCTTCGGAGGGTTTAGGAGCCAGTGACCAGTGGATGCGGTCAAATTCCAGCCTGTCCACCGGAATCTCAGGGGCCAGTTCTTGGAAAAAGGCTGTGGCTGTTCCCTGCAGGTCAGTGACCGTTTCGGGGATGCCGCGGATACGAAGGTTGTCCCTGCGGGCCCTATTTTCTGCATCCTCTAACTTATCTTTGAGAGCGTCTATTTCTGTGGACATTCTGTCTACCTCCTCCTCATGGCCTTCCAACACAGTGGTGGCCAAATCCATGCGGTGTTCCAATTGATTGGTGCGGTGGCCTATCTCCTTGAGGCCACGGACCAGATCTGAGGAGAGCTTTCGGGAGGCCGCCGTTATTTCATCTCTGACAATACTGCGGAACTTGGCTAGCATGGCATCAGAATCAGCAGGGTGGGGACTTACGTGGTCCGTAGGAAAGAGTTGGAGACTTTCGGCGGGAGATTCCTGTCCCAGTTCAGAGAGCTGTGTGTCCTCATCAGGTTCAGGAGGATTGGGCGCCATTTTAGATTTGTTTTTGGCTGGTGCTGGGGATTTGCAATTGTTCTGCCGGTTTTTTAGCTTGTTTTTGGTGGAGCGGTACATCACCGCTTGTGGCTCCAGGTATTCCTCTATCCTGTGTGGTACAGTGATCACCTCCTCATAGCGTCTATGTTGTATTAGGTCGGGTAGTGGTGTCCGACGGCGCGGAACGGAGGGATCAGACTTCCATTACCTCCGCTCGCGCGTATGCGCCCCTCGTAGGCAGTGATTTACATGACAAGGGAAAGGATTTTGTTAGATATGAGGGGGCGTTAGTCAGGAACCCTGTGGGTTTGTATAGTATTTGTGGGGGGGGTAGTGGTTGAGGAGAGTGGTCCCGAATGTGCCGTGAAGAAATGGCCCGCCGGGTATGAGAGGATAGTCAAAAATCACTTGTAGCCCCTTCCCTCACTGTAACAAGCAGGCTGAGGCCATGTATGATATATTAGGGATGGCTGTGTGGAGAAGGTCCAGGACAGTGGGGCAGAGGCAGCAGCTAGTGGGGGGCATCGGGCTTTCTAATCTTTTGTGTGAGCCAAGCAGACAGTCTTTGGCAGTATCCCAGGCCCTGGGAGGGACCAGGGGCTTGGCGGACACAGGTGAGGGAAGGAGGCCTGTTGTGAGATGTGGGCCGGACCGATTACGGCGTCCCTTGGCGGGGATAGGGCTTCAGGAGAGAGCGGGGATCCGCAGGCTTTACTAGGCCGCACTAGGCCGGGCCGGGCCACGGCCGCTACGGGCGTCCCCGGAGCTCGGTGTAGCCTCCAGACCGGGCTAGGAGTGCAGGGGTACAGTCTATGGGTGCGGATGGGGGTCTCCTTACCTCCAGATCCGTCCGATTAGCGGTTCCCCCAATAGGCCTCGGAGCGGCAAAATGGCGGCGGCCGCGGGAGTCTGGAGGCTATGTCTTGCTGCCACTTACAGACCTGCTAGCTTCAAAATTGTCGTGGATGCCGCTGTAGGGAGTCCCGGAGGGTAATCTGGCCGGTTGTGGAGGTTTGATTTAGGGGCTATGTGCAGGGATGGAGGCGGATTGAGGAGCCGGGCTCCAGAGCTCCTCTACAAGACGTCCGCCGCTGTTCAGGCTTCTCCTCTGATTCTTCCTGCCGCGGGTCCGTGTGAGTACCGATCGATGGGCCGGGATGGAGTGCCGTACATCCAGCAGAGATCTGCAGCCAAGTGCGGAGGATACAAGAGGCCTAGCAGGCCTCAAGATGGCGGCGGCCTCAGCAATATAGTTCCAGCCGGAGTGCAAGTGCTGGAACAGCCAGCCAGAGTTCCACAATATCCGCTGGGACTGTTTAAGGGGATGTCCAGGGACGGATGGAAGAGGTCTGGAGTAACACCGCCCTGAAAAGAGCAGTGGATGGCGGTGGATTGTCGCTGGATGAGCGGAGCTCAGTAGCAGCACGTCTTCTCTCGAAATCAAATTCTAATAGAAAAGAATAGAATAGAAAAATAATAGAACAGTAGAACAGAATAGAAAGAAATATTATTACAGAATGAATTCGAATAGAAAAGATTAGAATAGAATATTTTATATTTTTTTCTATTCTGTTCTATTGTTTTTCTATGCTATTCTTTTCTATTATTTTCTGTTCTATTCTAATCTTTTCTATTTGAATTCATTCTGTACCAAATTCCAATTTTGGAAGATGGTTTTATATATATATATATATATATATATATATATATATATATATATATATATATATAATTTTTTTCTATTCTGTTTTATTGTTTTTCTGTTCTAGTCTTTTCTATTAGAATTCAATTTCATTCTATTTCATTCTGTTTCTGTATAACCTTTTTCAGAAATTCAAATTTCGTATGGAATGAATTTGCACTCAAATAGAAAAGATTAGAATAAAATAGAAAATAATAGAAAAGAATAGAAAAACAATAGAACAGAATAGAGTAAAATATATATATTATATTTGATTCTGTTCTATTGTTTGTCTAGTCTATTATTTTCTATTATAATCTTTTCTATTCAAATTCGAATTCATTCTATACGAAATTCCACTTTCAGAAGCCATCTTCCGAAATTCGAATTTCGTATAGAATGAATTCAAATTCGAATAGAAAAGTTTAGAATAGAATAGAAAAACAATGAAACAGAATAGAAAAAAATTATTATATATATATATATATATATAAAACATCTTCCAAAATTCGAATTTCATATAGACCGAAATCAAATTTGAATATAAATGATTAGAATAGAATAGAAAATAATAGAAAAGAATAGATTAGAAAAACAATAGAACAGAATAGAAGAAAATATAATATATATATTATATTTTCTTCTATTCTGTTCTATTGTTTTTCTATTTTGTTGGTTTTCTTTAAAATGAGGAGTTTAATGTAAAAAGAGCTTAACATACCATAATGTGCCTCAACCTCAATCAATTTTCTTGAAACTTTGCACAGCCTAAGTTCTCAACTCCCCAAACCTATCCAAGACGTTTCATGGGTTTTGGTCTTCTACAAGGCAAACTAGGGACATTAAGCTTGTTTTTTGAGGGGCTTAATATGGCTTAACATATAAAAAAGAGCTGAAATGTTAACCAATTTCCCCCAAACTTCGCACAATAGAAGACTCTGTCTATGTCAACATATTCTGAAATTTTCAGAACATTTGGTAAATCACACCAAACTTTTTTCACATTAAACTATATTTTACAATCCCAAAACATGTGGCTTAGTGTCAAAAGAACCTAATGTACCATAATGTGCCTAAACTTTAATAAATTGTCTTGAAACTTTGCACAATCTAAGTTTTCAACTTCCCAAACGTATCCTAGAAGACTCGTGGACTTTGGTCTCCCACAAAGAAAATGAGGGTGTTAAGCTTATTTTTTTGTGAGCTTAATGGGGCTTAAATTACAATAAAGTGCTTAAACCTTAATCAATTGTGTTGAAACTTTGCACAACCCAAGTTTTTAGCTTCCCAAACCTATCCTAGATGTTTCATGGATTTTTGTTTTCCACAAAACAAGTGAATGACATTAAAGCTTGTGTAGCCCCTACCACCTTTTGTGTGTGGGACTGCCAATGAGGGAATATTATGCTTGTGTGCGTGTAGCTCATTAGCCAATCTCTAGAGGTTACTTGGCCAGTGGTGCATGCTGGGAAGTGCATATATACTTAGGAGAATTGCCATGTGCTCAGTCTTCGTACAGCCTACCTCTAGGCTTGTCCTGGAGATGGGAATGCTTAAGTGTGGGAAAGGTTTGGCTAGGCCTCAAGCCTAGATGAGGCCTCACATGCTTATTGAGGAGGAGAACCAGAGAAGCTGGATGGCTACTGGAGGTACCTGTTACTGGAAAGGACCTAAGGAGCAAGTCTGGTGTCTCTCCTACTGAAGATCTTATATCTATCCTTATTCAGCTGTTGCTCTAATACCCACTGCCAGCCTGTGCTCCTATTGATTCTGCACTGTGGAATACTGAAAGGGACTGGTGAGTCCTGTACCTTTTGCGCAGATCTTTGCACAAGTTCTTTTGTGTACATTAAACCACATTAAGCTCTCAAAAAATTAAAAGGGTTGTAAACCCTCAATATTTTTCACCTAAATGCATTCTATGTATTAAGGTGAAAAACCTCCTGTGATGCAGCAGCCCCCCAGAGTCCCCCTTTTCCTTACCTGAACCCAGTCTTTCCAGCGACGGGGACGAGCACACCAGCTGGAGCTGGTGTCTCGGGTCCTGATTGGATAGATTGATAGCAGCGGGAGCCAATGGCTGTGCTGCTGTCAATCAAATCCATTTAAAAACAAAAAAAAAATGTGCACACATATAAAGAGTGAAACACAAAAACATGCAACGGGTGTACACAAGCCTTCTAAAATCAGAGGGCCTTGCCCCCAGGGAGTGAGGCTCCAGATGGGGACTGGAGTACTTTACACTTGATCCATCTGGCCTAAACCAGACACACCCCTTTCTCTGGAGGGTCTGCCGAAACAGACCCTCCCAAGTACTCGGTGGGGCTCCCCCAAAGGGAGACCCCCTGTGAGAGGGCGAACTAAGCCAGAAGGCCATGTCCACCCCCCCAAGACTTTCAGGGCAGGCCCGAGGACCTACACCCTACCTGTCACACATGCAAAAAAAAGTGTACAAACATAAAAATCCAAAAACGTGACAAACATGTAAAAAAAAGTGGGGGAGAAGAAAGTGGAGATTAGAGGAGAGGAGAGTGAAAAGTGGTCATTGTGTAAAACAATGACCAGGCCCTCTGGCCAGGAATAAAAAATTCCTCTGGTCCCAGCCAAAAGGCCCAGCCCAGGAGGCAGGTGAGAAAAAAGCGTGTAATACGGTGCAGTGACCATGGTGCCATAAATCAAAGTGACCCTCACTCACAGTAATTGTACAGCACCCATGGACTGCCACTCCTGGGGTACATACACCATAGGCTTTCTTTCCAACCCTGGCCCACAGCCAGACCGACGCAGCCTCTACCCCTACCAGGAAGGCCTGGAGCTCTGAGAGCTTATGGAGAGCCCCTACTCATAGGCTCAACCACCACTCACGTCACTCCTGCCTAATTATATCCAGGAAATACTAACCGCTCCCCCCGGTGCTTAAGGGGAGCCAGTGTTCTTTCCCGAAAAACTGCCAGGAAAAGAGACCACACAGATCTAGGCCAGAAGGCCAGGGACCCGACCCTTCAGCCAGACCTGATGCAGTACCCATCCTCACCAGGAGCACCCTTCCAGATGGCTCAGACTCAACCATTGATTGGCCCCCAGTATCTGTCGGGCGGCCTGATTTAGTCCTTGCTGAAACTGCCCTTCCAGGTCCAATTACACCATTGGATTTGCATAGCTCTCCTCTGGCAACTGATAAGAACAGATACTACACTTGATCTTAGCCAAAAGAATCAAATCCAATGACGCAGGAGCCAGGGGCGGGGCCGAGTCCTGCGGTCTGTGTCAATGGACACAGCAGTAGGACATGGGAGTGCGCCCGCACAAGTTCCCTCAAGGGAGAGTGGCTCTCCAATGGGTCACTCGAGAAGAGGAGGAGCCAGAAGCGCAGCTGAGGAGGAACAGGGCCACTCTGTGCAAAACCAACTGCACAGAGGAGGTAAGTATGACATGTTTGTTTAAAAAAATTAAATAAATTAACCTTTGCATATCCTTTAAGCTAAATGTCACTCATTTCCCTTGTGGGAAACCAAAATCCATAAAATTTTTAGGATAGGGTTGGGAAGATAAAAATGTTGGTTGTGCAAAGTTTCAAGGCTATTGATTAACCACTTCAGCCCCCGGAAGTATTTTCCCCCTTAATGACCAGGCCATTTTTTGCGATACGGCACTGCGTTGATTTAACTGACAATTGCGCAGTTGTGCGATGTTGTACCCAAACAAAATCTACGTCCTTTTTTTCCCACAAATAGATCTTTCTTTTGGTGGTATTTGTTCATCGCTGCGGTTTTAATTTTTTGCGCTATAAACAAATAAGGAGCGACAATTTTGAAAAAAAATAAAAACATTTTTTACTTTTTGCTATAATAAACACCTCACAATAAGCGTATATTAATTGGTTTGCGCAAAAGTTAAAGTGTCTACAAAATAGGGAATAGATTTATGGAATTTTTATTATTTATTTATTTTTTACTAGGCGATCTGAGATTTTTAGCGGGACTGCGACATGTGGCAGACAGATTGGACACTTTTGACACTTTTTTGGGACCATTGACATTTATACAGCGATCAGTGCTATAAAAATGCACTGATTACTGTGTAAATGTCACTGGCAGAGAAGGGGTTAACACTAGCGGGCGATCAAAGGGTTAACTGTGTTCCCTAGGTGTGTTTCTAACTATGAGGGGATGTGACTGACTAGAGGAGGAGCCAGATCGCTGTTCTTACGTAGTAGGAACAAACGATCTGTCTCTCCTCCCCTGTCAGAACAGGGATTTGTGTGTTTACACACACAAATCCCCATTCTGGCTTTCATGCCCACGATCGTGGGTGGCCAGCGGCAATCGAGCCTGCTAACTACGCACATCGAGTCCCCCACCGCGCAGCAGGCACTCGCCTGCTCTTAAAGCTCTTCTTAACGCTCTTATGGCTCTTAAAGGGCATTTCTTCAGTGTTGTCACATTAAAAGATATAATAAAATATTTACAAACATGTGAGGGGTGTACTCACTTTTGTGAGATACTGTATCTCCTCTGTGCAGTGGTTTTTCAGAGAGCAGCCCTGATCCACCTCTTCTCTGTTCCCTCCCTGGCGCGTGCCAAGTGCCCCCACATCAAGAAGCTTGCTATGGGGCACTCGAGCTGAGTGGCAGCTCTGTGTGTCCATTTAGACACGGAGCCATGGTTCAGCCCCGCCCCCTCTCTCTCCTGATTAGCTACCTGACTTTGATTGACAGCAGCAGGCATCAATGGCACCACTGCTGTGTCTCAGTCAATCAGGAGGGAATGTCCCAGACAGCCAAGGTACTCATGCAGATCGCTGGATAGAGAGGTGGCTCAGGTAAGTATTAGGGGAGCTGAGGGAAGTTGCTGCACACAAAAGGTTTTTTATCTTTTATCTTAATGCATAGAATGCACCTTCTGCCTTTACAATCACTTTAAACCACATTAAGCTTCCCAAAAAACAAGCTTGAAGGGATTGTAAAGTCAGAAGGTTTATTTATTTTAATGCATTCTATGCATTAAGATAAAAAGCCTTCTATGTGCAGCAACCCCCCTCAGCCCCTCTAACACTACCCTAAGTCCCATCTAGATCAAGCGATGACATTGCAAGACCCTGACAATCACACGACTCCTAAAGACAGAGGCATAACGGGATTTGTAGTTTCACCACAGCTGGAGTGCCGAGCTTGCCTATCCCTGACTTAAGATAACAACTTAATACATGCATTTTTTTTTTTTTTTTTAAGGATAAACAAGGCTTTCTTTTTGTGTATATTGTCCTGGCAACAATATTTTTTTTTTCAACCCTTAGACAATTAAATGTAATAAAACTAAACAAAAGACATTTTTTATTTTTTTCAGCAGTAAATATATGTAAAAAGGTGTAAAAAATATTAATAAGCAAAGCAAACAAAAACAGAAAAAAGTTTAACTATTAGTTAATAAAATAGAAACGAAAAAAATCACCAGTAAAATTACAAATAAATATAAAAGGAGAATATAGAGTTAATCAGTGCTAATTAGAGAAGACTAAAGGGTTAATAAGGGGTTCAACAGAGGAACGTTTAATTAGAAAAAAAAACTATTTTTTTTTTACTTGTCAGGGTTGCTTTAACTCTCTTCACCTGCAAATCCCAGTTTATTCCTTTTGATCTGTAAATGCAAAACACATAAAGTTACAATTGATACAATGTTTCAATGTAACTTTCTGTGATGTGGTTGTTGATAAACATTACATTTAGGCTCGGTTCACATAGGGGCAACACGACTTACAGCGTGACTTAGCAAGGCGACCTGGAGGCGACTTCAGCGCGACTTTGAGCGACTTACCACGTGACTTAAAGTCGCCTCCAGGACAGGCCAACCAGAGCTAATCAGCTCTTGTGACATCATTCTTGTTCCTGTTCTCTTCCTGGTTCCCTGTTCCCTGTATTCTGTGACCACAATGTTGACTTTGCTTTATTTAATGGCAGCTGTCGTAACAGCTGGTGTGGCAGTGTTGATGGAAGAAGAAGAGGAAGAGAGGAAGCGAAGGATGATGAGAAGAAGACGTCGCTACTGGATCCATCCTATTATTGCTAATAGAGATAACAGAGGCCAGTTCTGGGCCATGTATGAGAATTTGCGTGTTTTTGAGGACAAGTTTTTCAACTATACCCCGATGTCGATCGCAAGGCAAGTACATATGCTATATGTGGATCTACACATATGAACTTGCCTATTTTTCATATTTTTTTTTTTAATAAGTATCTTTTGCTACATAAAGTCTTTTTTTGGCCCCAAATTTTTGATATATATTTTGTATCATTGACCCTAGAGAATAAAATGGCGAGCATTGCTATTTAGCTAAATTGGTTGTTATCTACCTAATGCCGACCATCCACTCTAATCAATGTTACTGGGGTGGTTGGTTGAACTTGCATGCATCACCCCGGCAGAACCCCTTCGATTAGAGGCCTCATATTTGCATATGATAGGCTTAAAGCGGTAATGTGTGCGTGTAGCTACAAATGGCTGATATTTCTTATTTTCAATATAGTAAATTAGCTTTTTTATTCATTTTACAGTTTTGATGAATTGCTTCATCTGGTTTACATCCATCTGGAGCGACAGAATACATCATATAGGAGGAGTATCTCACCTACTGAAAGACTGATAATTACACTAAGGTAAACTATCTATTTTTTGATGCACATTAGTATTATATTTGCAACATTATAGTAAAGTCCAGCCTGAGCTCATTTGTCTGGGCTTCTCCAACGGGTCACATGAGTGTAATTCTTTTGCACTCCTGCGCCCCCTTTTCAGTGGAGAGTGATCAGAAGTCCGCTCTGTGCAGACGTCACCAAGATCAGTTGAGGCAGCTCATCATCCTCACTTCCGAAGTTCTTTATTCACCAACTGCCTGGACTGATGGCAGTGCCAGCCACTCAGCAAGCTGCTCTCCGCCCCTCCACATCTCAGCGCTCCAATGTACGTGGAGGAGCAGAGCAGGAGAGCAGCTGACTGACAGTCAGAAGCTCTCAGCTCAGGGAGGGTAGAGAACCGAGCCATCGACAATGTTTGTTGACTCAGTTCTGTGTGAAGAAGCGGCAGTGGACAGATGCAGCATCGGTGCGATGCTACATCCACCTAGGTAAGTATGATTATTCCAAAAAAAAAATACAGTTGAATAAATATTGTAAAATTTAGCACACAAACATCCATTAATTTTTGAATAACAGAAACATTTTAATATTATAGTGTATATATATATATATATATATATATATATATATATATATATATATATATATATAAGAAACATATCTAAAACAATTTTTTTTTTTTATTTACAATTTTTCGTAAACTGGTTCGTAGCCAGAGGTTGCAGAGCTGATGGAAGGCCTTGGGGAGGGTGTTGGTGGGAAATTGTTGTAATGTTGACTGAATGGTTGGTACCCTGGTGCGCCAATTGTTGATGGAATTGGGGATGCAGACGGATAGGGGATTGGTGGTTGGGCAGAGTTCATGGCATTGCCATACTCATCAGAGTATGAACGGAAGGGAGGTGGATAGTAGGGGTGGGTTCTGGGTGGTGGAGGGTTAGGGTATGTATAGTAGGGACCGGATGATGGTGGTGGTCCAAACATGGGTGAGGTGGGAATTGATGGTTCATTGCGCATACTGGCTTCAAGGAGGTCCATTACTGCCTTCTTGACATCATGCTTGCGCTCCTGGGGAATTTTTTGAAGCATTCCTGCGACCATTAGACCAAAGCCATGATCTTCTGACTGTAGATCTTCTAATTTTTGGTTCATACATTCTATAAGGTCCACAAATCTGTCCATATTATGACTGTGCCTTCCCCTTGGTGGTCTGCTCCTACGCTGGCTTCTGAGCCGGATAGGCTGAGCCGGCTGCTGTATATTTGATGAAGCCTCTCCTTGGTTGCTCTCCTGTGCTGCTTCAGAATCTTCCAGTAGAGAATGATCCAGCAACAGTGACCCCCCTGCTTCTTGGGATGCTGCTTCTTGAGTTGCAGCTTCATGCGATTCCTCCTGCCCTTCATAACCCACTTCCCAACTGGATTGTGTTCTGCATTAACCATATAATACAGTTAAGGCACAGTTAAGGAACCCCCTTCTTTATAGAATTGTATAGTATCACTTTACAAATATGAAAGATGTTATCTCACTCTCTCAGATCCATGAAAGGCCTCAGAAACTCCAGTTTGCCTGCGTGTACGGAGGTACCGCTTGAAGCAGTCGCGCAATCCCTTCCATCAATTTTGTAATATCGATTAGAGGTCGTCGGATATATCGGCCGGCCGATATATCGGCCGATATTTGGTGTTTTTAACTTAATCGGCATCGGCCGATTGTGCTGATAAAAAAGGCCGATATAACTTCAGCGCGACTTGCAAATCACTTCTGTAATAGAAGTTAGTGCAAGTTGCCTGAAATCTTCTGTGAAGCGACTTCTCCCTCCTCTGGGCAGCCTGCCAAATCTGATAAAAAGTGTGGAGGAGTTCTCAGTTTAACCATTTAAAGACTAAATCTTTTCTGACATTTGTTGCTTACAAGTAAAAATCCTGTATTTTCTGCTAGAAAATCACTTAGAACCCCCAAACATTATATATATTTTTTTTAGCAGAGACCCTAGGGAATAAAATAGCGGTTGTTGCAATATTTTATGTCACACGGTATTTGCGCAGCAGTCTTTCAAACGCAATTTTTTTTGAAAAAATACATTAATAAATTTAAAAAAAACTAAGCTGTAAAGTTAGCCCATTTTTTTTCGTCCAAAAGTTTTGATTACCTGTTTTTGTATATTTAATATTTAAGATATAGTTTTTTTTTCTAAATTCTACATACAAGTGAACTGATTGGAGGTTTGTTTTGTTTAATAAATGTTTAAACGTAAAAAAAATTCTGTATCACTTAAGGTTGCTTTCACACTGGAGCGGGCATGCGTTGACGGTAAAACGCTGCTAGTTTTAGCAGCCCTTTACCGTAATTTTAGCGGCGCTATTCGGCTGCTAGCGGGGCACTTATAACCCAGCTAGCAGCCGAGGAAGGGGTTAAATGCGCCCCTGAAGCGCCGCTGCCGAAACGCTTTGCAGGCGCTTCGGCAGCGGTGCGCATTCATTTCAATGGGCAGGAGTGGTGGTATACACCGCTCCAAAGATGTTGCTTGCAGGACTTTTTTTTAACATCCTGCCAGCGCATCGCCTCAGTGTGAAAGCACTCGGGCTTTCACACTGAGACTGCAGGGGAGCCGTTTTACAGGCACTTTACAGGCGCTATTTTTAGCCCGAAAGCGCCTGAAAAACGCCCCAGTGTGAAAGGGGTCTAACTGTTAGATTTTATGAGATGAAGGGGGAAAAAAAAAAAATCGGCCTAATATATCGGCCCAAAAAAATCGGCATCACATATCGGCCACCGAGATTTCTAAATATCGGCATCGGCCAGAGAAAAACCCATATCGGTCGACCTCTAATATCGATACCGCAAAACTAAATAGGAACATAATGAATTATGTAGACAACGGAAGACACTCACATGAGTGTAGACAAATAGGCTGCACACCCCATGAAGTGTATAAAGAACTACGAAAACCCCCTATCGGGGCTTTAAAGCAGCCAATAAGATTCAGTAAAAGTAGTCAAAAAAGATTCATTTTATTGATACAAAAAATATATAATAATAAGGTACTAAAAATGAGTGAATTGATTCTGACTGTTCAAGTCAGGACATGAACTGTATGCATCATAAAAATTGCAACGGACAATACCCGTGGTTAGAAACAGTACAGATTGCAATGTGTTAAGAGACAACCAAAGTTTCCTTAAGGGTTAAATCCCCAAGGTATTGCAACGGACAGTGCCTAGAAATAAAAGCAATGTGCAATACAATATGTAGGACAACAAGAATTGTAAATATGAATTCTGATGCGTTTCGACCCTCGCTGGGTCTTCTTCAGAGGATGGGTTGTCCGCTGTGGAAATGCAAACATATATCGAACATAGCATAAGACTCAACAATAGCAAACCCATTTGTATACAGTATAACATAATATAACATATCTGCGTAAGTTCCATAATTACCTATCACAAGGTTCCCGGCAATACAGGATATTTAAGGTAATGTAGTTCCTCCTATGTCCTCTGTCTCCCCCGTGTCGGGCCAACTCCCCAGAGGACGGGTGGTAGACCAAATGTGCCTTACGAGGGATCACGCCTACATGCCCCCCACATATGCAGGGGAGGGAAAGGACTGCAAATGGCCAAAAGCTGCACCTGAATGAATTCACGTTGGCACTAAAAACAAAAGTAGAAAGCGAGGAGTCAGTTGACTCCTCAGATGTTTGAAAGTTTCCCTGTTGCAGGGCATTATAATGGGTCCATGGGTATGCAGGGAAACAAATACGGAAAGTGGAAGGAAAAAAAGAAGACAAAAGGGGGAAGGAAAAAAGGAAAGGGAAAGAGGGAAAGGAAAAAGGTGGGGAGGGAAAACAGTAAAGGAAGGGAAAAAAAAAAAAGGGGGGGGAAAGGGGGGGGGAGGGGAAAAAAGGGTTAGGTGGGGGAGGGGAAGAAGGGAAGGGAAAAAAGGGGGGAGGGAGGAAGAGAAAAGGGGAAAAAATAGAAAAGAAAGTGTGGGGAAAGTATGAAAGGATGTCAATACAAGAAAAAACAGTAAACCAGACAGAGTGAAATAATGTGAAAGTGAATAGGAGGAATGGACGAACAAACAGCAAAAGCCCTGCTGCCCATCAAGGACCATATAGCAGTAAGAATATTGGATGGAAAGCAATGGGGTGGCAGCACCACAAACCGCCTGTGAGGTGACCAAAGGTGGGGAAAGACCAACTGAGGTTGGATGGGGAGGGGGGGAAGGGGGAAAGGAAAATAAATAGGAGGAGAGGGGGGGAGGGAAAAAGGAAGGAAAAAAAGGGGGGGGAAAAAGGGGGGAATGGGGATCAGGAGTGGTGTGTGGACAGGGTGGGAGCAGTGTGCACAGTGGGGGGGGGGAGAGGAAGTGGATAGGGGGGGGGAGAGGAAAAAAGGAGGAAAAAAAAAAGGGAGAGAAGTGGGGAGGATAGGGTGGGGAGTGATGTGTGGACGGGTGGGAACGGAGTGCACAGGGGTGTGGGGGAAAGGAATGTGAAGTATATGAACTTAAAGTGAAAACACAAGATAAGCACAACCCTCAAACAAACAAACAAACAAACAAAACAATACGTGAGAAAAGTATGATAAAGTGCATGGGTGGTAGCAGAGCTGTTTACCCAATTAGGCGAACCAAGATGGTTGAATATGATATTCCTGGTTCTAAAAAGTTGAAATACGGATGGTAAGTCTTAACAGAATGAGAAAATATACAAGGGAAGATGCTAGGAAGCATATCAAGTGTACTTACCAATCACTCAGATCGGTGGGTGCATGACCAGGTATCACACGGTTTGAAGAGATTCAGTAGCCTTCCTCTAAGGCTTGATGCATTTACAGGGAGTGTCAATTGACTAACTCCCATCAGGTGCCGGCATACTGACACATTCGTCCCTCCCCCCCCCCCCCACCTGGGGGAAAGAGCCGCACAGCTGTGCGCTCCAATGTGACCCCCCCGGCGTTCAGGAGGAGTGTGTACTCTCGGGCACCCCCGTCACTTCCGCCGCAACTGCGCAGGCGCCGCTAGGTCACGCGCACACGCTCTAGGACGCGCGCGTGAACACGGCATCCGAAAGGGATCCGGGACGCCGCTGCCAGGCAAGAGGCGCCCAGGACCAGGTGCTGCCACCTGGTGGGCGTATACAGGAGACGCAGGGCCCAAGCGTCTCCCCTCTTGTCCTGCCAGGAAGGCACAAATGGTGCGCTCCCGCCTCCTAGAGGGAAAACACCGGCATTATAGGGGAGGCAAGACGAACATAAAAACGGGCAACAATTGAAAACACATTATAACATTGGGATGTGACGCAGCCAATCCTCGTCACCCACTCACTGGGCAATATACGTAGAGTCTATATAGCTGTGTATACGTAGGGTCTGTATAGCTAAAGTTAACCCATGGCTGACCGTAGTTAGTACTTTGTAATCTACATGCCATTATCACCTAAAAGGTGGTTCTTTAGTTGTATTGGCCTCATCTTATTGCAATTTAGTGATCAGATAACACATTTAACAAAAAGGAAAAGGAAATTGCATAATACAAAAATGAACATATAAAAATAAACATATAAAACATATAAAAGTATGTAGGGAACTATGAACTGTTTTCAGGCTAAATTCCTCTGAGAATAGGATATTTGGGAGTATAGGACATATTGTGTTATCTTCCATTTCCCACACACAGAATTGTACATCATATACTAGAGAATATTGAAAGTGATCGTGGTTAGCGATATTAATCGCATGTGGGAAGCGATATTAATCGCATGTGGGAAAATACCAGGCAGGAATAGATGTTAAATAGTGGAAAAGCTAATCAAAATATATTGTAGAGAGCGCTCCCCTGGTCTGCATAGAAGGGAGGGAGAAGGGGGGGAGAAGGGGGGGAGGGGGGAGGGGAGAAGGGGGGGAGGGGGGAGGGGAGGAGGAAGGGAAAGGAGGGGGGGAAAAAAAAAGGGAAGAAAGGACCGGGGAGGGAGTGAAAAAAGGGAATAGATGGTAATATATTTTTAAAAAAAGACGTCTCCACAGAGCACTGTGGAACGTTCGGAATTAACGATCCCTTCCCATACGTTCATTGTGTTTTTCCAGATGAAAACCCCTGCAAAAAAGGGGCAAACGAAATTGATTCGTTGAGGCCTGGTGGAGAGGTGGCCTGTAACTGGAATATCCATCTCTGCTCTTTTTGCAGCAGAGACTTGTTCCAGTCACCACCTCTCATTGGGATCTGTATTTTGTAAAGGGCCACAAAGGTCACTCTTGCGACCCTATAGTTGTGTATGGAAATTATGTGCCTCCCAATTGGAAGATACGGGTTCCCCACCTGCATACTGTAAACATGTTGGGAGATGCGTTTCCAAACATAGGAACATAATGAATTATGTATTTTGTCTTTCAGATACCTGGCAACCGGTCATTCCCTAATTAGCCTACATTATGAGTTCATGGTGGGCAGGTCGACAATCAGCTACATCATCCAAGAAACCTGCCAAATCTTATGGGATGTGCTTAACACCATAGTTATGAAGAGGCCTAGACCAGAGAATTGGCGGGATATTGCAAAACTATTTTGGAGTCAGTACAATTTCCCCAATTGCATTGGAGCTATATATGGGAAGCATGTGCGTGTCATTAAGCCTGTTGGTAGCGGAAGTATGTACTTCAATTAAAAAAATATTGCTCTTTTGTACTGCTTGCTGTGGCCAATGCAAACTACTGCATCATCTATATAGACATAGGATCCTGCGGTAGTAGCTACGATTCACAGATTTTTGCTAGTTCCTTCTTTGTTGAAAGACTACGGGATAATCGGTTAGATATTCCTGAGAACTGTCCTCTTCCTGGCACAACTGAACCCCCAATACCCTATGTGTTCATCGCAGATGAGGCTTTTGCATTGGGGGAACACCTAATGAGGCATTACTCCAATAGGAACCGGACTACTCCTAAGAATTTCTTTACCTATCGACTAACAAGGGCAAGAAGGGTGGTTGAATGCAGTTTTGGAATTCTTGCCAATAAATGGCATTTGTTACAAACGCCTATTGCATTAACCACTTGACCACTGGGCACTTAAACCCCCTTAATAACCAGACCAATTTTCAGCTTCTGGTGCTCTCACATTTTGAATGACAATTACTCAGTCATGCAACACTGTATCTATATGAAATTTTTGTCCTTTTTTTCACACAAATAGAGCTTTCTTTTGGTGGTATTTAATCACCACTGGGTTCTTTATTTTTTGCGCTATAAAAGAAAAAAGACAGAAAAATCTGTAAAAAAATACATTTTTCTTCGTTTCTGTTATAAAATTTTGAAAATTAGTAATTTTTCTTCATATATTTTGGCCTAAATTTATACCGCTACATATCTTTGGTAAAAATAACCCAAATTAGTGTATATTATTTGGTCTTTGTGAAAGTTATAGCGTCCACAAGCTATGGTGCCAATATCTGAAAATTGATCACACCTGAAGTACTGATGGCCTATCTCATTTCTTGAGACCCTAACATGCCAGAAAAGTACAAATACCCCCTAAATGACCCCTTTTTGGAAATAAGACATTCCAAGGTATTTAGAAAGATGCATGGTGAGTTTTTGAAGTTGTCATTTTTTCCCACAATTCTTTGCAAAGTTTTTCTTTTTTCTTTTTTTTTTTTCACAAAATTGTCATATTAGCAGGTTATTTCTCACACACAGCATATGCATACCACAAATTACACCCCAAAACACATTCTGCTATTACTCCCAAGTACGGCAATACCACATGTGTGAGACTTTTACACAGCGTGGCCACATACAGAGGCCCATCATGCACGGAGCACCTTCAGGCGTTCTGGAGCACCCAGGCCAATTCTGACATTTCTCTCCTACATGTAAAAATCATCATTTATTTGCTAGAAAATTACATAGAATCCCAAAACATTATATATGTTTTTTTAGCAAAGACCCTAGAGAATACAATAGCGGTCATTGCAACTTTTTATCTCGCACGATATTTGCGCAGCAATTTTTTGAACGCGTTTTTTTTGGAAAAAGAAAAAAACCAAAACAGTAAGGTTAGCCCAATGTTTTTGCATAATATAAAAGATGAAGTTACGCCGAGTAAATAGATACCTAACATGTCACCTTTCAAAATTGCACACGCTTGTGGAATGGCGCCAAACTTCGCTACTTAAAAATCCCCATAGGCGACGCTTTAAAATTTTTTACTGGGTACAAATTTTGAGTTACAGAGGAGGTCTAGGGCCAAAATTTTTGCTCTCGCTCTACCAATCGCAGCAATACCTCACATGTGTGGTTTGAACACCGTTTTCATATGCAGGCGGGACTTACGTGTGCGTTCGCTTTTGCATGCGAGCACATGGACAGGGGCGCTTTAAATTTTTTTTTTTTTAATTGTTCATTTTACTTTATTTATTTTAGTTTGACACTTTTTTCCCCAAAAAAATTTTTTTGATCACTTTTATTCCTATTAGAAGGAATGTAAACATCATCTGTAATAGGAATATGGCATGACAGGTCCTCTTTACAGTGAGATATGGGGTCAATAAGACCCCACATCTCACCTCTAGGCTGTGCCTGAAATAAAAAAAAAAAAAAGATCCTGGCTTCGATCGTAGCGGTGAGTCGGTAGAAGCACCGGAGGGCGGCGGGAGTGGGGGAGTCCCCTCTCGCCTCCCGTAAGAACGATCAAGCAGTGTAACAGCCGCTATGATCATTCTTATGGTGTAGGGAATCGCTGGCTGAAAAAGCTGATATCTGAATGATGCCTGTAGCTGCACCCATCATTCAGATATCCCCGCACAAAGTCAAGGACGTCGTATGACGGAAGGCGGGAAGTGGTTAAAACGCTTTTTTTTTTAACACAAAGTTGTCCATTTATACAATATTTCTAACATATAGCATGTACGCATGTCCCTGGACGCCCTCCCAGAGTTAAGCAACCGCCCTGTAGCCGTCATTTGACTATGGGCCGGTTGTTAAGTGGTTAAACATTGAAAATGCAATTACTGCTGTCAAAGCAGCTTGCGTGCTGCACAATTCTGTCCGGATACGTGACGGGTACCGTTTCGAGGATTCCCTTATGCATGACATGAAAAGTGCACACCTCATTGCTACAAGGGTATCCTTGGTGCCACTGTTCGAGAGCAATTTGCTTCGTACTTCCTTTCACCGGCTGGTGAATTAGAATGGAAAATGGACGCCATTTCCTACCTGCATTGATCACTTCCTTAAATATATATTTTGCTGCTGTTGCTTTTCTGTAAAGTTTTAGAGCCTGCAGTTTATTGAGTTTCTTATTTTGTCATGCTATGTTATACTATCGTTAATGTTTTAAATACTATTTTTTGGTTACATTTTTCATAAACTGTGATAATAAAGCAATCATTATTTTGGCTGATATTGATCATTCATTATCTACATTTATTAACAATAGAAGTATACATCAGTGAAAGACAGCACCAGGGTTCTCCATAGGCCCCTTTCACACTGGGGTGATGGGGGCGTCGGCGGTAAAACGCTGCTATTTTTAGCGGCGCTTTACTGTCATTTAGCGGCGGTATTTGGCCGCTAGCAGGGCGGTTTTAACCCCCGCTAGCGGCTGAAAAGGGTTAAAACTGCCCGCAAAGCGCCGCTACAGCGGTGCTATTCCGGCAGTATAGCCGCGCTGCCCCATTGATTTTAATGGGCAGGACCGGTGAAGGAGCGGTGTATACATTGCTCTTTCACCTCTCCAAAGATGCTGTTTGCAGGAGTTTTTTTTACTCCTGCTAGCGCACCGCTCCAGTGTGAAATCCCTCGGGCTTTCACACTGGAGACACAGCAGCGGCAGTTTCAGGTCGGTTTGCAGGCGCTATTTTTTAGCGCAATAGTGCCTGCAAACTGCCCCAGTGTGAAAGGGGCCTTACTCTGGTCCTCCAGTTGTTCCAGAACTACAATTCCCATCATGCCTAGTCAAGTATGTCAGTGCCTGAATTGCACAACACATGGATTACAGACATAAATTAAATAAAAAGTTAAACTTACATTTGTCACTATGTTCGGTCATCATCAACGTGTACACTGATGACATGTTTTTGGGCGTGTCTAGTACGCCCAAAGTCTGCAACTGATTAAGGATTGTAAAAAAAATGATTAAATGTGAATACATTTTGGGGTGATTTAACCAAATGATCTGAAATTTTCAGAATATATTGGCATAGATAGTCTTCTTTTGTGTGAAGTTTGAGGGAAATTATTTAATACCTAAGCTCTTTTTTGTACGTTAAGCCACATTAAAGAAGAGTTCCACCCAGGGGGCCATCAAAAAAAAAAATATTAAAAGTCAGCAGCTACAAATACTGCAGCTGCTGACTTTTAATTGAACACTTACCTGTCCCTGGGTCCAGCGATGCGGGGGATCGAAGCCCCACTCGTCCCCCCCTCCTCTCGTCGGCGCCGGCATTTCAACTGTGGGCGCCGGGCTGTGGCTTCATAGCCTGGCACCCACTGCGCATGCACGAGCGGCGCCGCGCGCCGTGATTAGCCGCTCAATCACCTGGGACCTGTAATGGGTCCCAGATGATTGACAGGAGGGAGGGAGCAGAGCGGAGCCCTTCTTGTGCCGAGGGGGAAGTGATGTCACCAGCCCAGGCAAAGGAAGAGGCAGACTACGAGGGACCACCTAGCAACAGGCATTTAGAGGTAAGTGAAAAAAAAAATATCCAAATGTTTTTTTGTTTGTTTTTTTAGAATTTTTGAGGTATTTTTGTTTTTTTGGGTGAAACCCCACTTTAAGCTCCCCAATAAACAAGCTTATTGTCCCTAGTTTGTCTTGTATTGCCTAGTTTGTATTGTATTATTGGGGCACTGCTGGGCACTGATTGGCAGCTGATTGGCACATCTGATGGGGCTGTGCTGATAATCAATGTGCTGATTATCAGCACAGACCCCTCCCCCGATAGGGAGAGCCACTGATCAGCTCTCCCTGTTAGCACAAACCGAGGAATGCCGTTTACTGGCACTTCCTGTTTCACACGATGATCAGCTGTGATTTTTGTTCGCTGTTTTTCACAGAAGATCTCTATAGATCTATTGTGGACCAAAGCAATTTATATGCTGGTCAATTCATTGCCGCTAATCCCCAGCTGACCCTTGCCAGAGATTGGAAACCAATTACGGTTTCTGAATTTAAGACCCTCCTGGGCCTATCACTCCTCATGGGCATAGTTAAAAAGAGAGAGTGGACCATATTGGTCCACTGAACCAATTCACAATATGCCCGTGTTCTCTGCCTCCATGACCAGGACGTGATACGAGCAGATCTTGTGGTTCATGCACTTCAACGATAATGAACTCTGTCGTCCTCGGGGTGACCCTGAATTTGATGGTCTCTACAAAATTCAGCCCCTCGTAAACCACTTCAACCAACACTTTGCAGCCTTGTTTACTCCCCATCAAGTTGTCTGTGCTGATGTGTCCCTAATTAAGTTTTCTGGCTGCTTGTCATTCAAACAGTATCTTCCCAGCAAGCGTGCCAGATATGGGGTCAAGATGAATAAGCTCTGTGACAAGGCCACAGGCTATACATATAGTTTTATGGTTTACGAGGGAAGAGATAGTTACGTAGAGCCGGAAAACTGCCCAGACTACATAGGGAGCGCTACTAGGATTGTGTGGGACTTGGCGTCACCATTATTCAGAAAGGGGTACCACTTGTATGTGGACAATTATTACACAAGCGTGCCACTTTTTAGTCACTTGTTTGATTTTGATCACCAAATTGGCGCATGTGGCACCATGCGATCTAATCCCCAGAGCTTTCCCAAGTGGCTTGAAGATTCCCGTCTTAGGCTGGGGGAGAGAGCCTGCTTGAGATGTAATAATTTGCTCGCTGTGAAGTGGAAAGATAATAAGAATGTTTTCGTTCTGTCCTCCCTTCACGCAGACACAACGGTCCAAATTCCTACGGCGACTGGTGTCGTGGAGAAACCCCTCTGTGTCCACGAATATAAACTTATAATGGGAGGGGTGGACCTCAACGACCAGTTGTTGGTGCCGTACCTAATTGCCCATAAGGCCAGACGCTGGTAGGTAAAAGTGTCTGTATACTTATTTCAATTGGCTCTGCTGAATGCTTTTGTTCTATACAAAGCTTCAGGACAAACTGGATCCCTCCTTAAATTCCAGGAAGAGATCATCACAGCACTTCTATTTCCATATGATGCTGTGGCCCACCTTCCCAATCCAAATGCAGTAAGCCGGCTGCATGAGAGACATTTTCCGCATGTCCTCTCTGGTACCCCTACCCAAAGAAACCCCCAAAGAAGATGTCGTGTCTGTAGAAAGCGCGGATATAGGCGTGACACCCACTTTTATTGTCCCTCCTGTCCTGACCAACCTGGTCTTTGCATTGGTGACTGTTTCGAACGCTACCACACACTATTTGAGTATTAGCGTAGGGTACAGCACTACACAGTTCTAGGCACACGTACACAGGGTCTCGAAAGATGTGATGGCCGTTCAGTTTACAATTTTTTTTACAGTTTTATTAAAAGTGAAAAAAGTAAAAAAAAAAACACACACACACACAAAAACACAAAAAAAGAAAAAAGAAAAAGCCAAAAATAGTTGTGGTTTTATTTTTCTTCTCTCTCTATTGTTCTCTCTCTTATGTTCGCTCTCAACTGTCCGCTCTACTGTTCGCTCATTATTGTTCTATATCTATCGTTCGTGTTTTATTTTTACTATGCTTTATCGTATTTGCTTTGCAGGTATGGTATGTTATTCTGTAATGTTTGTTTTATTTTTAGTCATCATTTGCTTAGCAGGTACGCCATTCAGCTGCAACACATCTTATCTTTACAGCAACAGCCTTTGTTCTCACGATACATAAAGCCGTGACTCCAGCGCTGTCGGAGGTGATTTCACCACCACAGTTAAAAAAAAAAAGAGCATATATGCCGAAGCATGGGGGCAGGGGTGGAGGAGCGATTTGCTCCTAACATTAGGGGAGGATTGACCCCATGCTTCGGCATATATTTTTTTAGGCACAGATTGCAATGTTTTATTTTTACTATGTTTTATTGTATTTGCTTTGCAGGTATGGTAAGTCTTATGCAGCGTATACACGGTCGGACTTTTCGACCGAATGCCGACGGACCAAATCCGGCGGACAATCTGATCGTGTGTGGGCTTCACCGGACCTTCATCACGTACGAATCCGTCGGACTTTGGTGTGATCTTGTGTAGGCAAGTTTTATTGTATTTGCTTATCAGGTACACCATTCAGCTACATCACTGGTTTATTTATCTTGACAGCAACAGTGTTTGCTCCCATGATACGTAAATAAGTGACTCCAGTGCTGTAGGTGGTGATTTCACCACCACAGTTAAAAAAAAAATGGTGCCCATCATTAGAAGTGGGTGGATGAACCGATCAATCCCTTTTTTTCGTTCAGCCCACAGAGTGCATGAAAAAAAGAACATTACAATGTATGCCCAACAAGGACCAGCAACGTACTGGTATGTTGCTGGACTTTGTGTGGTTATACCAGAATGATGCCTGCAGGTTTAGGTATGATCTTGGTATCATTTTTTTCAGCCAGCGGTCAGCAAAAATCAATCCTAGTGGCTAATTAGCCTCTAGACTGCTTTTATAAGCAGTGGGAGGGAACGTCCCCCCCTCCCACCGTCTTCCATGGTTTTCTCTGGCTCTCCCATCCCAACAGGGAACCCGAGAATGCAGCCGGTGGTTCTGTCAGCTGACCATAGAGCTGATCAGAGACCAGAATGGCTCCAATCATCTCTATGGCCTAAAAAAACGGAAGCTACGAGAATTTCCTGACTCAGGTTTCACCGGATATAAACAGCGCCGTTCAGAAATTGGCAAAGCATTTTATCACACCGATCTTGGTGTGGTCAGATGCTTTGAGGGCAGAGGAGAGATCTATAGTCTAATAGACCCCAATTTTTTCAAAAAAGAGTACCTGTCACTACCTACTGCTATCATAGGGGATATTTACATTCCCTGAGATAACAATAAAAATGATTTTAAAAAAATGAAATGAACAGTTTAAAAATATATTAAAAATGCAAAATAAATAAAAAAAAAAAAAGCACCCCTGCCCCCCCATGCTCATGCGCAAAGGCGAACACAAGCGTCAGTCTGGTGTCATATGTAAACAGCAATTGCACCATGCACGTGAGGTATCACCGCGAAGGTCAGATCGAGGGCAGTACTTTTAGCAGTAGACCACCTCTGTAAATCTAAAATGGTAACCTGTAAGCTTTTAAAAATGTATGTAGGTTGTTCCCGCTGCACGTTTGTGCGCAATTTTAAAGCATGTCATGTTTGGTATCCATGTACTTGGCATAAGATCATCTTTTTTGTTTCATCAAACATTTGGGCAATATAGTGTGTTTTAATGCATTAAAATTAAAAAGGTGTGTTTTTTCCAAAAAAAATGCGTTTGAAAAAGCGCTGCGCAAATACTGTGCGAAAAAAAAAATTGCAACACCCACCATTTTAATCTGTAGGGTCTTTGCTTTAAACAAAGATATAATGTTTGGGAGTTCAAAGTAATTTTCTTGCAAAAAATTGATATTTTTTCATGTAAACAAAAAGTGTCAAAAAGGGCTTTGTCTTCAAGTGGTTAGAAGAGTGGGTGATGTGTAACATAAGCTTATAAATGTTGTGCATAAAATGCCAGGACAATTCAAACCCCCCCCCAAATGACCCCTTTTTGGAAAGTAGACACCCCAAGCTATTTGCTGAGAGGCATGTTGAGTCCATGGAATATTTTACATTTTGCCACAAGTTTTGGGAAAATTACACTTTTTTTTTTGCACAAAGTTGTCACTAAATGATATATTGTTCAAAAATAGCATGGTTATATGTGGAATTACACCCCAAAACACATTCTGCTGCTTCTCCTGTGTATGGGATACCACATGTGTGAGACCTTTTGGGAGCCTAGCCACGTACAGGACCCCAAAGACCAGCAATCAGTGACTTATAATGGGACTGCAATAGTATGGCCCACAATCTGACACTAACTGACACTTTGTTGCAACCAGTGATACTAATATAGTGATCAGTGCTAGAAATATACACTGTCACCGTACTAATGACACATGGCAGGGAGAGGTTAACATCTAGGGCTATTATGTGTGTACTGTGAGCTTTTACTAAGGTATGTGCTGGTTTTTATTATCTGCTTTGCAGGGAAACAAAAACCTACACATCCCTGCTGAAAGGACAAGGCTCTGTATTGTTTATATTGACAGAGCTCTGTCCTGTCTTTCTCCTCACCGATCAGTGGGTGCCAGCCAATGGATGACTGCTTGCACCTGCTGACCGGCGAGGAGGAAGACAGGACAGAGCTCTGTGAATGTAAACAATACAGAGCTCTGTCCTGTCAGCGGGGATGTGTCCGAGCCCTGATTGGACAAAATGATGAGGACTTTGTCCAATCATGGCTCAGTGCTCATAGTCCCACCCCACACTATAAAAGGTTCCTTCCCATAGGAACATTTTGTGGTGTTGTTGGAGTGGAGATAGATAAAGCAGGGCTCAGTTTGCTACTAGCGAGTTAGTGTGTTGACCTTATGTGACTCTGAGTGTAAAGTGTTAGTATAGTGTTAGTATAGTGTGTCAGTATAGTGTCAGTATAGTATAGTGTCAGTGTAGTGTAGTGTTTAACACAGCATCACAAAACATTTAGTGTTGTATGCCCCCTTTTTTTTTTTGGTTGCTATGTGTTTTTTTTGGGGGGGGGGGTTTATCCTATGCCTGCCCCCCTTTTTTTTAATTGTCAACCGCAGCTTTTCTGACTGCGACACTGATGTTCCCCCTCTTTTAATTTTGTTTTTTTTTTTTAATAGATTTTACATTTCTGTCAGCATCAGTCCTCAGTTTAAAGCGTACCAAACACTACTTTTTAACTTTTTATTTAATAAAGTGTATCCAATCATACATTTCACAGTTTCTATAAAATTTGTGTAAAAAGCACCCCCTCATGATGTCTGGGAGGCCAACGAGGAGAGGCAGGTGTTCCCATGCCACTATGAGGGGACCAGAAGTGTCTGTGGCCACAGGGAAAGGTGGACCTGGTCTGTCCTCAGGCAGGGCACATTTGTCTCGTTGCCCGTGCTATCCAGCCACAGTATGCAGAGGAGGTGGTGGATTGGCTTACTAAACCATCCTCATCTTTCCTATCCTATCTATCACCCAAGCTGAGACTAGGGATGAGCCGAACACCCCCCGGTTCGGTTCGCACCAGAACCCGCGAACGGACCGCAAGTTCGCACGAACGTTAGAACCCCATTGACGTCTATGGGACTCGAACGTTCGAAATCAAAAGTGCTCATTTTAAAGGCTAATTTGCATGGTATTGTCCTAAAAAGGGTTTGGGGACCCGGGTCCTACCCCAGGGGACATGTATCAATGCAAAAAAAACTTTTAAAAACGGCCGTTTTTTCGGGAGCAGTGATTTTAATGATGCTTAAAGTAAAAAAAAAAAAGTGAAATATTCCTTTAAATATCGTACCTGGGGGGTGTCTATAGTATGCCTGTAAAGTGACGCGTGTTTCCCATGTTTAGAACAGTCCCTGCACCAAATGTCATTTTTAAAGGAAAAAATCTCATTTAAAACTGCTTGCGGGTTTAATGTCATGTCGGGTCATGGCAATATGGATGAAAATCAGTGAGACAAACGGCATGGGTACCCCCCAGTCCATTACCAGGCCCTTTGGGTCTTGTATGGATATTAAGGGGAACCCCGCACCCAAATTAAAATAAGGAAAGGTCCCTATATACTCTGAACAGCAGTATACAGGCGGTGCAAACAAGACAGGGACTGTAGGTTTGTTGTTAAGTAGAATCTGTTTGTAATTTTGAACATTTTTAATGTGTTTAGCTCCAGCCAAAAAATCTTTTCTAAGCTTTTTGGAAAACATAGGGAAGGGTTATCACCCCTGTGACATTTGTTTTGCGTCTTTCCTCCTCTTCAGAAGATTTCACCTCACTTTTTTGTCCCAATGAAAAATGTTTTTTGAAAATTTGGGTTTTTTTGTGGAACAAGGATTGGAAAGCATCAGTGGAAAGGAAAAATTGTTTTCCCATATTAACTCTTACAGGAGAGAATTTCCCTTCCTTAGGGGTAGATTTCATCTCACTTCCTGTTGTCTCCTTCCGTTTGCAAGTAGGAGTCGTTTGTAAGTTAGATGTTTGAAAGTAGGGTCCTGCCCTATATACTCAGCAGAAATTTGGGCCTTAGGTGTTGCTGTGGCCAAAACACTGTAAGCCCTCACAGGGCCCTGCTGTGAAATATTAGATCAAGAATTGTAATTACATGCCCCTGTTGAACAGGAGCTGAAAAATTAGGCCTTAGGCACTGGTGCTGGTGCCACAACACTGCAACCCCTCACAGACACTCTAGTTGAAACGCAGGAACAAGCCCAGCTGCAAAGTATTGCATCAAAAATTGTAATTACACGCCCCTGTTAGACAGGGGCTGAAAAATTGGGTCTTAGGCACTGGTGCTGGTGCCACAACACTGCAACCCCTCACAGACACTCTAGTTGAAACGCAGGAACAAGCCCTGCTGCAAAGTATTGCATCAAAAATTGTAATTACACGCCCCTGTTAGACAGGGGCTGAAAAATTGGGTCTTAGGCACTGGTGCTGGTGCCACAACACTGCAACCCCTCACAGACACTCTAGTTGGAATGCAGGAACAAGCCCTGCTGCAAAGTATTGCATCAAAAATTGTAATTACACGCCCCTGTTAGACAGGGGCAGAAAAATTGGGTCTTAGGCACTGGTGCTGGTGCCACAACACTGCAACCCCTCACAGACACTCTAGTTGGAATGCAGGAACGAGCCCTGCTGCAAAGTATTACATCAAAAATTGTAATTACACGCCCCTGTTAAACAGGGGCTGAAAAATTGTGCCTTAGGCACTGGTGGTGGCGCCCAGAACCAAAAATGTTCTTACAAGCTATCAGCGTGATGATTGAGGAGGAAGAGGATAATTACTCAGGGATAGTCACTCAGCATCAGCATAGGCAGTCTTTGAAGGGATCTGAGATTTCAAAAAAAATTATTCGGTTACATCTGCATCAGGTGCTTGGTAGCTGGTGGTGATCCAAGACTGATTCATTTTTATGAAGGTCAGCCGATCGACCGAGTCGGTGGACAGACGCACCCTGTGATCGGTTACCACGCCTCCAGCAGCACTGAATGTGCGTTCCGAAAGAACGCTGGATGCAGGACAGGCCAGTAGCTCAATTGCATACTGTGCAAGCTCTGGCCAGTGATCCATCCTCAAGACCCAGTAACCCAGAGGATTTTCGGTGGGAAAGGTGTCCAAGTCTGATCTTGCCCCTAGGTATTCCTGCACCATGTAAAACAGACGCTGGCGATGGTTGCTGGAACCGATCATACCTTGGGGCTGCGGACCAAAAAATTGTCTGAACGCATCGGTCAGACGGCCACCTTCTCCACCGCTCCTTCTTTGACTGACCGAAGCCTCAGCAACACGTTGTCCAGAAACAGGAGTTTGTAACCTCCCAGTCTCTGGGAACGCGTTGCACAGACCTTTCTGCAAGGCCTCCCGAAGATGTTTCATCCTCTGCTCCCTCTGCGATGGCAAGATAAGGTCCGCAACCTTACCCTTGTAACGTGGATCAAGGAGGGTTGCCAGCCAGTATTGGTCCTTCTCCTTGATACCACGAATACGAGGATCCTTACGCAGGCTTTGCAGGATCAGGGAGGCCATGCAGCGTAGGTTTGCTGAGGCATTCGGTCCGGAGTCCTCTGGGTCACTAAGGACAACAACGTCCGCAGCCACCTCCTCCCAGCCACGTACAAGTCCATGTGTTCCTTGGGACTGATCCCTTAAAGACTGCTGATGCTGAGTGCCAGGCTCCACCTCCATACTGACACAATCTTCCTCCTCCTCCTCCTCCTCCTCCTCGTCCTCTTCCTGTGTGATCGGCGGGCACGCAGGAACACTGTCTGGATAAAGGGGGCCTTGAGAGCTAAGGAAGTCCTCCTCTTCCTGCCTCTGTTCTGCCTCAAGTGCCCTGTCCATTATCCCACGCAGCGTGTGCTCCAACAGGTGGACAAGGGGGACAGTGTCACTGATGCATGCACTGTCAGTGCTCACCATCCTCGTGGCCTCCTCGAATGGTGACAGGACAGTGCATGCATCCCTGATCATGGCCCACTGGCGTGGGGAAAAAAAACCAAGGTCCCCTGACCCTGTCCTGGTGCCATAGTCGCACAGGTACTCATTGATGGCCCTCTGCTGCGTGTGCAGCCGCTGCAGCATGGCCAACGTCGAGTTCCACCTGGTGGGCATGTCACAGATTAGGCGGTTCTTGGGCAGGTTAAACTCCTTTTGGAGGTCCGTCAGCCGAGCACTGGCATTATATGACCGGCGGAAATGCACACAGACTTTCCTGGCCTGCCTCAGGACATCCTGTAAGCCCGGGTACCTGCCCAAGAACCGCTGCACCACCAAGTTAAGGACGTGAGCCAAACAGGGCACATGGGTCAGTTGTCCCTGTCGGAGGGCAGAGAGGAGGTTGGTGCCATTGTCGCAAACCACCATTCCTGCCTTAAGTTGGCGTGGCGTCAACCACCTCTGAACCTGCCCCTGCAGAGCTGACAGAACCTCTGCCCCAGTGTGGCTCCTGTCCCCCAAGCACACCAGCTCAAGCACCGCATGGCATCTTTTGGCCTGCGTACTTGCGTAGCCCCTTGAACGCCTACGGAGCACCGCTGGTTCCGAGGAAGAGGCCATGGAGGAAGAAGAAGAGGAGGGGGTGGAGGAGAGAGGTGTGTCACAATCAGCATTTTGGAGGCGTGGTGGCGGAACAACCTCCAACACTACTGCACCTTGTCCTGCATCCTTCCCAGCTGCCAGCAGAGTCACCCAATGCGCCGTGAAACTTAAGTAACGTCCCTGTCCATGCCTGCTGGACCATGAGTCAGCGGTAATATGCACCTTACCGCTGACCGCCCTGTCCAGCGAGGCATGGACATTGCCTTCCACATGCCGGTAGAGAGCCGGAATCGCCTTCCGTGAGAAAAAGTGGCGTTTGGGTACCTGCCACTGAGGAACCGCACATTCCACAAACTCACGGAAGGGGGCAGAGTCTACCAACTGAAAAGGCAGCAGTTGAAGTGCTAGCAATTTTGCCAAGCTAGCATTCAACCGCTGGGCATGTGGATGGCTGGGAGCAAACTTCTTTCGGCGGTGCAGCAGCTGGGGCAGGGAAATTTGCCTGGTACAATCTGACGTCGGTGTACCAAAAGCAGATTGCCCATAAGTACTTGGCTGTGACACACCTAATTCTACACCTTCATTCCTCTCACTGCAGGTCGCAGAGAGGACTGAAGGTCTAGTGGGGTTGGAAATCTCAGCTGATGAGGAGCAAGGAGAGATCGTCTTTGTTCTTTGGTGTGGGTCTTTTAGATACGCTTGCCAACGAACTGCATGGCAGGTCAACATATGTCTGGTCAAGCATGTGGTACCCAAGCGGGAGATGTTTTGGCCACGCGAGATACGCTTGAGACATATATTGCAAATAGCAGCGGTGCGATCTGATGCACTCGTCTCAAAAAAGGCCCACACCAAAGAACTTTTTGAATAACGCGCAGAGACTGCAGCGCCCTGCACATGTGGAGCTTTGGGGTGTGATGCAGTCAATGTGCTGCCCTTAGGCTGGCCCCTGGAGGGCATCCTGCCTAGTTGGTGATGTGCCACCTCCTCCTCCTCCTCCTCCTCCTCCTCCTCCTCCTCCTCTCTCCTATCAGGCACCCACGTTGAGTCAGTGACCTCATCATCCCCTCCCTCCTCATCACTGGAGCAAACCTGGCAGTATGCTGCAGCAGGGGGAGCATGACTGCCAGATTGCTGTCCTTCTTGGGCACCCCCTCTGTCCGTGCTCATGTTACTGCCTTCATTGAGCTCAGTATCATCATCAGAGCCTTCCAAACGCTGGGCATCCTCCTGGAGCATGTACCCAACACTGTGGTCAAACAGTTCGAGGGAATCCTCAGGAGGACATGGTGGGGCTAGGGAAGGAGTCACTGATGACATTGAGCTGAGGGAAGAGGCCGCTGCTTTGCCAGACAAAGCACCCTGGGCATGGGTGAGAGAGGATGAGGAGGATGAGGACGGCTTGGTCATCCACTCGACCAAGTCTTCCGCATGTTGCGGCTCAACACGGCCAGCTGCCGAAAAAAAGGCCAAGCGTGTCCCATGGCCACGTGCTGATGAGGATGCACCGTCTCCACGACCAGCACTAGACACAGAGCCTGCTTGCCCTCTCTTATTGGCTTGTGACTGTCTGCCTCTCCTTCTTGGCCTTCCAGACATACTAATGGCCTGTAGCTGCACTAAGCTGGGATAGAACACCTGTAATTTTCTTCAGGTAGCTTTATATACTGTAACCAGACAAGCCTGCCTGTCAGTAGGAAGATAACAGGAACGGATCTAGCTGAACACTGTGAGCAGGACGTACTGCACTAAATGTATATAGCAGGAACGGATCTAGCTGAACACTGTGAGCAGCACGCACTGCACTGAATGTAAATAGCAGGAACGGATCTAGCTGAACACTGTGAGCAGGACGCACTGTACTGAATGTAAATAGCAGGAACGGATCTAGCTGAACACTGTGAGCAGGACACACTGCACTGAATGTAAATAACAGGAACGGATCTAGCTGAACACTGTGAGCAGGACACACTGTACTAAATGTAAATAGTCTAGCTGCCTGACCGTGGTACTAATAGGATCAAAAAGAACACCTGTAATTTTCTTTAGGTAGCTTTATATACTGTAACCAGACAAGCCTGCCTGTCAGTAGAAAGATAACAGGAACGGATCTAGCTGAACACTGTGAGCAGGACGCACTGCACTGAATGTAAATAGCAGGAACGGATCTAGCTGAACACTGTGAGCAGCACGCACTGCACTGAATGTAAATAGCAGGAACGGATCTAGCTGAACACTGTGAGCAGGACGCACTGCACTGAATGTAAATAGCAGGAACGGATCTAGCTGAACACTGTGAGCAGGACGCACTGCACTGAATGTAAATAACAGGAACGGATCTAGCTGAACACTGTGAGCAGGACACACTGTACTAAATGTAAATAGTCTAGCTGCCTGACCGTGGTACTAATAGGATCAAAAAGAACACCTGTAATTTTCTTCAGGTAGCTTTATATACTGTAACCAGACAAGCCTGCCTGTCAGTAGGAAGATAACAGGAACGGATCTAGCTGAACACTGTGAGCAGGACGTACTGCACTAAATGTATATAGCAGGAACGGATCTAGCTGAACACTGTGAGCAGCACGCACTGCACTGAATGTAAATAGCAGGAACGGATCTAGCTGAACACTGTGAGCAGGACGCACTGTACTGAATGTAAATAGCAGGAACGGATCTAGCTGAACACTGTGAGCAGGACACACTGCACTGAATGTAAATAACAGGAACGGATCTAGCTGAACACTGTGAGCAGGACACACTGTACTAAATGTAAATAGTCTAGCTGCCTGACCGTGGTACTAATAGGATCAAAAAGAACACCTGTAATTTTCTTTAGGTAGCTTTATATACTGTAACCAGACAAGCCTGCCTGTCAGTAGAAAGATAACAGGAACGGATCTAGCTGAACACTGTGAGCAGGACGCACTGCACTGAATGTAAATAGCAGGAACGGATCTAGCTGAACACTGTGAGCAGCACGCACTGCACTGAATGTAAATAGCAGGAACGGATCTAGCTGAACACTGTGAGCAGGACGCACTGCACTGAATGTAAATAGCAGGAACGGATCTAGCTGAACACTGTGAGCAGGACGCACTGCACTGAATGTAAATAACAGGAACGGATCTAGCTGAACACTGTGAGCAGGACACACTGTACTAAATGTAAATAGTCTAGCTGCCTGACCGTGGTACTAATAGGATCAAAAAGAACACCTGTAATTTTCTTCAGGTAGCTTTATATACTGTAACCAGACAAGCCTGCCTGTCAGTAGGAAGATAACAGGAACGGATCTAGCTGAACACTGTGAGCAGGACGTACTGCACTAAATGTATATAGCAGGAACGGATCTAGCTGAACACTGTGAGCAGCACGCACTGCACTGAATGTAAATAGCAGGAACGGATCTAGCTGAACACTGTGAGCAGGACGCACTGTACTGAATGTAAATAGCAGGAACGGATCTAGCTGAACACTGTGAGCAGGACACACTGCACTGAATGTAAATAACAGGAACGGATCTAGCTGAACACTGTGAGCAGGACACACTGTACTAAATGTAAATAGTCTAGCTGCCTGACCGTGGTACTAATAGGATCAAAAAGAACACCTGTAATTTTCTTTAGGTAGCTTTATATACTGTAACCAGACAAGCCTGCCTGTCAGTAGAAAGATAACAGGAACGGATCTAGCTGAACACTGTGAGCAGGACGCACTGCACTGAATGTAAATAGCAGGAACGGATCTAGCTGAACACTGTGAGCAGCACGCACTGCACTGAATGTAAATAGCAGGAACGGATCTAGCTGAACACTGTGAGCAGGACGCACTGCACTGAATGTAAATAGCAGGAACGGATCTAGCTGAACACTGTGAGCAGGACGCACTGCACTGAATGTAAATAACAGGAACGGATCTAGCTGAACACTGTGAGCAGGACACACTGTACTAAATGTAAATAGTCTAGCTGCCTGACCGTGGTACTAATAGGATCAAAAAGAACACCTGTAATTTTCTTCAGGTAGCTTTATATACTGTAACCAGACAAGCCTGCCTGTCAGTAGGAAGATAACAGGAACGGATCTAGCTGAACACTGTGAGCAGGACGTACTGCACTAAATGTATATAGCAGGAACGGATCTAGCTGAACACTGTGAGCAGCACGCACTGTACTGAATGTAAATAGCAGGAACGGATCTAGCTGAACACTGTGAGCAGGACACACTGCACTGAATGTAAATAACAGGAACGGATCTAGCTGAACACTGTGAGCAGGACACACTGTACTAAATGTAAATAGTCTAGCTGCCTGACCGTGGTACTAATAGGATCAAAAAGAACACCTGTAATTTTCTTCAGGTAGCTTTATATACTGTAACCAGACAAGCCTGCCTGTCAGTAGGAAGATAACAGGAACGGATCTAGCTGAACACTGTGAGCAGGACGCACTGCACTGAATGTAAATAGCAGGAACGGATCTAGCTGAACACTGTGAGCAGCACGCACTGCACTGAATGTAAATAGCAGGAACGGATCTAGCTGAACACTGTGAGCAGGACGCACTGCACTGAATGTAAATAGCAGGAACGGATCTAGCTGAACACTGTGAGCAGGACGCACTGCACTGAATGTAAATAGCAGGAACGGATCTAGCTGAACACTGTGAGCAGCACGCACTGCACTGAATGTAAATAGCAGGAACGGATCTAGCTGAACACTGTGAGCAGCACGCACTGCACTGAATGTAAATAGCAGGAACGGATCTAGCTGAACACTGTGAGCAGGAAGCACTGTACTGAATGTAAATAGCAGGAACGGATCTAGCTGAACACTGTGAGCAGGACACACTGCACTGAATGTAAATAGTCTAGATAGAAGATAACAGGAACGGATCTAGCTAAACTGAATACAGTGTATATATATATATGCAACACCTGGGATGCATATATATACACAATACACTGTAAGTGCAGCTAACTGACTGACTGTTCTGCCTAATCTATCTAACTCAAATCAAACACTGTCTCTCTGTCTATCTCTTTCAACGCCGGAACACACACTACACAGGGCCGCCGTGCAGGCGGCCTTATATAGTGTGGGGCGTGTACTAAATCCCCTGAGCCATAATTGGCCAAAGCCTCCTTGGCTTTGGCCAATTACGGCTCTCTGTTCAGGCGGCGCTGTGATTGGCCAAGCATGCGGGTCATAGTGCATGCTTGGCCAATCATCAGCCAGCAATGCACTGCGATGCCGCAGTGAATTATGGGCCGTGACGCGCCACACGAATTTGGCGCGAACGGCCCATATCGTTCGCAATTCGACGGACGGTCGAACAGCCGATGTTCGAGTCGAACATGGGTTCGACTCGAACACGAAGCTCATCCCTAGCTGAGACTAATGCGCAGAGACTAGAGGGGAGAACACTGATAAACAACAAATTGCTAGTCATGTTCCCCCAGCTGTAGCGTATTGTTAATCTTGGCCTAAGTGTAGTATAATTTGGCTTTTTCACATAAGGCTTGCTCACTGTGGTGCAAAAATGTGTTATTTCCATCCAAAGCCGGCCAAAGAGACACCAGAATTTATCCACAAAATCTCTAGACTTGTTCCGAGTGCACGAAATAGTGGCCTCATCATACAGACTTGCTCCCCAAGCCATTGTTTACAAAATAAAGGAAACTTGCTGGGAAAATCTATTTAAATGTCATCTTTTTTTCTTTTATATATGTAAATTTTGTTGCAGCAGGTTTTATACACGATACATATGCGCCACTTCACAGGCAGACTAAGGGGACCCCCCAGGCACTATATTATATATAAAGGATTTTTTCATTTTTATTGTTTTACTTTAAAGCGGAGTTCCACCCAAAAGTGGAACTTTTGCTCATCGGATTCCTCCCCCCCTCCGGTGTCACAATTGGCACCTTAGAGGGGGGGGTGCAGATACCTGTATAATACAGGTATCTGCACCCACTTCCGGGAATAGACTCCCGCGGGAGTCACACCCCCTCCCGAACTCCCCCGCTGTCTCCTGGGAAAGACACAGGTCCCAGGAGATAGCGGGGACCATTGAGAACGCGACTCGCGCATGCGCAGTAGGGAATCGGGAAGTGAAGCCGCAACGCTTCACTTCCTGATTCCCTCACTGAGAATGGCGGCGGCAGCACCCGAGGATCGAGGGACGGTTCGGTCTCGGGTGCCGACATCGCTGGACCCTGGGACAGGTGAGTGACCTTATTTTAAAAATCAGCAGCTGCAGTATTTGCAGCTGCTGACATCTAAAAAAAAATGTTCGCCGGACTCCCGCTTTAAGCATCATTATAATTACTGCTCCTTTAAAAACTATCTTTTTTCAAACATTTTATTGCATTGATACATGTCCCCCAGGGCAGTTCCTGGGCCCCCATACCCTATCTATGGCCAAACACTTGCATATAAGCCTTCAAAATGGGCACATTTGATTTTTCAAGTTCGGCACCCATAGACTTCAATAGGGTTTAGAGATCTAGTCTGAACTTTTCCGATGTTCGAGAGTCCTGACGCAAATCAAACCAGGGGGTGTTTGGCACAACTCTAGTGGCAACAGAGTTTGGCAGAAGGGCCAACATGGATATACGGAGCGTAAAGTCACAGGGTGGTGTCTTGCTAATATTTTAGACTTTCAGCCCTACTACCACCATGCTCAGTATGGTGCCTGTGTCTTTAGGCCTGCCTGCTAATGTGGGTGTATTTGAAATTATATCACTAACTATATTGTTTACTATGGGGATAAGGGGTATGAGAGAGCAAAGGCTGATGGTGAGAACTGTTTTTGTTGCAAACTTTTCTTTTTTTACTTTAACCACTTCAACTCTGGAAGGTTTCACACCGTTCCTGACCAGAGCATTTTTTGCAATTTGACACTGTGCTACTTTAACTGTTAATTTCGCAGTCATTCAACACTGTATCTAAACAAAATATATATCCTTTTATCCCATAAATAGAGCTTTCTTTTCATTTTTCCCCCCAATATAAATGAAAAAAGCCTGAAAAAAATGATATTGTCTACTTTTTGTTATAACAAATATCTATCTCCCCAAATTTCCCCTTTTTGGAAAGCAGACATCCCAAGGAATTTGCTGAGAGGCATGTTGATCCCATTGAATATTACATTTTTCTTGCTACAAGTGTTTTAAAAAAATGACAAAAAAAAAATGTTTTTTTACACAAAGTTGTCACTAAATGATAAATTGCTCACACATGCCATGGGCATATGTGGAATTACACTCCAAAATACATTCTGCTGCTTCTCGTGTATGGAGATACCACATTTGAGAGACTTTTTGGCAGTATAGCCATGTACAGGACCCCGAAAACCAATCACCACCTTCAGGCTTTCTAAGGGAAGACAAGTTGCTCATTTCACTTCCTCACTGCCTATCACAGTTTCGGAGGCCGTGAAATGCCCAGATAGCCCAAAACCCCCCAAAGGCCCCTTTTTTGGAAAGTAGACACCCCAAGCTATTTTCAAAAACAAAACAATAAGCAGCCCAAAATATTGATGGCTCGTGGAGGATTATTTGCTAGAAATGCTGTCACTTGGTACTAGTGAAACACTAGTTAATACAGATAAAAAGGGAAATGAGCAGCGCAAATCTAAAAATCCTGCAATCTCGTAATAATGAATAGCTTTCAATTAACACATGTAAAACATATAATACACCCTGCGAATATTATGCTATTACTAGCCATGTTTTCCTAACATATGACAGTGTGTATATCCGCTATATAAACAAGTAAAGTGTCAACACAATGATATGTGAAAACATACCCTTGTGCAAACAAATATCTTAATATTCTCAATTTAAGCCAAAAGTATAATCCAAAAGTGCATCTATTCAAAGAATCAAAGTCCGTGTTTCCAGCCCCACAAAGAATTATAGGCAAAACTGTAATCCAACACTTGTAATTGTACACCCGATGTGCTCCTTCACCATAAGTCCTAAAGTAACTGTTGTGTCCCTTTGACACTGGGTCTCTCAGGGTGTTGCTAGCAATGCTGCCAGTATCCGCTCAGCAAGTTACACACACAGGCCGGATGCACTTCTTAACCAGGGAAAGGTTTATTACTCACTCACAACATGACATTCTTACATGAAGGAGTCGTAATACAACAGGGCTCTGTCTTTACCGGATGTGATCCCCCTAAGTATCATGTGGCAGCTTCCAGTCCCACACACACTGGTGATTGACTTCCTGGTACAGCCCTTCCCCCAGCATGCATCAGGAGAAAGGGGTCAAGGGTCACAGTGATTCTGCACAAACATCACAGTAACTCACAAGAAAATATACCTGTTCAGATTATAAACCAGCAAAAGTGCTTTTTGTGTTGTATATCGGGCAAATCCCTTCTCCACTGTGCTGTCTCTGCTGTATTCTCTTGTCAGTTTCTCTACTGAATGAATGGAAGGATTTTTTAGGAGGAAGGAAAAATAATCTCCATAGCGTAATACCGTTAAAAATAATGCTTGTTTATTAATTTAAGACCAGCCTCGTTTTGGATTTTAGGTGTTTACAAGTTTAAAACAGGTTTTTTTTGCTAGAAAATTACTTAGAACCCCCAAACATTATATATTGTTTTTTTTCTAACATCCTAGAGAATACAATAGCGGTCATTGCAATACTTTTTTTTGCACCGTATTTGCGCAGCGGTCTTCTAAGCGCACTTTTTTTGGAAAAAATTCACTTTTTTGAAAAAAAAAATAAGACAACAGTAAAGTTAGCCCAATTTTTTTTTATATTGTGAAATATAATGTTACGCCAAGTAAATTGATACCCATCATGTCACGCTTCAAAATTGCGCCCGCTCGTGGAATAGCGTCAAACTTTTACCCTTAAAAATCTCCATAGGCGACGTTTAAAAAATTCTACAGATTGCATGTTTTGCGTTACAGAGGTCTAGGGCTAGAATTATTGCTCTCACTCTACCGGTCGCGGCGATACCTCACATGTGTGGTTTGACCACCGTTTTCATATGCGGGCGCTACTCACGTATGCGTTCGCTTCTGCGCGCGAGCTCGTTGGGACAGGGCGCTTTAAAAATTTTTTTTTTATTATTATTTATTTTATTTTATTTATTTTTTCACTGTTTTTAAAAAAAAAAAATTTGGATCACTTTTATTCCTATTACAAGGAATGTAAACATCCCTTGTAATAGAAAAAAGCATGACAGGTCCTCTTAAATATGAGATCTGGGGTCAAAAAGTCCTCAGATCTCATATTTAGACTTTAATGCAAAAAAAAAAAAAAAAAGTCGTTTAAAAAAAATGACACAAAAAAATTTGTGCCTTTAAGAGAGTGGGCGGAGCCGTCGTAATGACGTCGCTCCGGCCGTCACATGGTATGGAGACGGGTGGGCGCCATCTTGGCCTCACTCGTCTCCATACCTCAGCAGGGAAAGGACCCGATCACCCGACGGCTCCGGTAAGCGGCGGAGGGTGTGGGAGAGCGGCGGGAGGGGGGGTGGCACCTCTCCCGCCGCCGATAACGGTGATCTCGCGGCGAACCCGCCGCGGAGACCACCATTATCGTGTATGGAACCGCCCGCTGAAAAGATGGATATCTCGGTTGTGGCAGCAGCTGCTGCCGTTACCGAGATATCCATCTTCAAAAAAATGACGTATATATACAGTGGGCGGTCCGGAAGTGGTTAAAAGCACTCACATTTCTCAAGTGTCTGCCCGACACTAGGGAACAAAGGCATGATGATTGCATATGGTTATCGGCTACGGCAGTTCCTACCACTCCATGAGGACGTTGAATAACGAAACTAGAAGGGGCGGGCCTAGGACGCTGACAACATCGGGTGTTTCTGTAATCATGCTTGCAGCGTTTGAGACTGCAGCCGGATTGGAAACACGGACTTTGATTCTTTGAATAGATGCACTTTGGATTATACTTTCGGCTGAAATTGAGAATATGAACTTAATTTTTTGCACAGTTGCACTATATTTATGAACTCTTTTAATCTGAGATTGAGAATCGCATTATATATATATGCACTTTAATTTTTGAAACATTTTTCCAAATATAAGTCACGTTTAAGATATTTGTTTGCACAAGTGTATGTTTTCACATATCATTGTGTTGACACTTTACTTGTTTATATAGCGGATATACACATTGTCATATGTTAGGAGAACATTGCTAGTAATAGCATAATATTCACAGTTTGTTTTACATGTGTTAATTGCAATCTATTCATTATTACAAGATTGCAGGATTTTTAGATTTGCGCTGCTCATTTCCCTTTTTACCCCAAGCTATTTTCTACATTTGATATATAATTTATGCACAATTATATTTTAGCACCATTCAAGGTGCATGTGTGCACTTCATACTTTTACTGTTCACAGGTTTATATATATACTATATGCATGTGAGTGATATAAATTATTTCTAATTTTACAAGAGAAATTGGATATTATCCCGTATGACATATAATCAAGCACAACGCAAACCTTTTTTATATATATATATTTTTTGCACAATTATGCACATTATATGTGAGCAGTGACATTTTTTTTCACTAGTGATTTTGGATATTTCCCTGTAGGATATATAATCAAGCGCAACGCAAATCTTCTTATGAAAAATATATTTTCTTTTTCTTCATTTTCCAAAAAATTGTGGCAACAAATGAGATCTGCAAAATACTCACCATGCCTCTTAGCTAATACCTTGGGGTGTCTACTTTCTGAAAAGGGGTCATTTGGAGGGGGGGGGTTGTGCTATCTTGACATTGTATTTTACTTGCAATAGTAAAGACAAGCGATACAATAATCACACACATAGGTTGGACTTGATGGACTTGTGTCTTTTTTTCAACCTCACCTACTATGTTACTATGTAACTATGTAACAAGACCAACACAAAACGATAAAAAACATTAAAAAAACAAACAAAACCAACCGTGGTCAGCAACTGCCAACCTTCCCTACCCCACACCCCGTGCCCCTCGGAACATTGAGAAGCACTTAAGTCCCAAACTTTGTCCAAGGACTAAAAACCTAAGAGGGGGTCGTGTAACCAGATCAGGACATTCCTAAAAAAAAAAAGAATAAAAACCTACAAAAACAATAGTTGAGGGTCAGTTCCATCTGGAGGGGTAATAGCAGCAAGGCCGGGGGCAACGTCTTGGCCGCCCTTCTCAGCCCCTTCCATCAGCAACAGTGCTTGAGAGGTAAACAGAGCCATGAGACAATTTCAAGGGAACATGTCAGTGTACTCCAGGTTCCAGCAGCAGCATGAGGAGAACTTACCATAATAAAGAATTAGGAGAAGTAAAAGGGCACCCAGGTGTAGACCTCATTATGGAGGCAGTGCTTCCAGCCACGCGGAGGCATCCTTGGGGTTAGTGAAGAAGCGCACGGTCTCACCATAAACGCCCCTGCAGTTTCACTGGGAATAGGATGCTGTACCTTATGCCTTTGATTTGCAGAGCTGCCTTGATGTTATCAAAAGAACGGTGCTGCCTTTGGGTCTCCATAGTGTAATCCGTAAAAATCAGGAGCTTAACATTGCGATAGGGCAGCTCTCCTGCAACTTGAGTGGCCCTAAGCAGTTCATCCCGGTCCCAGAAGTTAAGCAGCCGGAGGATAAAAGTGTGAGGCGGAGCCCCCTCGGGGCCTGGCCTAGACAGGACACGATGGGCCCCTTCCACAGTAAAGTACAGAGAGAGTTGGGCCGCAGGCAGTAGGGAACGTAGCAGATCCTCTGTAAACACTGTAGGAGACTGGCCTTCCACACCTTCTGGGAGCCCCATAATCCGCAGATTGTTGCGGTGGCTCCGATTTTGAGCGTCTGCCACTCTGTACTCCAGGGCTCTGACTTTCATTTGTAATGCTCGGATAGAGGCTGCATGGTCAGTCATTGTGTCTTCTACGTTCCCGACCCGGCGCTCGGCCTCAGCGACCCTGGTACAGATCTTGTTAAGACCTTGCTGGATTAAGCCCACGTCCAACTGGACAGCCTCCATCTTAGAGGTTAAAGCAGTCTGGCATGAGGTGATAGTCAACATTACCTCCGGGATACTGGGCGGTGCTGAGCCAGTGGTTTCCTCATGGTCTGTTTGTGACGCCATATTGCAGAGGCACGCTGGGAATCCCGATGGGCAGGACACCAGGCTGGCCTCTACCGACTCACACGTGGGGAATCTCAATTTCTTACCCCTCTTCTGTTCTGACGCCCGGAGGACTTAGAAGGCATCCAAAAACCACAGGTCCCCTCAGAACCATGCTTTCACTCAGGTGCGGATAATAACTCAGATCTCACTCCAGCAGAGCTCAGAAAGCAAGTCTGCTCATTCCACCATCTTGGCCACGCCCCTAAACATAAAATATTTAATGGACTGAACATGCCTATCAGCAAATAGCTTGGGGTGTCATTTGGGGGGTGTTTGAACTGTTCTGGCATTTTATGCCCAACATTAGAAGCTTATGCCACACATCACCCACTCTTCTAACCACTTGAAGGCCAAGACTTTTCTGACACTTTTTGTTTACATGAAAAAAAAATTAGAGAATTACTTTGAACACCCAAGCATTATATATATATATATATATATATATATATATATATATATATATATATATATATATATATATTTTAATTTAAAGCAGGGGCCCTACAGAATAAAATGTGTGCAGCAATTTTCCAAACGCAATTTTTTTGTAAGAAAAAAAAAACTTTTTATAAATTGAATGCACAAACACACAATAATGCCGATTACATAGATACCAAGCATGACATGCTACAACCTATGTACATTTTTGAAAGCCTTTACGGGTTACTACTTTAAATTTATAGAGGAGGTCTACTTCTAAAATTACAGTCCTCAATCTGACGTTCACAGTGATACCTCACATGCATGGTGCAATTGCTGTTTACATATGACACAAGACTGATGCTTGCGTTCGCCTTTGCATGCGAGCACGGGGGGACAGGGGTGCTTTAATTTTTTTAATTAATTTCTTTTTTTTTTTAACAAGAAATTTAATTAATTTCTTTATTTTGCTTTTTTATTTTATTTTTACACCGTCCCTTTCATTTTTTTTTTTAATCACTTTTATTGTTATCACAGGGAATGTGAATATCCCCTATGATAGCAATAGGTAGTGACAGGTATTATTTTTTTGAAAAAACTTTGGTCTAGATCTCTCTTTTCCCCTAAAGCATCTGACCACACCAAGATCAGTGTTATAAGGCGCTGTTTATATCCGATCAAACCGAAGTGATGAAGCACTCGTAACTTCCGGTTTCCTAGGCTATAGAGATGATTGGAGCCATTTTGGTCCAGCTGCATTCTTGGGTTCTCCGATGGGACAAGATAGCCCAAGAAAACCGTGGATAGTTGCGGGAGGGGGGCACCGTCCCCTTCCACTGCTTGTAAAAGCAGTCTAGAGGCTAGGATTGCTTTTACATGAAAGCTGACTGCCATCTAAAAAAAAGACTATACCAAGATAATGCCTAAACCTGCAGGCATCATCCCGGTATAAACACTCAAAGTCCAGCGACATACCAGTATGTTGCTGGTCCTTGTTGGGCATATATTGTAATGTTCTTTTTTTTCATGCAGCCTGTGGGCTGCATGAAAAAAGAGAACCTAACAGATTCCTCCATTCACATTGATCGATGTGGATGAAGAAATCTCTGCCAAGAAAAGTGTAAAAAAAAAAAATATGCTGAAGCATAGTGGCGATTCGGCCTCTGTCCACCCCAGCCCTTATGCTTCAGGATTTATGCTCTTTTTTTTCAGTGGTAAAATCCCTTCCTACAGCACTGTAGTCATAGTTACATGAGTAGGTGAGGTTGAAAAAAGACACGTCCATCAAGTGTGTGTGATTATAGGTCAGTATTACATTGTATATCCCTGTATGTTACAGACGCTCAGGTGCTTATCTAATAGTTTTTTGAAACGATCGATGCCCCCCTGCTGAAACCACCGCCTGTGGAAGGGAATTCCACATCCTTGCCAGTCTTCCAGTAAAGAACCCTCTACACAGTTTAGGGTTAAACCTCTTTTCTTCTAGTGTTCTTTTAGTGAGTGGTTACGTATTAAACTCACTTCCGCAAAAAAGTTTTATCCCTATTGTGGGGTCACCAGTATGGTATTTGTAAATTGAAATCATATCCCCTCACAAGCGTCTCTTCTCCAGAGAGAATAAGTTCAGTGCTCGCAACCTTTCTTCATAACTAATATCCTCCAGACCCTTTATTAGCTTTGTTGCCCTTCTTTGTCCTCGCTCCATTTCCAGTACATCCTGAGGACTGGTGCAGAGAACTGGACAGCATACTCCAGGTGCGGCCGGACCAAAGTCTTGTAGAGTCGGAGAATTATCGCTTTATACCTGGAGTTAAAGTGATTGTAAGGGTTCATTTTAAAAAAAAAATAACAAACATATCATACTTACCTCCACTATGTAGCTCGTTTTGCACAGAGTGGCCCGAACCTCCTCTTATGGGTTCCTCCTTTTATGGGGTCCCCTGGCGGCTCTCGTGGCTCCTCCCCACATCAGATAACCCCCTAGGAGAAGTGCTCTCCTCTCAAGGGGGTTACCTTGCGGGCGCGCTCCCAAGTCCATTATTCGGCGTCCATAGCCGGTGAATGTATGACTCGGCCCACCCGGCGCCCGCGTCATTGGATTTGATTGAAAGTAGCGGGAGCCAAGGACTGCGCTGCTATCAATCTATCCAATCAGGACATGAGACACCGGCTGGAGCTGGGGTGCTCATTCCCGTAGCGCAAATTTCGGGGGTCAGGTAAGTATAAGGGGGGCTCGGGGGCGCTGCTGCATTAAAAAATGTTTTTCACCTTAATGCATAGAATGCATTAAGGTGAAAAACAGTAATGCATGCCAATATTCTGTTTGCTTTGTTAGCAGCAGCTTGGCATTGCATACTATTGCTGAGCCTATCATCTACTAGGACCTCCAGGTCCTTTTCCATCCTAGATTCCCCAGAGGTTCACCCCTAGTGAATTTGTGAATTTGCCATGTAGTTGCCCACCCCATTAATTTGTTCAGATCTTCTTGCAAGGTTTCCACATCCTGCGTAGAAGTTATTGCCCCGCTGAGCTTAGTGTTGTCCGCAAATACAGAGATTGAGCTTTTTACCCCATCCTGCAGCTTGGTTATGTACAAATTAACTAGCTGCCACCCGCCCACCATCAAATGACGGTGGGAGGGCCCTCGTTCTGGGACGTCGTCATATGACGACATCCCAGAATGGCCGCTCTGACGGGCCCGCGGCGGCCACGCAGTGTTGCTAGGACACGGCGTGACCCCGTTCTCTGTAAAGAGCTGCATCCGCGGCTCTTTAACCATGTGATCGGCTGTGTCTAATCATAGCCGGTCACATGCAAACACGGAGATGCTGGTAATCGGCGCTCCTCGCCTCACACTGACAGAGGCGATCAGTGACATCTGCTCACAGGAGACATCTAAACATGTAATCGGGGCACTGTTCATCAGTGCCCTGATTAAAATAGAGCCACCAGTGCCCACCGCTGCAAACAAGTGCCACCAATCAGTGCCCATTAGTGATGCCAGTGCTGGCAATCAGTCCTGCCTATCAGTGCTGCCCATCAATGCCCATCACTGCTGTCCATCAATGCCCATCAGTGTCACCCATCAGTGCCACCCATCAGTGCCACCCATCAATGCTCATCAGTGCCCATCAGTACCGACTATCCGTGCTGCCTATCAGTGTCACCTAACAGTGCCCATCAGTGCCGCCTATCAGTGCTCATCAGTGCCACATATCAGTGCCCATAAGTGCGGCATAATAGTGCCTCCTCATCAGTGCCACCTAATCAGTGCCCATAAGGGCCGCCTCATCAGCGCTCATAAGTGCCACCTCATCAATGCCCACCAGTTCAGTCTATCAGTGCCCATCAGTGCCTCCTCATCAGCGCACATCAGCAAAGGATAAAAATTACTTAATTACAAAATTTACTGACAGAAACTAAGTTAAAAAGAGTTTTTTGCACTTTTTTAATCTTTTTTGTAGTAAAAAATAAAAAACCCAGCAGTGATTAAATACCATCAAATGAAATCTCTATTTGTGTGAACAAAATGATAAAAATGTCATTTGGGTACAGTGTAGCATGAGTGTAGCAAATGTTATTCAAAGTGCGACAGCGCTGAAAGCTGAAAAATGGCCTGGCCAGGAAGGGGGTGTAAGTGCCCTGTAGGCAAGTGGTTAAACAGGATTGGTCCCAGCACAGAACCCTGGGGGACCCCACTTTCCACCCCTGACCATTCCGAGTATTCCAAATTTACCACCCCCTCTGAACTCGCCCTTGTAGCCAGTTTTCAATCCATGTACTCACCCTATGGTCCATGCCAACGGACCTTACTTTGTACAGTAAATGTTTATGGGGAACTGTGTCAAATGCTTTTGCAAAATCCAGATACATTATGTCTACGGGCCTTCCTTAATCTAGATGGCAACCCACCTCCTCATAGAAGGCTAATAAATTGGTTGGCAAGAACGAGTCTTCATGAATCAATGCTGATATTAGTCACTAATTTATGTACTCTGAAAGCAAGCCCTGTTGCTGTCAGAATAAACAAATCATTGCTGCAGCTGAGTGGCGTACATGCAAAGCAAACAATGGTTAACAATAAAACACAGTAACAATAGAACATTACCTCAATAAAACAACAACTTTTTTTATTGCAATCTGTGCCAAAAAAGAGTATTAAATATTACGGCGAAGCATAGGGGCGATCCGCCCTCTGTCTACCCCAGCCCCTATGCTTTACCATATATGCTCTTTTTTTTAACTGCAGTGGTGAAATCACCTCATACAGCGCTATAGTCACTGATTTACATATGCTGAAAGCAAACCCTGTTGCTGTCAGAATAAACAGATCAGTGCTGCAGCTAAATGGCGTACACACAAAGCACACAATGGTTAACAATAAAACACAGTAATAATAAAACATTAACTCAACAAAACAACAACTTTTTTATTGCAATCTGTGCCAAAAAAAGAGTAAAAAATATATAGTGAAGCATAGAGGCAATCTGCCCTCTGTCCACCCCAGCCCCTATGCTTCGCCATATATGCTCTTTTTTTTAACTGCGGTGGTGAAATCACCTCATACAGCGCTGTAGTCACTGATTTATGTATGCTGAAAGCAAACCCTGTTGCTGTCAGAATAAAGAGATCAGTGCTGCAGCTGAGAGCCACACTTGCAAAGCAAACAAGGTTAACAATAAAACACAGTAACAATAAAACATTTCAATATAGCAGTATAGTAATAGTAATATACAGTACAGTAAAACAGTAGAATAGTGTACCTGCAAAGCAAACAATGGTTAACAATAAAACACAGTAATGCCACAGTAATACACACGATCGGACATTCCGACAACAAAATCGATGAATTTTTTCCGATGGATGTTGGCTCAAACTTGTCTTGCATACACACGGTCACACATCTTGTCGGAAATTCCGAACGTCAAGAACGCGGTGACGTACAACACGTACGGCAAGCCGAGAAAAACGAAGTTCAATAGCCAGTGCGGCTCTTCTGCTTGATTCCGAGCATTGTGCATCGGAATTGTGTACACACGATCGGAATTTACGACAACGGATTTTGTTGTCGGAAAATTTGAGATCCAGATCTTAAATTTTGTGTGATGGAAATTCCGGTGGAAAATGTCCGATGGAGCCTACACATGGTCAGAATTTCCGACAAAAAGCTCCCATCGAACATTTTTCGTCGAAATATCCAACCGTGTGTACGGGGCATAACAATAAAACATTACAGTACAACAACAACTATTTTTGGCTTTTTTATTTTTTTATTTCTTTTTAATTTTTTTTATTTTTTTATGTTTTTTTTTCTTTTTCTTTTTTTTTTGTAATTCCTTTATTTTCTAGGAAGTTGCAATTTACAAACATGTAGAAAAATAAAAAAACAAAACATATTCAATTAACAAGGAAAGTCCCACGTTTAGATCAAAATGCCAAAAGGCCTAGTAAAACAAGGTATAAATGCTCATATATAACATTGCAGACTTGAAAGGGAGACCTTGAACACAGACGCAAGAGCTTAAAACTATGCAACTATGTATAGCAAAACAGTGTACTGAAAAGCAGAACATCCCAGTGGCCAGTATGACCCAGAAGGGAGACAATGAAAATATATATATAGAGAGAATCAAATACCGTATATACTCGAGTAAAAGCCGATTTTTTCAGCACATTTTTTTGTGCTGAAAAAGCCCCCTTGGCTTATGCTCGAGTCACTGTGTCCATCTGCAGCCTCATGCGCCTGATCTCTTGGCGCTGTGACACGCAGTCTAGTCGGCGGCCATGCAGTGTAACAAAGCCCTGCCTTCTCCTCGTCCGTGATAGGCAGAACACTGACTCACTGCTGGGAAACTGAATCAGTGTTCCATAACAGATGAGGATGAGGAGGAGGCGGGGCTTTGTTACACTGCACAGCCACCGACTAGACTGTATGTCACTGCCCAGGTGTTCTAGAGATCGGAGATCAGGTATATGAGGCTGCAGATGGACACAGTGGGGCATGCAGATGGACACAGTGTGGCATGCAGATGGCACAGTGGGGCATGCAGTTGGCACAGTGGGGCATGCAGATGGACACAGTGGGGCATGCAGATGGCACAGTGAGGCATGCAGATGGACACAGTGGGGCATGCAGATGGCACAGTGGGGCATGAAGATGGCACAGTGGGGCATGGAGATGGCACAGTGAGGCATGAAGATGGCACAGTGGGGCATGGAGATGGCACAGTGGGGAATGCAGATGGCACAGTGGGGCGTGAAGATGGCACAGTGAGGCTGCAAATGTGCACAGTGAGGCTGCAGATGGGCATTGTTGACCCTCTTTTCCACTTACAGTAGCGGCTGCATTTCCCACCCTAGGCTTATACTTGAGTCAATAAGTTTTCCCAGTTTTTTGTGGTAAAATTAGGTGCCTCGGCTTATATTCAGGTCGGCTTTTACTCGAGTATATACGGTAAGTGTTGAACAGAGCCAATTGGAATAAATATACAGACACTTTTTTGAACCAGCATCTGGCCTTACGGGCAATTAAATATGGCCCCATCATCTGGTTGTTGAAGTCTACCCTTCCCATGTTAAGGTTGTAGTCGTAGACACAGAGGGGCTTCTCAACAACACCAGTCACTGTTGCGGTTTGGACTGTCGTATTTGCGTAAATGGAAGACAGGACGAAAACGTTCCATTTGTCCTTCCACCTTACTGCCAGCAATTCATATCAAGCCGCGTCTAAGAGGGGCATGGTTGTTGACGTCTACCCCTCCCATGTTAAGGTTGTAGTCGTAGACACAGAGGGGCTTCTCAACAACACCAGTCACTGTTGCAGTTTGGACTGTTGTATTTGCGTAAATGGAAGACAAGACGAAAATGTTCCATTTGTCCTTTCACCTTACTGCCAGCAATTCATTACAAGCCGCGACTAAGTGGGGCATTTAGAAGCTATTAGGGTAAGCCCTGGTGATTAGGTTGTACTGCTCCAATCGAAATTGAATAAGCGGGCTAAAAAGTGGCATGCTTGTGTAATAATTGTTCACGCATATCGCATATCGATCATATCCAGGGTCACCCCAAGGACGACAGAGTTGATTGTCATTGAAGTGCATAAATCTCAAGATTTGCTCATATCTAGTCATGGCCATGTCAGCAGAGAACATGGGCATATGATGAATTGGGTCTGAACCAATATGAACACAACTCATTCTTTTTAGTAACGCCCATGTTGAGGGATAGGCCCAGAAAGGTCTTACATTCGGAAACTGTGACAGGTTTCCATGCAAATTGTCTAACAAGGGTCAAACTTGGGTTTGCGGTGATAAATTGACTGGCATATAAATTGCTTTGGTCTACAATAGATCCATACAGATCTTCCGTGAAAAACAGTTTAAAAAAAACAAGGGGCGTTAAATCTGCTGCTTCCACCTGAATTCCGGGTTGGCCAGTGAACGGGGGAAGTACAGGCGCTGCAGAATTTGTGGGCTCCCAATCAGGATTAGCAAACGCGGCGGTAAGGGCACTATGGGCTCGCACTTTGGGCTCTACGGGCCTGTCCTTGAATTCTTGGTGGCTGCGGGACACCAGGAAGTTAGTTGTTAGGTTATTTGGACAGGGTATAATCCCCAATTCTCATTAAATTAGTAGGTACGATGCAACTCGGTGTACATCTTGCAGTATGTATGCGTTCTTTGATCATCCAATCGAGGGCGAATGCTGCTGTGCAAAATGTAAGCACATTGTTTCCCTGGAAGCCCAGGTTCTGAATCTGGGGAAGCAACTGTGAGTACTGAGAAGTCCCTCCATACTAAAGGAGAGCCAGGACTGTACACGGCAGGTGCCGGCAGGGGCCAGCACAGAGGTGGGTGGAGACAAAAAGGCACAGGCACTAGGAAAGAGTAGATGGGTAACAGTCAGGAAGTGCCAGGGAGGCTGATCCAGGGCTGGAGCATTCCAATAAGTACGCTCCATTGAGTGACATTGTTGAAACCAGTCAGGGACCAGCACTGCTGGAGCTGAGGGACTCTCCTAGCTTCCGGGGGAAGAACTCCAGTGAGAGTGGGGGGGAAGCGAAGGGAAAGGAAAGACAGATTCTGGTGGTAGGGGACTCAATTCTTAGAAGGACAGAGAGGGCAATCTGTAACAAAGACCTGAAGTGCCAAATTGTATGTTGTCTATCGGGCACTCGGGTTCGACACATCACGGATCTGGTGGACAGATTACTGGGAGGGGCTGGGGAAGACGCGGCTGTCATGGTGCACATTGGCACCAATGACAAAGTCAGAGGCAGATGGTGTGTCCTAGGGACTTGGGAGATAAATTGAGGAAAAGGACCTCCAGGGTAGTATTCTCAGGAATACTACCGGTGCATCAAGCTACACCAGAAAGGCAGAAGGAGATTAGGGAAGTAAACAAGTGACTGAATAGCTTGTGTAGTAAGGAGGGGTTTGGGTTCCTGGAGGACTGGGCCAACTTCTCAGTCGATCACCAGTATGATAGAAGGGACGGACTGCACCTAAATGAGGAGGGTGCAGATCAGCTAGGAGTAAAGATGGACAAAAAGTTAGAGAGGTTTTAAAACTAGGCAACGGTGGAGGGCCCAGAGGTAGAGCTAGTCAGCACAGAACATATTCCAGAGGGTAGTATTGGGGGCATTAGTGGTAGGTTGACTAAAGCACATAAACCTAAGGTAAGTATAGTAACAAGTCCTAGTTGCAATTTCGGAACACTCAATAAGAGGATAGTATGCGACCGGTCTAAACTACATGGCATGTTCACTAAGTTAGTTTGTATTGCCTTGTGATGCTTTGATATTCATTTTTTAATAAAGGTGAACTTTTTTGGAGTGCGGCTATCCAGCGTTCTATTTTTGCATTATCTCTGTTGCAAACAGAGCCAGCATCCTGCCTGATTGCGGAGACAGCTGTTCTTAGGAGAGGTGATCACTTTGGAGCGGTGCACTCCCATACATGAATTGAAAACTGGCTACAAGGGCGAGTTCAGAGGGTGGTGATAAATGGAGAGTACTCGGAATGGTCAGAGGTGGGTTGTGGGGTCCCCCAGGGTTCTGTGCTGGGACCAATCCTATTTATTTTGTTCATAAATGACCTGGAGGATGGGGTAAACAGTTAAATCTCTGTATTTGCAGATAATACTAAGCTAAGCAGGGCAATGACTTCTCTGCAGGATGTGGAAACCTTGCAAAAAGATCTGAACAAATTAATGGGGTGGGCAACTACATGGCAAATGAGGTTTAATGTAGAAAAGGGTAAAATAATGCATTTGGGTGGCAAAAATATGAATACAATCTATACACTGGGGGGAGAACCTCTTGGAGAATCTAGGATAGAAAAGGACCTGGGGGTCCTAGTAGATGATAGGCTCAGCAATGGCATGCAATGCCAAGCTGCTGCTAACAAAGCAAACAAAATATTGGCATGCATTAAAAAGGGGATCAACTCCAGAGATAAAATGATAATTCTCCTGCTCTCCAAGACTCTGGACCGGCCGCACGTAGAGTATGCTGTCAAGTTCCGGGCACCAGTCCTCAGGAAGGATGTACTGGAAATGGAGCGAGTACAAAGAAGGGCAACTAAGCTAATAAAGGGTCTGGAGGATATTAGTTATGGGTAAAGGTTGCGAGCACTGAACCTATTCTCTCTGGAGAAGAGACGCTTGAGAGGGGATATGATTTCAATTTATAAATACTGTACTGGTGACCCCACAATAGGGATGAAACTTTTTCGCGGACGGGAGTTTACCAAGACACGTGGCCACTTATTAAAATGAGAAGAAAAGAGGTTTAACCTTAAACTACATAGAGGGTTCTTTACTGTAAGAGTGGCAAGGATGTGGAATTCCCTTTCCAGGCGGTGGTCTCAGTGGGGAGCATCGATAGTTTAAAAAAACTATTACAGTAGATAAGCACATGAATGACTGCAACATACAGGGATATACAATGTAATACTGACATATAATCACACACATAGGTTGGACTTGATGTGTCTTTTTTCAACTTCACCTACTATGTAACTATGTAACTACTTGTGCTAGCCACTGCGCCAGCTTGAACTGTACTTATGGGACTCGCCAAGTCACAGAGTGTTACTGCAGTGCTGATTTGTCTACGACCAGGATGTACTGGGCCGCTGGTGCTCACCAGTTCACCAGAGGGTAGAGTGGCACTAGTACTGGTACTCTGCTGCATACAAGAATCATGCGATTGTAGCACCTCAGCAACCAGGGAATAGGGTTGTGTATACCTGACCTTAGCAAAGACCACTACTCTGTCGTCAGAGCTATCTGTCAGAGTGCTGCTTCTCTCTACAGGTTTGAATACTGAGCCTAGATCTGACAGTGAGGTCTCCCCATTGCTCTCATCTGTCATGCTCAGTATCCTGTAGGCCCCTTCACTAGTGTACCTTCCTCTGGTCATTTTGGCCAATAAATGTATAGGTACCTAGTGTGACTCACAAGTAAAAAAAACAACTGGTTGTCAAGGATTGTTTGAACTGCTACAAAAAAATGTACCTGCTAGCGCTAGCAGAGATCAGGCCTGACTCTGCTAATGCTGCGGTTTTGTGTACTGTGTATCATAAGTGACAATGATCTACTGACACTGCACTTGTTGGGGGGAGGGGGGGGGCAAAGGGGCTAAACATAGGTGCTGGCAAGTGTCGGGGCTGATCCTGCGAATGCTGCATTTTTGGGAACACTATACTATTGGGGACGCTAGTAAAGTTCTGATCTGATCAAAGATATTGATCCATTCAGACTATACTAGTAATGGAGGTGTATAGTGTGTGTGTGTTAGTGTTACTGACAATCAAAGGGTTAAAACGAATTAGTGAATATGTGGTACGTTGCCTGAACAATATGTCAACAATACGAAAAAAGTCACTGTCCCCACCTATAACTGGTCTTCACAGCAAGAAGCACTGGGAGGGAAAACGCATGTCAAATAAAACCAAAGAATTTCCAAGCTCAACTTACTAACCAGCCTGCGACCAACTAAATTAACCCATCTAACAGTATGCGTTAAAAACAGGGGTTTAGTTGCACACATTTGCAAATACATGCGTAAGCTGCAGGCCACAGCAAGGCACCCTGTATCCTGCAGACCCTAACTCTAACTTTGAAGAGTCTCCACAGTTTAAGCACATGTATTCTGATGAATAGATGAAGGGCAGATGAATGGAGGGAGCCCAACCCTCCTTAAAGTCGCAGGAACACACTGAACACCCAGCACATAAAAAGTCGCAGGAACACACCACCACATTGCGCAATGGCAACAAAGTTGAAATATTCCAACCCTATTGTCAAAATAGCACCTGATGTCCATGGGTTTTTTAGGTTTGCTAGGAGCAATGCAATTTCTGAGAGTGCACGCTTACAGGCATACTATAGACACCCCCCAGGTACGATATTTAAAGGAATATTTCACTTTTTTTTTTTTACTTTAAGCATCATTAAAATCACTGCTCCCGAAAAAACTGCCGTTTTTAAAAGGTTTATATGCATTGATACATGTCCCTTGGGGCAGGACCCGGGTCCCCAATCCCTATTTAGGACAATACCATACAAATTAGCCTTTAAAATTAGCACTTTTAATTTCGAATGTTCGAGTCCCATAGACGTCAATGGGGTTCTAACGTTCGTGCGAATTTTCGGTCCGTTCGCAGGTTCTGGTGCGAACCGAACCGGAGGGTGTTCGGCTCATCCCTAGTCCTATGTATGTCTGCTGATCAGCGCTGTTCACCCCTTTGTTTATATATTAGTTAAAATCCGTAACTTAGGTAGTGGGGGCCCTGCTTGCTAAAGAGGATGTTCAATCTGCATTTTGTTTGTTACCCATTACCCCTTATCATTCAATTTTCTAGGTTTTTCTTTCAATTACTTTCTTTTTTGATTGTTGCCTCCTGATGGGATGTTCACCATCCTGTTCATATTTAAAGCATTTGCGACATTCATTGAATGGGTAGTCAAGGTTCATTCAGGTTCTTGCTTTATATTACATTATCTGGATGATTTCTTTTTCTGGGGATTTCTGTTTCTCAGGCCGCGTACACATGAGCGGACTTTCCGGCGGACTAGGTCTGACGGGATTAGTCCGGCGGACAATCCGATAGTGTGTGGGCTAGTCCGATAGCTTTTCGGGATAAAAATCTGACGGACCTAGAAATAGAACATGTTTCAAATCTGTCTGACGGACTCAAAGTCCGACGAACTAAAATTGGGAAAACTGTTTGTCTGTGTGCTGGTCCGACGGACCAAATACGACGCAAGGGAAGCTATTGGCTACTGGCTATTGAACTTCCTTTTTTTAGTCCCGTTTACAACATCACGTTCAAACCGAACGGACTTATGAACGGACTTAGCCCTATCGTGTGTGGCCAAGCCCATTGGTTCGGAAAGTCCGTCGGACCTAGTCAGAAAGTCAGTCTGAAAGACCGTTGGACCTAGTCCGCCGGAAAGTCCACTCGTGTGTACCTGGCATAACTGTGCAAATATTTAAATTCTTTTTTACAAAAAAAAAATTGTGTTGGATTTACTGTATATACCATTAGCTCATGACAGGACTATATTCCCAACCATGCAGCTAGTTTTCTGGGGTATTACCATTGACAAAATTGCTATGGATTTCAAATTACCCACGGATAAGATTAAAAATGTAAAATCTGTCATCAATATTGTAATCAGACATAAAAAAAAAAAAAAGCCATTTTGAAAGATATCCAGAAATTACTTGGTCTTTTGGCCTTTGCCTCTAGAGTTTTACCTGTTGGTCGGATATTCTCCAGTCAATTCTATTTGGCAAGCGCTGGTTTTAAATCCCCAACTTCCCATATTAGAATCACTTCAGAGGGGTCGGTCATCAAGAACAACTGGTCGGTCATCAAGAACAACAGAACCTCATAGCTCAAGAGAGAGTTTAAATACTAGCTCCATACAAAAATACCTAAAAGAGGCAAGTATAAAGAGCTCAGGAATGGAGGCGAAACACACAGGTGCAAAGAAGAAGGAGCAACAGAAACAAAAGGGGGGACAGGGTGACAGAACTCACGAAGAGCCGGTCCTGGAGGGGGCATCCACAAGCAGCACGACTGAGGAGCAGAGAATGATGGCCCTAGCCCCGAGCAAGTTAGACATGAGCGAAATGCTCACCAAACTGGAAAATAAACTAGAAAGTGTGATAAAAGCAGAGATCTCAAATGTCCGCTCCGACGTGGGTCATCTCCTCCGTAGGTTGGAGGAAGCCAAAGAGGCCTCAGGCCTCCAAGCCAAGAACATTTCAGATTTAAAACAACAAGTCAGGAAGGTACAAAACGAAAATCGTCTACTGACGTTTAGACTGGAAGAACAGGAGAACCAGAGCCGTCGACAAAATCTTCGTATTAGATCTATCCCGGAACAACAAAACGAAGATTTGGGAGAGAAGATGAGGAAGATCTTCAACCCTCTGCTGGGCAGACGAGAAGACGAAGTATTAAGGATCGATAGGGTCCACAGAATAAGGAAGCCCACCCATATAAAGCAAGACACCCCCAGGGACGTCATAGTAAAATTTCATCAATACAAGGACAAAGAAATAATATGGAAAAAATTAAAGGGGGCCCCTCCAATAAACTTCGAAGACAGAGAGCTGCAGATATTTACGGATCTTTCGGCTGGCACCCTGGAGAGGAGAAGACGGATGAGACCAATTCTTGATCAACTCAGGAGGTCAAATCTAAAATATAGCTGGGGGTTCCCAACATCCCTGATAGTAACTAAAGACGGAAGATCCTACAGAATGAGATACATGGAAGAAATGCAGGACTTCTGTAACAATCTGGGCATTCCAGTCCCTGACTTGTTATAGTTATCGTTGGTGGAATGAGGGGGGGGGCGCAGGAGGAGTGAGGAGAGTGTGCGGGGGGGTAGCGGGGGAGGGGGTTTTTCTCTTTTTTTTTTTTTTTCTTAGGTTTGATCTGTTTTTGTGTTTTGTTCCCGTTCCCTCTCTCTCTCCTTCTCCGCCTCCTCCCTCCACCATTCACCTTTAAAGGGACGTTTATTCTTCAGAGGCACGAGACTAATGCATTTTGGGATTTTGGCTGACACTGAATAATGGGAGGGGTTTGGGAGGGGCCGCCCGCTGGACAGCCCTGAATAAATAGAATAGAAGAGAAAAGGGAGAGAAGAAGAGGAAGGAAGGGAAAGGGAGAAGGAGAGGGGAGAAAAGGAAGGGAAGGGAAAGAAGGGAAAAGAAAAAGAAGGAAAAAACATGTTCAGGGTCTAGGCGGGAGGGGAGCGGTGGGAGTTGGGGTACATCTCCGAGGGGGGCGCTTCGTGTTTCCATCTCCTATGCCTCCCCCCCTTCGGGGGGGTGGGTGATGGAGGCCGGTGCTGGAGCTCACCCCTGAGAGAGAAGCCCTGCAGTGTGGAATGGGTAAATTTCCATATGGGCGGGCTTTTGGCGAAATGAGCGCCATGGGGAGGTGGGGGGGTGACAGGGTGGAGGGGGAGGCGGGTGGGGCAGAGAGGGGGGAAAGGGGAGGAGGGAATCAGGGGAGGGGGAAGGGAAGGGGAGTTAGAGGGTGGAGGGGTATAGGTGGGGGGAGGGATCAGAGGTGGGCGGGGGAGCCTGCAGGATGTGTTCGAGAGGAGCAGAAGACAGAGGTGAACGTTCGCCCTATTAGTTATGCCTGAGATCAAATTTATATCCTACAATGTTAAAGGGTTAAACTCACCAAGGAAAAGACACAAAATAATGGGGGAACTGAGTCTCCTGCGCGGGGATATAGTCTTCTTACAGGAGACCCACCTGACTCACGACACAAGGGTCAGGTTGTTCTCCTCTAGGATCCCTCAATGGGTATATGGGGACTCCCCTACCAAGGAGTCAAGGGGAGTCGCCATAGGGCTGTCCAAGGCATCGAATTTCTCGGTGAGGGATAGATTGGTAGACCCCGATGGTCGTTATATTTTTTTAAAAGGTTCAATTGGACCAAGATTGTTTACATTGGCTAATGTCTACTGCCCTAACAGAAGCCCAACTATCTTCCTGGGACAAGTTCTGGAGAAGTTGCTAGCATTCGGAGAAGGGGAGGTGATCTTAGCGGGAGATTTAAACTTCTGCTTGGACCCCGTCCTAGATAGTGCGTCCCGTGCCCAGGGGATAAAGAAGGTGTCATTAGGGGCAATTAGGCGAAAACTATTCCACAGCCAGTTAATGGACGTGTGGAGAGTGCAACATGCCAAAGAAAGGGATTTCACCTTCTTCTCCCCTGTGCACGGGATGTACTCTAGACTGGACTACATTCTTGTGGATCATAATTTATTGGAGGAGGTCTTAGAAACCAAAATAGAGATAATGTCCCTCTCAGACCACTCCCCAGTTACGATGAGGATGAAGTTACCAGAAGTGGTGACAAGTCCGTTCTCGTGGAAGCTGAACGAGGATTTGTTCAGGGATTCCGAAGTGGTAGAGCAGATCCAGAATGAGGTGAATTTTTTCTTCAAGACAAATGATACGGGAGAGGTATCTCCTGCTATTCTATGGGAGGCACACAAAGCTTATATCCGAGGGACCCTTACAGCCATAGGTGCAGGCCGGAAAAAGAAAAGGAAGGAAGAAAGGGAAAAATTGATCGAGGCCCTATTCGGATTGGAACAAGCACATAAAAAGACCAATGGGCAGGATCAGGACTGTTACCGTTTATTGGTTGCCAGGAGAGAGGAGTTGAGGGACATGATGGAGCAGGCCGCCAGGAGAACCTTCAATTTAATAGCAAGGGATAAATACCTCTGGGCAAATAAATCAAGCAAACACTTAGCCAGATTAATAAGGAAAAAAAGAGGGCGGAATTTTATTGATAAAATAAAAAGCTCAGGAGGGAAAGAGATAGCGACCAGCAGAGGCATGTCAGAGGAGTTTAGAAAATTTTACGCAGGTCTCTACTCTCTAGGGCAAAAGAGGGGGGAAGTTAGGGCCCGGGCAGCCAGGAGCAGGGGATTCCTAAAAGAAGCTGGTTTAAAGATGCTGCCCACTGAGGATAGGGACTGCCTGGAAAAACCAATCGAGGAAGAGGAAATCATATCAGCTCTAAGAGATTCCCCGAAGGGTAAGAGGCCTGGCCCTGATGGTTTCTCCACTATCTATTTAGAGAAAATGAAACACATACTAGTCCCCAGGTTGTGTCAATACTGGAATGAACTGGGCACCAGGTGTGCGATGGAGGCGAGGCATTGTCCGCCACGATAACCCTGATACTGAAAGAAGGGAAGGATGCTCCAGCTACCGGCCCATCTCCTTGCTAAACGCAGATGTTAAACTATACGCCAAGGTCATGGCCAATAGACTGAAGAGATACATGGTGGATCTGGTGCACCCGGACCAGTCCGGCTTCGTCCCTGGAAGACAGTGCAGGGACAATGGGGTGCGGGCAGTCCTGCTCTCGGAGTTCTGTAGATGCAGGGGACCCCCAGCTCTATTCCTGTCGATAGATGCCGAAAAGGCGTTCGACAGGGTAGACTGGGGGTTCTTGATGAATACTCTGGAAGCCATGGGGTTCGGGCCCAGGTTTATTTCCTGGGTCAAGGTCCTATACAGTAGCCCAACAGCAGTAGTAAGGGTGAACGGAGCTATCTCTAAACCTTTCGGGATGGTAAACGGTACAAGGCAGGGCTGCCCGCTCTCCCCCCTCCTGTTCATCCTGTCTCTCGAACCTCTCCTGGCCTCCATTCAGAACAGTCCGGACTGTAGCGGGGTGAGGGTGGGAACGGAGGAGCATAAATTGTCGGCATTCGCCGACGACGTTTTATTCTTTATCACAAACCCCAGGATAACACTCCCTAATGTGCTCCGTATCCTCAGAACATATGGAGAAGTCTCCAATTTTAAAATAAACCCCGGAAAGTCTGAAATCTTAAACATCAGCCTACCTAAGCAGGAAGAAGCCCATTTAGCTGCAGTGTTTCCCTTCCCCTGGAAGAGAGAGATTAGGTATCTGGGAATTATGCTAGCCAATACCATTAAAGAGTTATTTCAAAAAAATTATATACCATTGTTAGATGATATTAGGCAAGAGGTTAGAAGACTGCAGTCTAGGCCGCTCTCATGGTTTGGACGAGCAAATACGGTTAAAATGATGATTACCCCGAAAATCCTGTATAAATTCCAACTGCTGCCGATCCCTTTACCAAGGTATTATCTGAAGGCTTAGAGGAAGTTAATCAGTGAAGCTGTCTGGGGTGGCAAAAAACCACGTATTGCCCTTTCAACACTGAGCAGAGGTAAAAAAAAAGGGGGAATAGCAGTACCAGACTTAAATAGGTATTATATTGCAGTGGTGCTTTCACGGGTCACGGAATGGAGTAAGAAAGGGACGGATAAACGGTGGGTGGACATCGAGTTTTCTTTAAGTAATAATAATCTAGCACAGTCACTATGGAACCCTCCAAAATTTAGAGCACTTAGCACCAACATATCTTTATTAACGCAAAACACCTTTAAACTTTGGGATAAAATACATACACAGCACAAATGGACATATAACTCACCGTTGATACACATGAAAAACAACTTATTTTTTGAACCAGGGAGGAGGGAGGTGGGGGGGAATTGGTTAAAGGAGGATTCCATTCAATTGAAAAACTTCACTGATAAGGGTAAAATACGCACTTTCACGGAATTGAGTAGAGAGTCAGAACTCTGGGTGATTGATAGATGGAGGTACCTCCAGCTCTCCCATTTTATTGGCAACTTACCGAAGCCACTCAGAAGTATGGAAGAGCTTAGACCGCTGGAGCAACTCTGTACGAAAGAGCACGCAGGGGTTGTTATTGCCCAAATATATAGAATATTGGGAGCAGAGCAGGAGGGGGTAGTGCCTCCATGTGTTAAAAGGTGGGAGCAGGAACTGGGGACACAGTGTAACAGGAATATGGTAGAAAACATTTTGAGATTGGCTCACTACACTTCATTAGATAATAGGAGAACGGAAATTCACTACAAAGTTTTAGCAAGATGGTACGCCACCCCAGACAGAGTAAGTAAAATGGATGGAACAAAGGCTAACACCTGCTGGAGGGGGTGCTCAACTGTGGGCACAATGGCCCACATCTGGTGGGAATGCCCCATCATAAAGGCCTTCTGGAAAAAAATTCTGTCATTGACTAAGGACATTACTGGGAGGGAAATTGAGGAAGATCCATGGGCTTGCCTCCTCCATGGGACTCAGGAATCAGTTAAGAGTTATAGATCCTCACTGGTCCCTATAATATTAGATGAGGCCAAGAGGCAGATCGCCTTAAACTGGGGGAAACCATCGAGCCCCAATACTCGAGATTGGCTCTTTGGCCTCAATGAAATATTTAATGTCGAGTGTCTAGATCGGCGGGGAATGGAACCTGACGAGGATTCGGAGCATACAGGGAAGTGGTCAGGCTGGATCAAATTTAAAGTATCATGGTCTTACTTAAAGGAGATTACATAAATTGATATAACAAGAAAGGGATTTATAGTCCGATAGGAGCGACTTAGATGTGATTCGTACCTAAACGAGCCACGTCCTGCGGGGTGGGGGGGTGTGGTGGGTGGGGGGGGGCAGAGGGGGGGTGGTTCCAGGGGTCAAGTTTGTCTAATTTCTGAGTTTATAAATTGTTTTGTACCTTGAATTGCCCCTGGCGGGAAAAGATTTGTTATGAAAAACGAGAAATAAAGATTTACAAAAGAATCACTTCAGAGAAGAGTTTAACGGGAGAATCATGTTTCAAGCTGAATTTGTAACCAACAAAGATTTCTGTTTATTCACAGACGCAGCGGGCTCTGTGGGTTTTTTCAGCTTTATGGAGAATCCTTGGTATGCTTCATTGTGGCATCCTTCTTGGCATAATAAATGCTATTTTTTAAAAAATAGTACTTTTAGAATTATTTCCTATTTTGGTAGCATTGGGAATCTGGGGAGAGTTTATTTGTAAAAGGATCCTTTTTAGTAACAACAATAAAGGGGTTCTTTTTGCTATAAATTGTTTGTCATCTAAATCACCTCCTGTCATTACTTTAATCAGATACCTTGTCTTTAAATGCTTAAGTCTTAATGTTTGGGTCAAGGCATGTTATTTACCAGGTAAGAAAATTACATTTCAGATTCTCTTTCCCGTTTGCAGATGCACAGATTCAAGTTTCTTTTTCCAGCTGCGGACATGAAAGGAATCCAATGTCCTCCGCACCTATGGGACCTGATTTAGAGTGGGTTTGCGCAAGCATTAAAGCGGTGTTCCGGCCATAATTTTTTTTTATAATCTCAACATTATTAAAACATATGAGAAGTAACAGATATCAATTGTTCCTGATCTCTTCAGCTATCAATTAAAAAACTTACAGTATATGTTGTTACCGATCTTGTGGCCGTTTCCATTTTAGTTATGGGCATGTGAAGCCTAGATGATTTCTCTTCCTTGTTTTCCTGAGAGAGGTGCATGCTGGGTAACCAGCATGCGCCTCTGGATCTCGCACATGTGCTGTTAAACAGCGCTCGTAGCGCCGATACACAGTAATGCCCACAGACTCCTGGGAAATGATGACACTCATTTCCCAGGAGGCCCGGCAAGTCAGGAAGAAACGTAGGTCCACTGAGGAATAGGAAGTAGTGCCTGTTACTAGTCTGCCTAGTAACAGGCACTTTCAGGCAAGTAAACATTTTTTTTTTAACAAAATGATTTATTTTACATTAAAAGGAATCTACTAATGTGAAACTTATTTTTAGGGTGGACCTCTGCTTTAAGAAATCTATCGCTCCCTCTACATTTGCAGCGTAATCATTAGTGTGGTTGCAGTGGTTATCCCACATAAGCTCACTTGGCAAACGTCAGTCTTCTTTATCTGAAACTTAAGTTCTATGCCTTTTGCTGTGGAATTTCTGCCGTTTTCAATATTACAGATCTGATTCACATAGGCTGTTATTTGACTACTCAGCTCCTGCACACTCTGCCAAATGAACGATCTATGCAAAATGAAAGTAAGGAAAAAAAAAAGAAAAATCAGTGGCTGTATATTTAGTGAGAACAGTGATGGTGTTCTGATGAAGTTCCAGGTGCATAACAACGAAACATGTTAACATCTAACTGCTGGGACATGCACCCCGTTCCCTATCTGGCTCAGCCACCTACCTTCAAGGATACTAAACCCAAGCATCCGATGTACAAACTGGAGAAGTCCATCTGACCGGGGAAAATCTACTTAACCCCCTCTAAAGGACTTTGGAGTATTACTATTTTTGACAAACACACTGAAACACCAATACTGATCGGTACAATCAGAATATCATAGCTAAGGAAACTACCTGCTGGGGAACACACCGACAGGGCGATCCCCTTGAATGTATGTAGAGACCTCTGTATGGCGACCAGCGTGATATGTGAGTAATTTAAGCATGAAGAAGTTTTGAGAACTGTTATCTATAACTGTGAGTGGAAGGAACTACCTGCACCTTGCGGGAATCCCCTCACGCCGTTATACTTTACTTCATGTGAATCTGTGGCATTTTTCCATGTACAATGAATGAACATTTGAGAAGATCGGATCAGTATAGTGCATTTTATGCCATTTCTTTCAGTGGTGTCATATCTCCTTGCCCTTAATAACCACTTATCTGGACAAAGCAATCGGGACTGATTATTTTCTTGGCAATTCACCTGGAAAACCGATGAAAAAACTTTGACTGTATTTTTCATATGTTCATGCTCAATCTCGTTTTTCTTTCCAGCCCCATTGACTAACGGCCTTATGACCAGACTGTTCTTGTGGATAATGTAGAGTGTGGTAATATTTCTGTGTATCTTTCCACTACGGGATAGTGCAATATATGTAATTTGTGTGCTACACAGAGATACACTGCTCTGTTTTAGGAACAAATTGCAGGGATCCCACTATAGCTGGCTTTGAACAATTATTTAGGACTTTAGGGGGGTGCTTTGCATTGGGGAGTGTGGGCTTGCCGTTTGTGGGGTTTTTGCACCTTTTTGCCCCTCGGTCATACGAGGGGTATTGTTGCCCTACACAGTTTGTTTGGTTTTAGAGGAATATTTTTGGGGAGGGTTAGACTATCTGGGGGTGGTCTTGGATCTTTGTGCTAAGTATTTGCTCATTTCGCTTTTTTAAGCAATAAATCCTTTTTGTAGTTTAACTCTTTAGGGTGTGTAGTAGTCTTTGTGTTTTTTATCTTCTTTCTGTTGGTTGAGAACAGTGATCAATGATTGATTGCATTGTAAAACCATGTTCCTGAGGGGGTGGGGGATCTCCTGGAAGGGGAAGACAGCTTTAGGGGGGTGTGTGTTATTGAGGTCAGTTGGAGAACTCCTTCCTGTATCTAAACAGTTTTCACGTGCTAAGGTCTGTCCCGGAAGTAATGGAGACGTTTATTATACAACAAGCTGGAGTGTGTAGGATAAATAGAAAGCTTTACATTAATGCTATAGTGGTACATAGGTGAACTGTAGAGCTGAGCATTTTCACTGGCCTCACGATTCGATTGCGATTATCTGGTCAACGATTCATTACGATTCCGTGATGCATCACGTTGCATCATGATTACCGACGAGCTCCCACTTCCGCTTGGGCCGCCTAGGCAGAGAATTCCCTGCTGATGTCAGGAGAGACGTGAGAGTAAAGAGGTGGGCTGGGCAGTCACATGAGGCTCCATATTTTTTAAAAAGCACATACAGCGGGGCACTTAATTGATTGTAACATGGGATTTATTAAAACACAGTTATTTTAACAAAACGCCTGGAGCTCTCTACCGGGAGGGGCGGGGCAGGTTGGGATGACATCACCTGACAATCAATTTTTCCAGTCGTATGCATCGATGCCGCATCGGGGACACCCGAATCGTGATGCATTGATGCAGCTATTTATTTCTGCACCCCTAGTGACCTGGTACATAGGGGAGCTGGAATAAAAAAAAGAAGTTAACTTGGCCTTTCATTTTTGCACTGTATGGTGAGGTGGTATGATCCATCTTTAACCCTGAAACCACCAGTTTAATGATTTGTATGTTATCCCCTGTTATCCCCTGACAAAGCACCTTGTCCCCATGTTGATGAGGAGAAGGGACCCTTCCCTATAACCCTGACATGGTTGTTGTGGGGGTTTGTGGGCAGGGACTTCTTGGAATCTGGAAGTGCCCTTTAACAATAAGGGGGTGCCCAGATTTCACTCCCCAATGTGAACAAGTACTGTAAATGGCCCTACTCATTCACAAAAAATTAAAAGTATAAATACAAAAACAGAGACAGTTTTTATCAAGTCTTTTATTTAAAAAAAAAGTCCCAAAATGTAAATCCACGTCTATCATGATACACAAGTTCAATGACCCTAACATGACAATGCCACTCACTGAATAACAGCTCCCTGCACTGTCATTGTCAATATATGAAAAAGGGCAGGAAAGTGGTTATATAGTGGTCCTATTTAAGCAAATATGTCACTCCCTATCTCAGCCCCACTGCCTAACTAGCTGGCAATTCCCAGCCATGTAAGGGAAAGAGCTGGGTAAGGTCAGTGATTGATAAGGACGTGGTGGGTGCAAGCACTCACTCCTTTCTCTTTTTTTTTCTTCTTTTTTTATTTCCTTAATACACAACAAACAAAATAAGACAAAACATCATACACAGTAAAGCTGTCTTCTACGTCCAAGTCCGGTATGTCTTGCATCCACCTAGCTCTAAGACCCTCCAATGGCAGAAGGGAAATTGAAATAAAATGAGAATATAATTTGGAGGTATGCCTCTCCAAATATTCAGACCTAAGTACTGATTCTAGTGTAGATTGTATAATTGTTAAACTATCTTGTAAAAACTGGGCATAAAAGGTATGAGAAAGCTGAAAATCTCTAAATAAATGAGAACTAGTCAAATTAAAAAATGAAGCAAGTGTAGAAAAAGTAGACAATTTCTGATCAGTAACTACCTGAGAAACTAATTTGATATTATATTTAGTCCATGCAATAGGCTCTGATAATTTATAAAATTGAGGAAGGGTTGGATTAAACCATAACTGGGCATTTGGTGAAATCGCATCCTTAAGATAATTTTCACAATTTTCACATCTAAGGCCCGCCTCTGAAACTTGAATAGTTTTAAACATCGATGCGGTCAGCTGGTAGGGTGCCCTACGGCCCCTAAACACGAGTAACCTAAGAGCTTCTACGTAACCAACCACTGCTGCTTCCAACTGAGTAGAGGGGTTAGATAAATCTGGGCTTAGCCACCGTAACCAACTGAGTGGCTAAAAAATAATTATATAAATCTGGAAAAGCTAGACTACCTTGATTACAAGGGCGCATCAAGGTCGTCCATTTATATCTAGGATTCTTTGACACCCATAAAAAGCATAAGAAACGTTGATTTAGTACTGTAAAAAAGGAAACAGGGAGTCACTGAGGAGAATGTCTAAAAAGGTAAATACATTTTGGTATAATTTTTATTTTAGGAGATTAATATATCCCAATAAGGATAACAGTAGAGATTTCCACATTTTCAACTTTAACCCAATATCCCCTAGGATCGGAGTCATATTCAAGGAAATGAATTCAGAAGCTTAGCGAGAGATTACAACTCCTAAATACTTGAAATTCTCTACCCACTTCAATGAAACATCACTCAAAGCCATGCTACGAGCCTCAATAACTATTAGGGATAACAGGGACTTTGTCCCATTTACCTTCAGTCCAGTAACCGTCGAAAATGATTGTAATATCTGTAAAGCCCTTGGAGAGAAGGTCCAGCATCATTCAAAAGTAATAAAAGATCATCTGCATACAAGGCTACCCGCTCCTCCAACCAATCAATCCGCAGCCCCTTAATATTAGGGGAGGTACGGTGGGCCTCCACCACAGGTTCCATTGCAATAGCAAAGAGGGTCAGAGACAGAGGGCAACCTTGTCGAGTTTCCCTAAATAACCAGAAGGGAGTGGAAAACCCTCCCCCCATTTTTACTGCAGCTGTGGGGTGTCTATATAGGACCTGCAACCATTTTATGAATACCGTTGGAAAGCCCATTCTACGGAGTACCTCCCATAAAAAGGATCATTCAAGAGTATCGAAAGCCTTCTCTATATCTAGAGAGGCAACAACCCTAGATCCTACATTAAGACGTGACGCAAGAATATTAGAAAACAGTCTCCGCAAATTCACATCAGTGGCCCTAACTGCTATAAACCCTGTTTGATCAGGATCATTAATATTAGGCATCACTGGTTGTAATCGTTCGGAGATCATTTTTGTAAAAATTTTAAAGTCCGAATTCAAAAGAACAATGGGCCTATATGAGGAGCAGGATGACGAATCTTTTGGGAACTTATAAATTAAAACTATATGGGCATGACTTATTGAGTTTGGCAGAGATCCCTCTTTTAAACAATTAAAGAAAAGGGAAGCTAATACAGGAGCAAGGAGTTTTCCATGAACCTTATATAATTTGATGGGAAGGCCATCCGGTCCCGGTGATTTCCCCAAGGGAAATGAACCAATAACGGAAAGGACCTCCTCTGTTGTTTTTAGGATGTAGTAGCATCTCTCTCTCGTTATCTGTCAACCAAGCCAGCGCAACCGAATCCAGCCAACCCGCCAATTCCATTGGCTTGAAATCGGGTGACAGCTGGGATGTATATAATGTCTGGTAAAAGTGCCGAAACATCTCCAAAATTGTTGACTGTGTAGAAGCCATATCTCCCGAGGGGGCACGTATTTCCGAAATCAGAATACTAGGTTGTTCATGTTTGGCCATCATGACCAAAAACCGACCATTAAGATCTCCCTGCTCGAAGGTTCTCAGTTTATCTTTATATAGATCCATCCACGTAGTCCCAGCGATATGCAAATGCAGGACCCGTTTAACTTTAAAGCATTAAAGTTTGCCTCTGATGGATCTGCAGCATATTGGGCTGTTTTTTCATCCACTATAGTCTGCAGAGTATCACTTTTTACTCGTTTAGCCCTATTAACCGCCTTAATGGCCCTCACTCCTTTCTTAAAGCGGAGTTCCACCCATTTAAAAGTGAGCAGCTACAAAAAGTGTAGCTGCTGACTTTTAATAATCAGAGACTCACCCATCCCACGATCCAGCGATGCAGGTGCAGGAAGCCTTGTTCTTCTCCCCCTCCTCTCCACGGTGCTGGCATTCTAACTGTGGGTGCCCGGCTGTGCGTGCTGTGAATGGCCGGGCAATCTTCTGGGACCTGTGACGTTTCCCAGAAGTTGGTAGGGAGGGAGGGGGGAGAGGTGACCTTCCTTCCGGTGTCAGGGGAGGAAGTGGGAGCTGGGTGCCTCTAAAAACAGGGTACTCGCTCCCTCCCCCCAAAAAAATGACATGCCAAATGTGGCATGTCAGGGGGTGACCAGCACTTAAAGCTGAAGTTCCATTTTTGGGTGGAACTCCGCTTTAACAACCACTGACAGGCGGAAACTGTCATATTCATCTATGCTGAACACCCTAAACCATTTGAACGGCAAGTGTTGGGTTCAACACATACCCAACACCTAGCTCATCCCTAATCTTCCATACTAGTTCTGAGGAAGCAGATACAATTTGTGAAACTCTTTGACCTTCGAATTTGAATATAATATTTTGGCTTATGTAATAAAATGTAAACACTTTGTATTAAATGTGTTTGTATAGGTTTGTTTTTCTTTGGTGCTATATTTAAAGTGGCTTTATTTTGTACTATGATTTAGCTAATATTTATAGGTAAAATTATAGTGTTGTATCTGGGTGCTCTCCTATTGCCTAGTTATCAGGAAAGAATATTTTGATTATTAAAGTAAATTGGACAATGCCCGTAGTTTTCCTCTTTTCTTTGCACTCTAAAACTATGCATTTAAAAGTTTTATATAAATACTACAGTCCAGGAAGAATGCCTGTTCGCCATTGCCACGGAGGAAGAGAAAGCTGCTGTTACATAACAAGATCAGCTATAATGCTGCAGAGAGAACGTATGTACAGTATATGTTTTAACTAACTAACATCGAAACATTTATCGTATCAGTAGAAAGTAGATTGTTTAATATAAGATATAAAAAAAGTAAGGTAATGGTATATGGTATATAATTTGTTCTCTAATGGTCATAAATAATACAAAAGAGAAAAAATAAAAGGCAAATATACAAAGGTACAGTAGAAAAATGGCTGCTTTGATTATAACAACAGTGGAAATGTGCAGCAAGAAAATTCACCATACACATATATTTTTTCTATATTGCCATATTAAAAAAGTGTACAAAATGCAAAAATCTCACTAGCCAAGAGCTAATGTGTGATTGAGTCTAAATCAATATTTTTGTGTGGATTAACCCTTTAGGAGGGAAAGGGTTGTATAACTGGTGAATACCTATTCTAAACACTTGGAAAGTAAAGTATTTAATAAATATGCATATAGATAAACATGATTTTTTAAATTCTAGATTTTTGGGATGTTAACAGCATTCTTCTCATAATTATTTGGTTTGTTTCAGTAATGTTTCAAAGGAAAGGCTCTGAACACTGAGCCTGTGCCGAAGTGCAATGTATTAAAACCTGTATGATTTATTTTTTATAGATACTATATAATTTCAACACAAAAGGTATTTTTATCACCTTAGATAAAACTACTGTATGGAATAGCCATTTTGCTATGGAGCTGGTATAAACACATAACACAATTAAAAGTGCTGCAGGATGTACTCTTTATGCTCACATTTACTCATTTCCTGATAAGGTTTAAGAGAAATTCAGTGTCGCAGTTCCTTCCTTGCAGCATTCAACAGGAACAAAAAGTGTTGCTTCGTCACTTGGGGATTAGAGAATTTTTCCTTGAAATTAAAGCCTTTGAGAGTTCAAAGGATAGATCATTGACGTTCTAAACCCTATCTATTTTCCTCTGACTAAATTTCTGACCTTGAATTATTTCCCTGTGACAAACCACTACCTTGTTTATATACATATGTGTACAAAAATAGATAGATACCTATAGATAGATAGATATTGCGATGTTAATGTACACCAGCGTATTTTTTAAAACAACAAACAAATGATATGAATGTGATAAAAATGGCCAAATACTTCATCTCTATAAATGTTTTTGAGTCTTGACAGTGCAGTAGTAACATACAATCCAACTGGGTAACAACATATGGTCACCTGTGTTTTGCTGTTGTACAGTCCATGGCTTTCTGTTGGATGTTGATGTCAAGGATTAACTTAAGTGAAACCACCACTAGGTCTTTGAACTCAACAGCTTTGTTACAAAAGATATAAAAACCTCTGCCAGTAAATGGACACGCCACACTTTATCAGAAATGGTAAAACTGCTATTAGTTCTAAACTTCATCCATGATGTTGAAGCACAATTCCAGCCAAAGCCCTTTGTTTAGTTATTGATATATAGGAAGGGTTAAACTATTTGTTTAAGTGAAAAAATGTGTCTACAAAAACTGCAGAATAAAAACTGCTGTCAGGCAATACAATGTGATCCATGTAAAGACAGTGGGGGTGTCTGTGAGTTCACCCTTGGTGATCTTCTTCTGTTCTTACTTCAAAAATACCCAGTGCTGCTTGGCATGGGGGGCATATGACCTCCTCCAATCTGACCATGCTTGAGTCTAGCATTCAATCAATAGGCCTGGGCATTGTTGCAACCTCATGACATAGTGTGACATTACCGCTCCTTCTAGGGTCTGACACCAACCGACACAAGTTATTTTTATGCTGGCTGTGATGGAGGAAGGAATGGATCATTTAAAAGGTGAGTATCAGTGGATTAGGGGAGTGAGAGAATTCTGCAGTTTCATCTAAAAACTTTAGTTAAAGTTTATAGTGACATTCTGCAGCTGGGATTCACACATGCCACCACAGTGCTAGTGCATTTCCACATTGCTAGCAATGCATCTGCATTTTTGCTGCAAAACCTACAATTGTGCAATGCTAGGTCATGTTTCCAGTGTGCTTGTTAACAGAGGACAATGCCAGACTGCCTGTTTGTATGCACTTAACAGCAAAGCTGACACTTGTAATATAACTATAAATATAACTTGTAACTTGTAATACGTGTAATATCCCTACACTGGCTCCCAATCACCCAGCGAATGAAATTCAAAATGCTAACCACAACATACAAAGCCATTCACAACTCTGCCCCGAGCTACATCACCAATCTTGTCTCCAAATATCACCCAAATCGCCCTCTCCGCTCTTCTCAAGACCTCCTACTCTCAAGCTCTCTCATCTCCTCCTCCCATGCTCGTCTCCAGGATTTCTCCAGAGCCTCTCCCATCCTCTGGAACTCGCTACCTCAACCTGTCCGACTATACCCTACTCTTGCTACCTTCAGCCCATCCCTGAAAACTCATCTCTTCAGGGAAGCCTATCACATCTCCAACTAATCTTTTACCACTTCCATCAGCTCATTCCCCACAGTTACAACCTTTTTGTACCACCTGCCCCACCCTATTAGATTGTAAGCTCTTCTGAGCAGGGCCCACTTAATCCTCTTGTATTTTATTGTATTATAACTGTATTGTCTCCTTTTTATATTATAAAGCTCTGCATAAACTGTTGGCGCTATATAAATCCTGTATAATAATAATATTTTACTCTGAAAGTAGAAAAAGGCATACTGTAATAGTGACTCTTACTCATATTTCCTAAAGTTTGCAAAAGTTTTCTCTTTTTTGCCTTCTGTGCATTTTTGTTGGTTGGAGAAGCTGCCCATGATAATGATAAACCAAAAAAAATATGGGAGTGGGGCACAGCATCTATTATTGAAACTTTGCCTGTCAGAATGGCCCAGCATTCAGCAATAACAGAATGGTTTGGGAGATTAGTGCAACTATATTTAGGCACTTCCAGGTGCCTAAACTTTATACCTGCAGCAATTTGGCTCCATCCTGATGAGTCTTCACATCAAAAAGTCTCTTACATACCAATGACCAGATAGACCCTTAAGCCGATCAGATTTTCCGATGGGAATTATGTGATGACAGGCTGTTGGCGGAAGATCCGACCGTTTGTACGCTCCATCAGACAATTGTTGGCCAACTTTCCATGGACAAATGTTGGATGGCAGGTTTATAAAATTTCCGCAGACAACAGTCTGTTGCTGGATTTTTCGAGTGTGTGTACACAAGTCCGTTGGACAAAAGTCCAAAGTACAAACACGCATGCTCAGAAGCAAGAAAGAGCCAGAAGTGGTGGGTCTTGTAAACTAGCGTTTGTAATGGAGAATTAACATTCGCGACGTGGCAAATTATGAAATGTCGAAATGCAGCGCACATTCTCTTCTTCTTTAATGGGATAATAATGAAGCTGCTTTCCTGGTGATACTGATGGAGTTCTGCCAAACGTTTTTTAAAAGGCTTTTATTTTCTAGTGATATCAAGAATAATATTATTATGCTTGTTTTTTTTTTTTTTGGGCAAGTTACCACAACACCATTATCCCATAGTTTTTAAGATCAAAGATACAACTATGTTGGTGTCCCTTGTTAATTTTACATTGTTTTTTTTTTTTAATGTAACTGCCTACTCCCAAACTGTCATTTGAAGTAAAACACATAGCCAAGTATTGGGTCAATGCCCTTCGGACAAATGTCAGAGGCTTTGTCTGCGGAAAATCAGATCATGTGTACAAGGCTTTAAGGTACCAGGAAACTGCGCTGAGAAATCAACGTACTACACTATCCATAAAAGAATAAAAAAATAAAATAACACATTTGCTAATCTTCTATTGAAAATCCATAAACATCATTGAAAACCTTACATGCAGGACCTTAAAACACCTTTGTATAGTACGGGTACAGAGTGCATCGTCATTTGGTTTTCTTATGTTGATGTAATAAACACTCTTGTGATAGTAACTTTATACAGGTTAATGCATAGGATTGCTTATATTTTGGATTATTGTTTTAAAGTTTACATAAAAATAATTTTAGATGTGACTTACACTTTGCTACTTCCATATTTAAATGTGTAGATTCTATCTCTGTATGCTAGACTTTGCAGTTAGAAACCTTACCGAGTGACTGCTGAGATCAAAGCATAAACTGTGTTTGAAAAAAAAACTATATATTCCTTCTAATGAATTGGAGGGAGCAACTATGTTTCACACTCATTGCACTTAAAATTATTTTCTAAGAGTTAATGATATACTGCTCCTGATATACTGATATACTGTTAAACGTGACAAAAAGTCTGATAAGTTTACTTACCAAAAGATAGAAACATAAGGAATAGTAGAGAACAAATATTTTTCATAGAATTATATGACAAAAATAAAAGGAAGGACTATAAATGGAATGCTTATTATATTTGGACAATCTTGGACCTTTGTAGAGAATTCATATACAGTGGGGACGGAAAGTATTCAGACCACCTTAAATTTTTCACTCTTTGTTATATTGCAGCCATTTGCTAAAATCATTTAAGTGAATTTTTTTCCTCATTAATGTATACACAGCACCCCATATTGACAGAAAAACACAGAATTGCTGACATTTTTGCAGATTTATTAAAAAAGAAAAACTGAAATATCACATGGTCCTAAGTATTCAGACCCTTTGCTGTGACACTCATATATTTAACTCAGGTGCTGTCCATTTCTTCTGATCATCCTTGAGATGGTTCTACACCTTCATTTGAGTCCAGCTGTGTTTGATTATACTGATTGGACTTGATTAGGAAAGCCACACACCTGTCTATATAAGACCTTACAGCTCACAGTGCATGTCAGAGCAAATGAGAATCATGAGGTCAAAGGAACTGCCTGAAGAGCTCAGAGACAGAATTGTGGCAAGGCACAGATCTGGCCAAGGTTACAAAAAAATTCTGCTGCACTTAAGGTTCCTAAGAACACAGTGGCCTCCATAATCCTTAAATGGAAGACATTTGGGATGACCAGAACCCTTCCTTGAGCTGGCCGTCCGGCCAAACTGAGCTATCGGGGGAGAAGAGCCTTGGTGAGAGAGATAAAGAAGAACCCAAAGATCACTGTGGCTGAGCTCCAGAGATGCAGTCGGGAGAAAGTTGTAGAAAGTCAACAATCACTACAGCCCTCCACCAGTCAGGGCTTTATGGCAGAGTGGCCCGACGGAAGCCTCTCCTCAGTGCAAGACACATGAAAGCCCGCATGGAGTTTGCTAAAAAAACATCTAAAGGAATCCAAGATGGTGAGAAATAAGATTCTTTGGTCTGATGAGACCAAGATAGAATTAAGACAAAAAAGTTCTAAGTGGTATGTGTGGAGAAAACCAGGCACTGCTCATCACCTGTCCAATACAGTCCCAACAGTGAAGCATGGTGGTGGCAGCATCATGCTGTAAGGGTGTTTTTCAGCTGCAGGGACAGGACGACTGGTTACAATCGAGGGAAAGATGAATGCGGCCAAGTACAGGGATATCCTGGACGAAAACCTTCTCCAGAGTGCTCAGGACCTCAGACTGGGCCGAAGGTTTACCTTCCAACAAGACAATGACCCTAAGCACACAGCTAAAATAACGAAGGAGTGGCTTCACAACAACTCCGTGACTGTTCTTGAATCGCCCAGCCAGAGCCCTGACTTAAACCCAATTGAGCATCTCTGGAGAGAGCTAAAAATGGCTGTCCACCAATGTTTACCATCCAACCTGACAGAACTGGAGAGGATCTGCAAGGAGGAATGGCAGAGGATCCCCAAATCCAGGTGTGAAAACTTGTTGCATCTCTCCCAAAAAGACTCATGGCTGTATTAGATCAAAAGGGTGCTTCTACTAAATACTGAGCAAAGGGTCTGAATACTTAGGACCATGTGATATGTAAGTTTTTCTTTTTTTAATAAATCTGTAAAAATGTCAACAAGTCTGTGTTTTTCTGTCAATATGGGGTGCTGTTTGTACCTTAATGAGGAAAGAAAACGAACTTAAATGATTTTAGCAAATAATGACCGCAATATAACAAAGAGTGAAAAATTTAAGGGGGTCTGAATACTTTCCGTCCCCACTGTATGTTGTTTCCTTTTGTGTTTGTTGGACAGATTTAAATTTAATAAAAGTTAATGAAAAAAAAAAATAAAAAAGGACAAACTACTTAAAATTTCCTTACATTTAAAATAAAAAAAAACACAGAATATCAGAAACCACTGGAAAATATAATACTGCATTGACTGTCTGCTGAATTGAATGTAGTAAATATTAACCAATATGGAATTATTGATCTAATAATTATATTTGCAAATGGCTTTCATATTATGTCCAGCCAAAATTTTTTGGCTATGGAAACGTTAGAGCCCCCTGTCAGGTTTTTACTGCAATCCACGGCTTCATTTGAGACATTTACCTTCACTTCCTGTCTTGATAGCAACATTTTACCAGACAGGAAGGAGAACTCTTCAAAAGCAAACACAGACAGTTCGAACCCCTGTCAGATTGTTTTATCTACATCTGTAGTACCAAGGCCATCTTTAATATTGATTGGACCATGGGCAAACATTTTCTTGCCCATGGTCTAATCAGTAATGATGGGATTTGGGTTGGAAAATGAAGACTTTGGGGGAACCTAGGTGGAATGGTTAAGCTCAATCAGTTTTCCAGAATCATCCCCTATTTTTGGTGGACGAGCATATGGGGTCCTCCCTTGGGAACGCGTCCTCGTTGTATGCCCATATGGCCAATTGCAGGGACAAAAATTACATTGAGTTACAGTGTTTCCCCAGGAGGGGACTGTTTTTGGGGGAGGAGGGCTTTATGGGGTTATGGTTTGTTTAAGTGTATTTATGTTTGTTACTAAAATGGTGTATTCTCAAACCCCTATCTGATTCCAAGACCATATTTTTAGGGTATGGCCCCCTTGAAAATAATTACCTATAATGTAAGAGGTCTAAAAATTCCCAGCGGGAGACATCAGATATAATTTGTTTAAATTCCAAATTCTTCACAACACGGCATTATTATTATTATTATGATCACTCCCCTAATAAGAGATCAAGGGGAATAGCAATAGGATTTGACAGGAATACACCATTTATATTGAAGGCTATAGAGTCAGATTCAGAGGGACACGTCACAAGAAGGAACATAAACAGGACCATCTGAAATTTGCCAATGAACATCTAAATGATTCAGAGAAAGAGTGGGAAAAAGTTTTGTGGTCAGATGAGACCAAAATTGAGCTCTTTGGCAGTAACTTGACTCACTGTGTTTGGAGGAAGAAAAATGCTGACTATGACCCTAAGAACACCATCCCTACAGTCAAGCATGGAGTTGGGAACCATTTTCTCTGCTAAAGATACAGGCCGACTTTGCCGCATTAAGGAGCCAATGGACAGAGCCATGTATTGTAAAATCTTGGATGAGAACCTTTTTCCCTCAGACAGAACACTGAAGATGGGTCTTGGATGGGTCTTCCAGCATGAAAATGACTCAAAACATACTGCCAAGGAAACAAAGGAGTGGCTCAAGAAGAAGCACATTAAGGTTATGGAGTGGCCTAGCCAGTCTCCAGATCTTAATCCTATTGAAAATTTATGGAGGGAGCTGAAACTTTGCCAAGCGACAGCCAAGAAACCTTAAGGATTTAAAGAAGATCTGTAAAGAAGAGTGGACCAAAATCCCTCCTGGGATGTGTGAAAACCTGGTACCCGACTACAAGAAACGTCTTACCTCTGTGCTTACCAACAAGGGTTTCTCCACCAAGTACTAAGTCATGTTTTGCTTGGGGACCAAATACTTATTTTACTCACTGAACTGCAACTCAATTTATAACATTTGTATCATGTGTCTTTTTTTTCTGGATTTTTTGTTGATTGTCTGTCTCTATCATATAAAATACACCTATGATTAAAAATATAGACCCTTCATTTCTTTGTAAGTGGGCAAACTTACAAGATCTTCAGGGGATTCAATAATTACTTCCCCCCACTGTAGATTATGTACATTTTACCTCAATAGATATGAGGATAAAATAAATGAATTAAACATTATGTCGCAGCCAAAGTACATAAGCTCAATTCAACACTCTCATCTGAGTGTTGGGGAGAGTGTGGGGGCAAGAGAACATATGCCCATATTTGGTGGCATTGCCCAAAGATTCAGTTATACTGGAAGAAAGTTTTAAATATACTTAAATAAAAATGAAATGTAGCGCTAGTGATGATGACCAATGGTAGTAAACACATCAGTGATAGTAGCCATTGGAAAAGGCACATAGATAAGACACATGTGACATGATAAAAAATAAAATGCAGTAATGTCCAAATATATGACCATAAAACAAAAGTCCCAGAATGAACTGTGTGTGAAATATATTGAACTGGTATGGGAATCTTCTCGTCTGTGTGTCATTGATTGTACGATCTTGAACTGGAAACAGATAAAATACGCTTACCAGAGGAGGTGGATTTGGATGCCGGTGACACCGAATCAAACAACCGGAACCCAGGGTGTAAAAACATCTTCGCTTCTCCCAGTGTAATCCCCTAGAGACTAACCAAAAATATATTTTGTAACTAAAAAACCTTACTTATAAATATATATGGGTTCCGGTTGTCCCCGCTCTAATACCCACTACTTCCGTGTGTTAGGTGATGATATCACCTTCCCTGCATACAGTCCTGAACAGCCGGAGACCCTGGATCGATCTATTGGTTCTCTAAGAGCATGTGACTTCCACCTTGGCCGCATGTCGCTTCCGGATCCTAGCAGTAGAGACGCTATTCTTCTCTCTAGATCATGTGGCTATGTCAGCTGACATGCCACGTGACGGCCTCCCTTTGTTTTTCCGTTCATTGCGTCGACCTGATAGATGGGATCGCGCAATGTACAACACGCGGGCCGCCTGGCAGCGTCAGAGGAGACGCGGTCATCTGACCCTCAGTTTAGTTTGTACAAACGATCTGGAACAATACCTCTTTTGTAATGTTTATTCACACACATAATCTTGGTACCATTCCTATACACTATGATGAACTTATTGATGCATCTTGGAACTCTTTTGAGTGGGCATGGATGTATACAGCGCTGCTGAAATTTTAATGTTGTGGGTTCTCCCCCTCCATATTCTTATTTCCCCATTGGGTTTACTAATTCCTTATTGGTTAAGGGACATGCCTTTTTCTTCCTATTGGTGGGTGGTCCCATTGGACACTTTATGGCAGTCAGCTGACTCCTCTTTGTCCTATCAAAAGTTGATTTATCATGTGACCCTGCAATTGATGTTCTGATTGGTCACACTATTTGTGTAGTTTTTATATAAATTTATACAGTGTAGGAGATGAGTTTGATGCCCCAGTTGAAGTCCATGTGGACGAAACGCGTCAGTCGAGGCTTACTCTTCCCTACACTTGATTTTATCTTTTTTTACGTGATCACGCTTTTTACATTGTTTGTTGATTATTGGTGATATCCAATAAAAATACGTCATTTGATTTGCACTATTGGCGTTTTATATATCTTTTTGGGAACCACCCATACTTCTGAGACTTTCCTGTGGCTGTGACCCCCCTTCGGCCTTCCGGACCGGCAGTCGCGATTTGGATTACAGAGGAAAGATTTCCTTTGAGATCCGGGGTTTCTGGGACCAACCATCGTCCAGAATCTCTGAGCCTGCTTGAATCGGTGTCACCGGCATCCAAATCCACCTCCTCTGGTAAGCGTATTTTATCTGTTTCCAGATCAAGATCGTACAATCAATGACACACAGACGATAAGATTCCCATACCAGTTCAATATTTTTCACACACAGTTCATTCTGGGACTTTTCTTTTATGGTCATATATTTGGACATTACTGCATTTTATTTTTTATCATGTCACATGTGTCTTATCTATGTGCCTTTTCCAATTGCTACTATCACTGATGTGTTTACTACCATTGGTCATCATCACTAGCGCTACATTTCATTTTTATTTGTGCAGTGTTATTTATTTTTTTTAGCGCAGTGTTATTTATTTTTTCTTTAAATATACTTAAGATGATTCGTAAATCCGAAATTGAGCAAGATCTCTGACAATGTTTATTTCATGGTACCTACAAGACAAGGAAAAAATACAAAAAGTCTATAATTCAATTTTTGCTGAATGCAGCGAAGGTATTGATCCCGAAATATTGGAAATTAAAGAAAATAGCAACAATGTTGGAATGGTTTAGAGAGGTAGATAGACCAAGATTTATGGAAGGGTTGATACAGTTACAAAACAATTCTATAGTCTTTGATTTACAAAGGATATGTGGGTTATGAGATTGCATTGGAGGAGGGGAGAGAGGGAAAGGTGGAGGAAACTCCATAATATGTAAAACAGATAGTAGATGGGAAATGGAATGAGCCCTGTATGGGCACTTGCAACCCTGAGCCCGTCCCCCTTTTCAGTTTTTTTTCTTCTTCTTTCTTTCACAATAATTTTGGAATAGTGAATGGGTACACAGATAGAGAATGCCCATATTGGGCCTGAATGGGTTATTATGAGAGAGGGATAATGGGGATGGGGATGGGAATGTGAATGGTGAAGGAAGGTAAGGGTAGAACTGGGGGAGGTGTAATCCTCTCAAGTTTTTGCCCCCTAAAAGAACAACTTATTGTGGTTATTTGTTAAAACTGTACACTGATCATATGTAAATAAAATCCCCTTGCATTGCCCCCCTTCCCAGTCCCATAGAGGGATTAGAACAAGTACTATAAAAAATAAAATAAATACTTAAATTATTCCTCTCTCCCTTGGCAGCTGGTCATTTTCTCCACTCTCTGACAATGATACATGATGATGTAGGAGAGATTGCAACTTTAGGTGCAGCAAAGAGGAGGTGCCTTGAGAGACCAGTCATACAGCAAAGAGGAAGCAAAAAGGAAGACTGAGAACAATACTTACCTGAGAGAGGTAAGTATTTCTACTTATCTCAATCCCCCTAGATCAAATAAGCAATTAAAACTACAGTATGTGTGTGTTTGGGATGGAGGTCACTGCTAAATGATTTTTTACAGAAGCCCAAAGTTTAGCTTTTAATGGTAGCAGGAAGTTTGCACAGTCTTTATTGAAACTGCAACAAGAGCGCAGATTTGGTGAATGATTTAGGGATTATAGGCTTATAGTTAGAATCCTCTACCTGAATTTTAAGAGCAACCACAAAGTAAATAAATAGATATTGATGCTACAGAAGTGATGCGTGGCACCCCCAACACCAAATGACACTGAACAACCAGAACGTCCTTAGATTGTCACCTATCCTCCAATGAACTGGGACATTGTTTTGAGCGGACAACATGTTTTGAGTCTTTAACTTTTATCTTCATCAGGGATAAAGTACCACTCTGCAAAGTTAGATTTTGCAGTTGAAGAAAGTTTTTTCAAAAAACAGAAATAAACATTGTTATACAGACAATTCAAGCTCGATAAAATGTCGATAAAACAACACTTACTATAATACTGAGCCCATTGTCCTTCCATACCTGGGTGCCAGAATCAAACCCCCCCCCCCTTTCCCAGAAAATGGGCCATGAGCATGCAAGGATCACACACCAGGAGGAAGATTTACCACTGCAAAAAAGAAAAAAATAATAAGATAAAATATAGGACATATATTTTTAAATATCTAATAAAATGGACCTATTATTTCTACGCCCCATGGGCAAAAACTGGGTACCAAACAGGGGTTATTTACTGAAAAAGAGGGGAAAAATCCCTTTCTATATACGCCCACATGCTTTAGTTTATTCTGACTTTCTGTTTTTTGTGCCTGTCTCTTTAAGGTTCTCCCCTCGTAATCCATTTAAGCGTGGGTGGATTTCTAAGCTGTGCAGGTTTCTGGAAGTAACGTCATTATGCATGGTGTCATGTGGCATGCACAGTTCCCGGACTGCCAGGGATCATCTGAATGGGTGCCATTTTACTTCCCGTTGGTGCGGATAATGAGGAAAGATGTCACCTCCCTCCCCAGATGGGTGGATACAGAATTTACCCCCCTATTTAATGGCCATGTAGTGGGATTTATCCATGCAACATCTGCGGTGAAAAAAAGTTGAATTCTAGAGACAAAGGACTGGTTGGAGGACATACTTGTTGGCTGCCATTGAAACCTACATCATACTAGGATGTTTTTATCACAATGTAAGTCCTCAGGTTTTTCCATTCCTTCTAATCTTGATTAATATCTGAGCACCTATTTTTGAATATATTGTTTAAACCATTTTGCCCACCCTTTAAGTCAGGATAAACTACACTATATTGTCAAAAGTATTGTATGCCTGCCTTTAAATACACATGAACTTTAATGGCATTCCAGTCTTAGTCTGTAGGGTTCAATATTGAGTTGGCTCACCCTTTGCAGCTATAACAGCTTCAATTCTTCTGGCAAAGCTATCTAGGCTGTCAAGGTTTAGGAGTGACGGGAATATTTGACCATTCTTCCAAAAGCGTATTTGTGAGGTCAGGCAGCGATGTTGGACAAGAAGGCCTGGCTCGCTGTCCCGTATCAAATTCATCCCAAAAGTGTTCTATCGGGTTGAGGTGCAGGCTAGTCAAGTTCCTTCACCCCAAACTCACACATCCATGTTTTTATGTACCTTGATTGAGGATACCAAGTGTTGGTATCTGGCTACAGCGGACCTTCTTGGGAAGGTCAAGGCAAAGAACAGAGGACCCATCCCATCCAGTGGCTCCTACGGTGGTAGCTACACATTAAAATATCCGTTGAGCTTAAGTACATTGGGGTTAATTTCCTGAAACTGGAGAGTGCAAAATCTGGTGCAGCTTTGCATAGAAACCAATCAGTTTTCAGATTTTTTTGTCAAAGTTTAATTGAACAAGCTGAAGTGGGAAACTGATTGGCTACCATGAGCAGCTGCACCAGATTTTGCACTCTCCAGGTCTAGTAAAGCAACGCCATTGCATGCTTTAGAATTATGTGCGGCTTTGAGACTCTCACTCAAAGCACAGCAATTCTAAAGCATTTTGTGGATGCAAGGACTGTGTCAGTTGTGTGCACTGTATACTGATAGAAGGCTCAGATTCTATTTAACCATGCCTCTTAAAGCCACACCCAACCTTTAGCATAATGTAGCAATGCGCAATTTTTTTCCACAACATGAATTGCACGCCTCATATCTTCCCGTTCTCTTCCCTTTTTTTCAAGTTCTAAATTTGGGAGGTATGCAAAAGCAGCAGCTGTCATTTGCAGGTTTAACATGAACAACGGCCTTGCGTAATTTATCAGTGATTCTAGTTGGGAGACAGTATTGTCTGTAAGAAAACTTTTTTCCGGGTAAACAAAGGCATCCTTTTTAAAATACCTACTTTTATTTTTTCTGTGTTGGAGTTTAAAAAGCATCGGTCTGCAATGTCTACTCTGACATTATTAAATATCCTAATTCTAATCCTCACTGTTGAACAGTGATGAGCTGAACTTTCCTGGATTAGATTGGAGCAGGGTTTAGCAAGCTTCAAAGGATAGGGGGGGGGGGGGGCAACAGGGCAATTTCCCCCCCCCCGAGAATTCTGCTGAGTGAGTGAGTGGGTGGGCTGGCTGCTCCGCAGGTGAGAGAGCGAGGCGGGAGGCTCGGCGGGCGGGTAAAAGTGTGGGCGAGCAGCTGGGCGGCTCGGTGGGTGAGCGGACAGCGGGCCAATCAGGGAGTCGGTGGGCAAGGGAGCAGAGAGATGACATCATCTCTCACCGCCCGGCGCCCGCCCTGCATCCCTGCAGTGCAGTTCCACCTTCACTGTGCAGGCAGCTGTGGGAAGCAGAGAGATGACATCATCTCTCTGCTGCCTGATTGGTAATCTGCTGCCTGACTCTGGGACACAGCAAGAGACCACCTTAGCAGGAAAGTGACACAGCAAGAGACAATCCGCAACGTGTGGCAGGTGACGTGGCAAGTGACAATCCGCAACGTGTAGCAGGTGACGTGGCAAGTGGCAATCTGCAACGTGTGGCAGGTGACATGGCAAGTGACAATCTGCATCTGGTGACAGGCGACGTGGCAGGTGACAATCTGCATCTGGTGACAGGCGATGTAGCAAGTGATAATCTGCATCTGGTGACAGTCGACGTGGCAAGTGACATGGCAAATGACAATCCGCAACATGTGGCAGGTGACGTGGCAAGTGACAATCCGCAACGTGTGGCAGGTGACGTGGCAAGTGACAATCTGCAACGTGTGGCAGGTGACATGGCAAGTGACAATCTGCATCTGGTGACAGGCAACGTGGCAGGTGACAATCTGCATCTGGTGACAGGCGATGTAGCAAGTGACAATCTGCATCTGGTGACAGGCGACGTGGCAAGTGACAATCCACAACATGTGGCAGGTGACATGGCAAGTGACAATCCGCAACGTGTGGCAGGTAACGTGGCAAGTGACAATCCACAACGTATGGCAGGTGATGTAGCAAGTGACAATCCGCAACGTGTGGCAGGTGACGTGGCAAGTGACAATCTGCATCTGGTGACAGGCGACGTGGCAAGTGACAATCTGCATCTGGTGACAGGTGACATGGCAAGTGACAATCCGCAATGTGTGGCAGGTGACGTGGCAAGTGACAATCCGTATCTGGTGACAGGCGACGTGGCAAGTGACAAGCTGCATTTGGTGGCAGGTGACAAGCTCAGGGCTCCCACTGATTCTGCATTATGGTGAGTTGAACTATTTCATTTTATATTACAATGTACTAATAGAAATAATGCACTTCAATCATCCTGAAACCATATTAACCATGGTGCTGGGATGATTGAAGCGATAACACCAGCCATTTCCCCGATAAATTGCCCCCAAAAAAACATATTTTCTGGTAGTGCCCCTCCCGAGACTAGACTCTGGATCTGCCCCTGCTGCAGGTGGGAGGCTTATTTGAATCACAGATTCCTTAACAACCAGCCATAGGATGTCACATTCATCCATGTCGAATGCTCTAAATGTGGTGTTGGTGATTGCAATTTTTTCATCACTGGGTGTTTTTATGCACTTTTCTTTGTTTCACAGTGTGAGTGCCACTCTTATTTTATTTTCATTTATATATTTTTTTTGTCAGTATTACGCTATGTTATTTATATATTTTTTGGGATGATTTTTTAACGTGGAATCAACGCTAACCCTCGGTTCAAGTGAATTATGGATATATCCTATTGTGACTGGTTTGCATCAAGGCCTGGGCTGGGTTAAGTCACCTGTTTAATTGGATTTAGTTCTGGTAAGCATGCCATTCATCAGTTGGGGATACACTTCGTTATGTCAAGTCACTGAGTGTTATTATTTGAAAAATTGGAACATTTATTACTTTGGACGTTAATTAGCACATCACAAAATTTTGTTTTTGTTTTTTTGGGTCATTCATTCACCTTAAATTTTTTTTAAAATTTGAAAGAAAATTTTTCTTCACAGATTCATTCAATTTTATGCACTAGAGATATTTATATCTAACTCTTATTGAAATTAATCACTTTTTTAGGTTAAAATTTTTAGCACAGCTTCTCTGTTTCCTATTTGTTTTGTGTATATCCCACAATAAGCTGCTGCGTATTTGATTCTTCCAAGCACAGTTTTTCTTTCCTTTTTAAACCCCTTATTTAGGGCTTGTAAGATAACTTCACAGAAGAGGCATTGGCCCTCCTCCATTTCCTGCATTTTGCAGGCTGCCATGCAGGCATAGTCCTCATGAAGATTGGGGGGGTTCTGAGGGGGGCAGTAGCCTGCCATAATAGCCCAAGTGCTACCTCCTACAGGTTACTCCCCTTCCTGGGCCTTTTCTTTTTAAGGCGGAGGGGAGGGACTTGAGATTCGGGCAGGCTACTGGGCCCGGCCACCTCCTGGCTGCCACTAACCCCCGCCACCTCCTGGTTGCCACTTTCCACAGCCTCCTCCTGGCTGAGGCTTTCCCGTGTATGAAAAAGGAACATAGTTTTAGTTTTTGGTTCATCAATCACACACAACTTTCAGCTCATGACTGAATTGATTGTTAATAAATGACTGTAATTGAATGTTATTAAATATAAAAGACTATAATTCTGACCCCAGCATTTTTCATTCTTGTTAAACAAAAAAGATAAATGGCGCAAGAACACACATCAAGCTTGAATGAAATAATTCACATTAACATAAAAAGTCCAGGATAAAACAGGGAATGTGACTAAAAAAAACCTGAATATGAAAGATCAAAATAGTAAAAATATATGTAAGGACTCTGCCACAACCGTCCAGAGAATGAAAATAATAGTCAATAAAAAATATATATATAAAATAGTCAACGAAAATATGTAGATCACAGGAATCTGATACTATACACCAGCGGCAGCTCACTTGAGAGTGGAAGCAAACAACTCTGAAAGATAATGTGAAAAAAAGGCAAGAAGCGCCAATCTAAGTGCAGTATCATTAGAACTTTAATTAGGTTATATAAAAACAACAGCCAAATGGCTACTCACAAAGAAAGGGTTAATAAAAGCAAGGACAAGTAGTGGGTCCAGGGACGTCCTCCTCAGATGTTGTAAAGGTGCATAGTGCAGGTTCACGTGGGGGCGCTGTCAGCGCTGTGATGTACGGGTGGTCCGTGGGGTCTCTGCTGTGGGTGCTGGACTGCAAAGAAGATGGAAGTGTCCGCAAGGGGAGACGGCATCTACCAGGACATGAGGAGCCAGGACCGTTGCAGTAGACCGGAACAGGATGGAGACGCGTGGAACGCAAACACTGATCCAGGAACCAAGGGGCGGAAGTGACGTGTGGACGTGTCAGATGACGCGTTTCAATGCTTCCGCATTTTCTTCAGATCTAACAGGCTAATGCAGCAAGTGTCCTTTATATGGGAGCTATGGAGTCAGTTGCTAAGCAACAAATAGAACCGAGCACAACATACTGAGTGCAATGAAAAGGTGGAATGAAATAAAGGAATTGAGTTCGGAACACCAGGAAAAATAATAAATAAATAATAAAAAATAAATAAGGGGAAAAGGAAGGAAAAAAGAAGAAGAAAGAAAAATAGATAAGTAAACAAATAAGAAAATAAAAAATATAGTAAAGAATAATGGATGATGATAAAATGGCAAAAAAATATACATATATATATTCATTTTTATTTTTTAATTTTTATTTTTTAATTCATATATATGTATATTTTTTTGCCATTTTATCATCATCCATTATTCTTTACTATATTTTTTATTTTCTTATTTGTTTACTTATCTATTTTTCTTTCTTCTTCTTTTTTCCTTCCTTTTCCTCTTATTTATTTTTATTTTCAACAATTTACCTTTCACATTTTATTCCCACATTTTCCTGGTGTTCCGACTCAATTCCTTTATTTCATTCCACCTTTTCATTGCACTCAGTATGTTGTGCTCGGTTCTATTTGTTGCTTAGCAACTGACTCCATAGCTCCCATATAAAGGACACTTGCTGCATTAGCCTGTTAGATCTGAAGAAAATGTGGAAGCATTGAAACGCGTCATCTGACACGTCCACACGTCACTTCCGCCCCTTGGTTCCTGGATCAGTGTTTGCGTTCCACGCCTGTCTCCATCCGGTTCCGGTCTACTGCAACGGTCCTGGCTCCTCATGTCCTGGTAGATGCAGGCTCTCCTTGCATACACTTCCATCTTCTTTGCAGCCCAGCACCCACTGCAGAGACCCCACGGACCACCCGTACATCACAGCGCTGACAGCGCCCCCACGTGTACCTGCACTATGCACCTTTACAACATCTGAGGAGGAAGTCCCTGGACCCACTACTTGTCCTTGCTTTTATTAACCCTTTCTTTGTGAGTAGCCATTTGGCTGTTGTTTTTATATAACCTAATTAAAGTTCTAATGATACTGCACTTAGATTGGCGCTTCTTGCCTTTTTTTCACATTATTTTTCATTCTTGTCCCAATCATTTGTGGCCACTACTGTCTAGTGATATGTAAAACACTTTGTTAAATCGGAAATTAGTGATCAATAATAACATCTAGTTTTTTTTTTTTTAAATATCTCTTTATTTGAAAAAGTTATCCGATACATCGTGTACAACAGATACATCAAGACAAAAAAAAGAAAAAAGGAAAAAGAAAAAAGAAAAAGATATACAAATAGTGACTGCCATTAAAATCGCCAGCTCAGTGAAATCATCCATTACTCCCCTAGATTTCTCTACATCCAGTATATACCAATATAGACATGTCCATAGACTGTATCTTACAAAAAGGGAAATATAGGAACAATTTCTTCATTTTCCCCTATTTTTTCCTTGTCCTCCCCTCCCCATTTCCCCCCCTCACCCGGCATACATCCTCACACATACTCTACATTCCTCTCATCCTATGTCAACCTCTCATACCTCTTATTCAACTCACTCCCAATCCGACCATGCTTTCCATATTTTCTTAAATTTCTTATAATTACCCCTTTTCTTGTAGATATATTTTTCCCTACATATCACTTCCCTTACTGCGTTTTCCCATTCTGTCAGTGTCGGGGCCTCCCTCCTCTGCCAATGCTGCGCGATAAGCTTTTTTCCCTGGAACAAGCATCTGTCCCTTGCCGTCTGTATGTCCTTTGAGATTCCTCCTTCCCCCTTCAGACCCAGCAGACACTCTCCCGCCTCCACCCTCAGCGATGTCCCAAACACTAAATTTATTTTCCCCACTATTCCTACCCAATATCTGTGCAACTTGGGGCAGCGCCAGAACATGTGGATCAAGTCCCCATGCCCCCCTGCACATCTTTGACATTTCGCATCAGGTCTCTTGCCCCACTTGAATAATTTCAGGGGTGTATAGTATGCTCTATATACCAGATACAAATGAGACATCACTTGTGAAGGAGAGAGGGTGACCCTGGTACCCAGCGCCAAAACTTGATCCCATTGATCATCGGACATTGTTCCCACATCCTTTTCCCATCTAGCCTTGTTTTTATTTTCAACCAGACCTTCTTGGACTGCTGCTTTCAAACAGCCATACATGTCTGAGATCAGCCCCTTTGTGGATCCTGCATCGATCAGCTTTCTCAAAGAGGTCATTTCGCACCACACTGGTGCCTCCTTCCCAAATTGTGCCTCCAGGGCATGCCTGAGTTGCAGATATCTGTAAAATGACCTGTTGGAGATCGCATACTCCTCTACCAGTTCCCGAAAGGACTTTAATCTCCCTGCCCTATATACCTGCGCAAGGTAGTGGATACCCAACCGGTCCCATTCCTCTACGCGCCCCATTTTTTTAAGCTCCTTGAGGCTATTGTTGTCCCAAAGTGGCAAAAATTCCGCAAAACCGGCATATCCCAGAGTTCTTTTAGCTTGCGCCCAAACTTTACACATCATCCGGGTAGTAGGACATTTGGTACAAAATGAGTCTGCCTCTAATCCCTCCGCCACTGTATCGTGTCTAGTGTCATTCAATAAGACGCTACCCCCTGCTCCTACTTCTCCTAGCCTATTACTGCCTCCAAGTTGTTGCAGTTGGGCTGCCAGGAAGTAGCCCCGTGGATCTGGTACCGCCAGGCCCCCCTTCCCCTCTGGTCGCCGTAGCGTCTCCAACCCGATCCTGGCCACCCTTTCCTTCCAGATAAGTTCTCTGAATATGCTGTCCATTTTTTTGAACCAGTGCTTGGGAATCCAAACAGGAGAGTTTTGCAAGACATATAAGATTTGAGGTAGCCAGACCATTTTAATCAGATTGCAGCGCCCGGCGACCGAGAGGGGTAGGCGTCTCCATACTTGACATTTCTGCTTCAACTTTTTCATCAATGGAACTAAATTTCCAGATATGTACTGGCCTGGGTCTCTGGTGATATTAATCCCTAGGTATTTCATTTGCCTGACCACTTGGACTTGGGATGCCTGATGTGGGAGAGGCTCACTCTGGGTATCGATAGGCAGAATCACTGACTTCTCCCAATTGATCAGTAGCCCAGAGAAAATTCCGAACTCCCTCACTATCCTTATAGCTGTTTCCAGTGACTCCTGTGTATCCGCCAAAAATAATAAAATATCGTCGGCATACAGGGCCACTTTATCCACCCCTCTGCTTCTCTTAAATCCCTGTATGCCCTGTGCCATCCTTAGAGCATCCGCCAGGGGCTCAATTGCCAATGCAAAGAGCAGGGGGGACAGAGGACACCCCTGTCTTGTACCCCTGCTCAGCTGAAACCACTCTGAGCATTGCCCGTTGATTTTCACCTTGGCCCTTGGCTCACTATACAGCAACCTTAGCCACCGTACAAACCCAGGGCCAAGCTGATATTCCGCTAATATCTTCCATAGGTAATGCCATTCCAGGGAATCGAAGGCCTTGGCCGCATCTAGCGACAGAATTGCTCTCCTACTGCTGTTTGCATGTTAAGATATACCCGCCTTATGTTCGTGCTTGTGGATCTGTTTGGGATAAACCCAGACTGATCCGGGTGTATTAGTTTAGGGATTATTTTGTTAAGCCTTGCAGCTAATACTTTGGCAAGGATCTTCACATCCGAGCACAAAAGCGATATGGGCCTATATGAAGACATCTCTATTGGGTTCTTCCCCTCTTTTAACAAAAGTATTACTATAGCTTCTGCCATTGAGGGGGGTAAAACCCCCTGCTCCCTGGCCCCATTAAATACCTCCAGCAATAAGGGTAGCAGTACCTCCCCATATTTTTTATATAGTTCTATGGGCAGGCCGTCCGGGCCCAGGGATTTTTGGGCCGCCATATCTCCAACAGCCCACTGCAGTTCTTTAAGGGTCAATGGGGCATCCAGCATTTCCCGATCTTCCTCTGATACCGGAGTTATCTCTAGTCCCTCAAAGAAACCCTGCATTTCCCCTTCTACATTTACCCTAGAGGAACTATATAGCTTCTCAAAGTATATTTTAAATTCGTTTACTATATCCTGAGTGTCTTTTCTTATTTCTCCTTCCATCCCTTTAATTGCCGGCACTGCACTCGGGGGGCCATTTGCCTTAATTATCAGAGACAGGGCCTTTCCGATTCTCTCTCCCTCTCCAAAAAAGCCCAGTCTCTGAAAGGACCTAATCTTTTCTGCCTTCTCCCGAAGTACCCTACTATACTCCTCTTGCCTCCTCGCCCAGCGCTCGTGGTTCGCTTGGGATGGTATTGCTACAAAGTGCGCCTCTGACAGTCTTGCATTTTCTTTAGCTTCCATTTCCTCAGCATGCGACTGTTTTTTGACATACGCTATTCTCTGGATTAAAGCTCCTCGGATATGTGCCTTTAAGGCGTCCCAGACCACCCCAATTGGAGCCGATCCTAGATTCATACTAATAAATTCAGACAGCCCCTCCATCATTTTCTCCTCTTCTCCTATAAGTTCAAGCCAGAAGGGATTAATCTTCCAGCTCCCCCTGCCATACCGTCCCCCCACTCTCACGGAGGCCATAACTGGCGTGTGGTCTGAGACGCCCCTTGGCTCATATGTTATCTCCTCCACTACACTTAGTGCCTCTTCATTCCCCAGTACGAGATCGATTCTGGACAAGGTGGCATGGGTCCTGGAGTGACACGAATACTGCCTCACTCCAGGATGTCTCCTCCTCCAAATATCTACCAATCCTAATTCATCACAGTACTGCAAAAGGGGGCTCCTATTGGCCTCTCCAGCTCCGGGCCTCGACGGGAACCTGTCTATGCTCCTGTCCATCGTCATATTAAAATCTCCCAGTGCTATTATCGGTGTCCCCGGGAAGTCTGCTACAAACCTGGCTAAGTCCTCCATTACCTCTGTACAGAATGGGGGGGGGGAATATACACATTCGCTAATATATATCTTCTGTATAAAAAGAAAAATATACCTTCCCTTATCGTCCAACCTACTCTGCCCGCAGGAGAAGGCCAGATCTGTGCTTATCAGTACACTCACCCCTCTCGAATATGATGAGTGGGTAGAGTGATACTGCATCTGGAACTGTTTATTACTCAAAGTTTCAAGTGTGGCTTTAACCAGGTGCGTCTCCTGTAGGCAGAGTATCTTGACGTTCCCCTTTTTGGCTGTTGAAAAAATTATTTGTTTTTTAAGCTTATCCCTTACTCCTCTTACATTCCATGAGCATATATTGATCCTTTTACCCGTATCCGGGATTTTACCACTCCCTCCTTTAATACTAATGGGCCGTTCTATCTAGTACCGTTGCGATATTTTGATCTCCTGCCGTAGCTAACCAACTCCCATTACAGGTTTAATAAGGGGAAACATAGCATAACTCCCTATCTCTTACCCATCCCTCTAGTCCGGCAGCCTGGATCCAATCATGTCCACTCATACCACACCCTACCTTCCACCTCTGATTACACACGTGCCTTCTCCCCCCCACCCCCCACCCCCCAAACCCCCGCACCCTCCCAACATCCCCCCTTCTCCCCACCCCCCCTCCCCCCTCCCCCACCCCACCCCCAAGCCCACCTTAGGGCCTAACCCCCGGGCTTCTATTGTGACCTTCAGAAAACTTTTTTGAGGTTTGAAAACAGAAAAAGGGAAAAAAACGTGAACCAAGTCCAGTAGGGGGGGACTTTTCCCCCTTTGAGAATAAAAAAGAAAATATTTTGTGCTATTACCTTGTGCATTTTTTCCTATAAGTTGTTATATTAATATTTACTTAATCCCCCCTCCCCTCTTCCCCCGCTCCACTCTCCATTTATTGCATTAACAAAGAAAAATCCAGTGAAAAAACAACCAATAACATAATACAATAAAAAAGCTCAAAGAAAAAAAAAATCCAGTGGAAGAAAAAGCACCAAAAAATATTGCAAAAAAAAAAAAAAAAAAATTCAAAAAAGAGACAGGATGGAGTTCCAAACGGCACCTAGCTCCCCTCTCCTCTCTTAATTCTTTCCTCGATACTCTCTAGCCAAGTTGACACTTCGTTGGGAGTGGAAAAAAACCTAACTTCTCCTAGAGCTGAGACCCGCAATCGCGCCGGGAACAAAAGCGCGTAGTTGATTCTGAGTTGTTGAAGCTTACGCTTACAGTCTCCAAATTTAGCTCTTTGCCTCTGCAGCTCAGGGGAGAAGTCTGGGTAAATTGAAATCCTGGCTCCATTATGCTGGATGTTCCTTAACTCTCTTGCCTTTTGTAAAATAGTAATTTTGTCCCGAAAACATAAAAGCTTAAAAATAAAGGGTCTGGGGCGCCCTCCTGGTGCTAAAATTTTGGGACCTATTCTATGTGCCCGCTCAACAGCGAATGTAGCAGAAAAAGAGTCCCTGCCGAACTTCTCCCTCAGCCAGTCTTCCATAAATTGAATGGGGTTATTCCCCTCGCAGCCTTCTGGGAGCCCTAGTACCCTCAGGTTTTCTCTGCGTAGCCTGTTTTCCATACTGTCCATTTTCTGTAGACAATCCCTTAGTTGGATTTTCATAAGTGCCACCTCTTGCTTTAATGGGTATACATCATCCTCCATTTGGCTGAATCTCTCCTCAAGTGCTGTTGTGCGGGTGCAGACTGTACGCACTTCCCCTTTAACCACAAGCAGATCATCTCTAATGCTTTTAAATTGCTCAGACAGCTCAGTGATTGACTGCTTACAGGTATTGACAGCTGTAAGAATATCTTGCAGGGATGGCTCTCTCTCACCCAAGTTGCCCTGGTCTCCCCCTATTGCTCCTTCTAGGCCCCGGTTTTGCTGCTTATCCGAGGTCCCCCTTGAAGCTGAGCCTGCCAGTTGGATAGCTGATGATGGAGTTACCAGAGTCCCATTTTCCTGGGCCTGACTTCTCCTCCCAGGGTGACCTATCTGCTGTTGGCCCCCTCCTAAGTTGCTGGATTTGTTAGGGGTTTGATTTGGGGTGTGTGCAAAGCGCTCCAGTTTAGTAGCTACTTGGTTCCCCTTCTCCTTAGCGCTGCGGGTTCCAAGACCCCCTGTCCCTTGCTGGGCTGACCCATCCTCCATCCCTTTTTTTTTAGACATTCCTGATAGTGTCCTGATAATATGCTACTTTGCCAACCACCGTGTTAGTCCCCTGCCTTGCGACCTAAGCCTATACAGCGACAATCTCCTTGCCAGGGTATCAGTATCAGTGTCTCTGCGTGGCTGGGCTTTTTATGCTGTGGATACACACACAGCCAGCAACTCACCCCTCCAGTGCTCCGGACGGAATTTTGTGCTGCCTAGTCCTTCCAGGGGTTTCCGGTACCGCTCAGCTCCGCTCGATCCCAGGTGTCAGCGCCTCCCTCTCTCACAGGGACAGGCGCTGCCGGTGTGTTTCCTAGGAGAGCGCTATGCAGTTGGACTCCGGGTCCGTGCGGCGGTCACATCCCCAGTCGCGTCCGCGACAGCTGTGTTTAACTGCTCCAGGCAGCCTCCTAGGTCCCGCACTATCAGGCGCCGGGTACGGAGCGGGGGGAGAGGGCTGAACTCGGTCACGGCGTCCTCTCTCGCCTCTCACCTCAACATCCGATCACGCCCCCCCCCAAGTTCCAGCCAATAACATCTAGTTAACATCATTCATTTTTTGACAATAAATATGTTGAACAATGCTATACCTGGCTCAAGCCGGGCTCCTCCACATCTTCCTGGGTGGATAGCCCAGGTTGGACATCGAAAGCCTCAGGTGGGGTGGAAGGAAGTGTTGAAGGAAGACTGGAGAGTGCTGGCCTGGGTTCCCTCTGGTCTGCCAGAAAATGCAGTCTGTCATAGTACCACAGGCTGGGTACATAAATGTCATATGCTGCAGCTCCTGATCTCTAGGAATCTTGGACCTTCTTGCTCTACCTATTATATGTGCTCCTCACCAATTGTGGCCTTCAAATAGTTGATGGTTGTCGTGGGGATCTGTGGCTTCACAAATTCCAGCAATTGATCCAGCGCTGCTGCCTCTTTCTTTTATTGGTATATAAGGGGCGGTTTACCTACCACAGACAGGGCAACTCCCTGTACACATCAATGAATATGGGGATAAAGTCCTGATCATTCAATAGATCCATTTTCTCTGCAAGACACAACACAAGACAAAAACCCTAATGTCAGGCTAAACTCTACTAATCTTGTCCCAATATAGGCCACAATCTATAAGCAGTATAGGCCCAAGTTAAAATTGTACCTTCGTTATCACGATCAGTGCTTCTGCTACTCCTTCCTCAGCTCACAGATCGTACGCATGACGCACGCGTGTTACGCTTTATATACACTGTGCATGCGTGAAACTCTGCCCGCCCCTGACCTTCTATCTAGTATATTCCCCGCCCCTTCTCTTTCGGTGCAGTGGGAGAGCACATGGCGGAGAAAGAACAAGTGCATGCAGACAGCAGCAGCAACAATGACAGCCCGAGGCCACGAACGTCCCGATCCCGGAGGAGATTTAAGGCCTCAAATATGGCCTTTGTAGAGATGGTGGACATCTTGAAGAGGGCCGACTATGATGGGAAACATGGACTTTACCCAAACCCAAATGTGAGAAAGGCCAAGATCATGACTAAAGTTGTGAGAAGTCTGCACAGGAATTTTGGGGTCCGATGATCCAAAGATCAATTGAGGAAACGCTGGTCAGACCTGAAATTCAGGGAGCTGGATCAGTACAGAAGGATCAAGAGAGTTCTGCAAAAAAGTGAGTAGTTGTCGTGTGTTCCTATAATTATTATTACTTTCATGCTGCTCCATGTGCTTTTCTTTATTGTTGTACAGTTTAAAATGGCAACTTTCAGGTTGGTGGGCACAGTAATCGTTTGTAGCATAAATCGTTTGTTCGCCCACTAATACAATGTTTTTGGCAGATACAGGTTAACTACAGGCCTATTTGCATTCAAAGAAGTTTATGACATTGTTGTCTAGATGGGTTTGCAACTAGAATGAAATGCAAACTCGATTCAGTGAAAGGAGAGGACACTCAGCAGCTGTTAACACATCTGGACGCAGGAGCACTGGTGTGGGACACCAGAACAAACTTTTTAGGGTGTCCCACACAGGTGCTCCAGTGGATACTAGTGGTCCCTACATGTGTGATACTTTACCAAAAAAGTTAAGTATTCCAGCTTTAAGAAAGGGAAAAAATAATGTCTTCAGCTTGGAACTCCTATTTCTGCCCTCAAATATCTGTGTGTAGCTTTTTTTTATTCACATAGTGGAGAAAAGACTCGGGACATCAGAGGACACCAGGGACCCCCCACCTCCTAAAGAAAGGAAAATCCCCACACCATAACCTGAGCATGTGGAGGAAGGAGAGGTTTATGAAGTGGGCGAAATAGTGACCATAACAGGTGAGTGTCTGAGACCACAGCTTCAGGTAATAGATGTATGCCTGCAGACTTATAATACATGGTGTGTTTTTTTTTTTTAGGTGATGTGGATGTTGTGGAAGAAGAAACACATTCCACAAGTGCAAGTGCACACATTCTCATCTGGGAGATCATGGTATGCAATAGGGATTTATAGAAGATCAAGAAAGACATCATTGATGTGGAAAAAAGACTCAAAAACATAATTGATGTTTTAGGCAGAATATAAAACAAACCAAAATTTTACTAATTTTTTTTATTTTTCTTAATTTTTTAAACATTTTGAAAGCCAAATTTTGAAGATACATACAGTGTGTCAACATGTGCTATCTGCCATCACAGGATATCAATGTACGCGTTTTGTGGGTGCAACCCCTTCCTCGCAACTCAAGTAGCTGAGAGGAAGGGATTGTACCCCCCGAAACACGTCCATTGATCCCCCATGATGGGAGCTAGCACATGTTGACCTTAGACATGGGATCAGGAGGGAAATCCCCATTTTGACTCTCAATTTGTGTGCATCTTCAAAATTTGGCTTTCACAGGGGTGACATCACCCCATCTGATGAAGGCAATATCAACACAGTTTGGACATACTAATATCTGATATTGCCTTCAATTTATCAAAGTTGAACTTTGTAAGTTCCTGCATTGTGTATTGTTTTATGGTTTTAAAAACATGCCTGTTTACCACAAAAAAGGATATTTCTAATGTCTAAAAAAAAAAATTCTTCTAAAAATATGTTGGTTTGTTCAAAAACCTTTTTCTAAATGCACATGTGAATGTGCACAGAGTAAAAATGTTTCTACTCAACAATGTGTGGCTTCTTCTTTCAATGCTCAATAGCAGTTTTTGGAGTAAGTTGGTGTTTACATTGACAATGGGGGTTATTTACTAAAGGAAAATCCACTTGGCACTACAAGTGCACTTTCAGTGCAGTTTTAGTGCAGTTTCAAGTGCACTTTTGCAGTGCACTTGTAGTGCAAAGTGGATTTTCCTTTAGTAAATAACACCCACAGTGCTTTATAATTTGCAACAATTAGGTCATTTTCGTCACTCCAAAAAATGAATTCATGGTGCTGAAAATGATGAATATTTTTAGCATTAATGCATTACATACATTAACAACAAAAACAAGGTGTGTGTGTAGCAGACCCACAACATAATAGTTAGCTGAAGAAGAGATTGTCACCTCATGTATCAAAGAAATTACGTTTGCACTATTGAAGAAAATGGCCAAAAAAATAAGCCCATTGGATAACCTAGGAGACAGCTAAAAGAAACACAAGCAGTAAATCAAAGGAAATATTTTTCAGTTTAAAATACAACTTTATTTAAAAAATGTTTATTAAACATATAATATATATATGTGGACGTGTTTCCCATCAATTGCCTCTCCGCAAATTGGGAAGCCACAGTCTGCCATTCCTGTGGCGTTGAAGGAAACTGGAGTGAAACAAGAAAAAAAAAAAGTACTTTTGCACATAACATTGCAAGCAGATTAGACACAAAATTCTTGGCCAACATCAGTATAACATTTATTTGAAGGAGTATTTAAAAAAAAAATCTAAGGTCCACTTATCAGATTCCTCACCCCCTCTGATGGCCCATTGTAAAAATTTGGGGGGAGGGGGTATGTTTTGGACAGGTAACCCTCTCTACTTCATTGAGAGCTGAATGCATGAATAATGTGTGTTACTTTGGCCAGCCCCTCCTTACTTTACACTATTGGTAGCCCACTGGACAGGTAAGAAGTGTCATAATATAAAAATATACATACACACTGTCCAAATTGAAGCACATTTTTACATTCTGCAATTACCTATCGAGATAATAGGAGAACAAAACTTTAAACAGTACCATTTGAAAGTATTCTGGCAGGCCCTTTCATTACATGCTTTGGTGAATTCATACAGAAATCTGACCACAAAAGAGGTAGGTATAGTGTGTATGGGTTTGGCAAAGTCAGCAGAGGATTGGTATCGGTTGACTTAGCGGGTTGGGGGTAGGGAGGGTTCCAAATGATTCTGGGACCCCAAAAAAGCCTCTTGCACTCTGCCTGAATTTAACCACTTGCTTACTGGGCACTTAACCCCCCTCCTATCCAGACCAATTTTCAGCTTTCAGTGCTCTCACATTTTGAATGACAATTACTAAGTCATGCAACACTGTACCCAAATGTTTTTTTGTCCTTTTTTTCATACAAATAGAGCTTTCTTTTGGTGGTATTTGATCACCTCTGGGTTTTTTATTTTTTGTGCTATAAATGAAAAAAGACCGAAAATTTTGAAAAAAAACGAATTTTTCCTAATTTCTGTGATAACATTTTGCAAATTAGTAATTTTTCTTCATAAATTTTGGCCACAATTTATAATGCTATATATCTTTGGTAAAAATAACCAAAAATTAGTGGAAATTATTTGGTCTGTGTGAAAGTTTTAGAGTCTACAAGCTATGGTGCAAATCATAAAAAATGATCACATCTGATGCACTGGCGGCCTATCTCATTTCTTGAGACCCTAACAAGCCAGGAAAGTACAAATGCCCCCCAAATAACCCCTTTTTGGAAAGTAGACATTTCAATGTATTTAGTTAGAGGCATGGTGAGTTATTTGAAGTTGTAATTTTTTCCCACAATTCTTTGCAAAATTGAGATTATTATTTTTTTTCCCACAAAATTGTCATTGTAATAGCTTATTTCTCTCACATGGCATGTGTATACCACAAATGACACCCCTAAAATACATTCTGCTACTCCTCCTGAGTATAGCGATACCACATGTGTGGGACTTTTTCACTGCCTGGCCACATACAGAGGCCCAACATGCAGGGAGCACCACCAGGTGTTCTAGGAGCATAAATTACACATCACATTTCTCAACCACCTATTACAATTTTGAAGGCCCTGGAGCACCAGGACAATGGAAACACCCACAAACTGACCCCATTTTGGAAAGCTAATACCCCAACGTATAATCTATGAGGCATAATGAGTCTTCTGAAATGTTCATTTTTTTCCAGAAGTTTTTGGAAAATGTGGGAAAAAAATGAAAACGCATTTTTTTTACACAAAGTTGTCCCTTTATAGGATATTTTCAACACATAGCATTTAGATAGCAAAAATGACACCCCAAAATACATTTTGCTACTCCTCCTGAGTATTACGATACCACATGTGTGGGACTTTTTCACTGCCTGTCCACATACAGAAGCCCAACATGCAGGGAGCACCATCAGGTGTTCTAGGAGCATAAATTACACATCACATTTCTCAACCACCTATTACACTTTTGAAGACCCTGGAGCACCAGAACAATGGAAACACCCACAAAATTACCCCATTTTGGAAAGCTAACACCCCAACGTATAATTTATGAGGCATAATGAGTCTTTTGAACGGTTGATTTTTTTCCAGAAGTTTTTTGAAAATGTGGAAAAAAAATGAAAACGCCTTTTTTTTTTACATAAAGTTGTCCGTTTATAAGATATTTCCAACACATAGCATTTAGATAGCAAAAATGACACCCCAAAATACATTCTGCTACTCCTCCTGAGTATTACGATACCACATGTGTGTGACTTTTTCACTGCCTGGCCACATACAGAAGCCCAACATGCAGGGAGCACCACCAGGTGTTCTAGGAGCATAAATTACACATCACATTTCTCAACCACCTATTACACTTTTGAAGGCATGTACATACCAAGAATTACACCCCAAAATACATTATGCTGAGCAAAGCATAAACAAAAGATTACCTGTGGTTGTAGTAGCGCAGTTGTACACAGGAGGATAGCACTGGTCCAGGCAGCAGGCAGGGAGTTGGTCAGCAACAGCGAACACAATTGTCCAGGCAGCAGGCAGGGTTACTGTCCATATAAAGTCCAGGGTCAGTGCAGGCAGAGATATTGTCAGCAGTGCCAAAAATATTGCTCCTGGTAGTAGGCAGGTCCATGTGGTGTGGTCAGTGCGACAGGCAGAGGCATGACGGCAGTAAGTCCTACAGGCAGAAGTAGGGCCTCGTTCAGGACAGAATGGGGACAAGGGTAGAGGCTTCTCCCACCCAAATCTCTTTGAAGCCTCCGAGTCTCCAGAGCCTAATCTACGATTGAGAAAACAATAGTTTTCTTCATCCAGAAAAACAATTCTGGAGCCCCTCACATATGTAAGACCCCTGTGTTGAATCCCACTAGTCCAGTTGCAGGGTACAAGATCAGTCCATGAGGCAGGCAAAAAACATGGTCAAACAGTCCAAGGTCAGTTCCAGATCAGGCAAGGGACACGGCCAACACAGAATTTCCCCGATGCGCGCTCGTGAGCGCGCACGGGGAGCGAGGAAAGGGGAGGCCGTCATATGACGGCCTCCTGGGAATTGACATCCGCGCTGTAGCCGTCATTCGGCTATGGCCGGATGTCAAGTGGTTAAGCACACAAATAACATTTGGACACATTTTAGGGGGTGTGTAGGGTAAAGTACTACAATGGAGCTGACAAAATACATTGTTGAGTGACTAGCCTAGGTGTGTATGGGCCCAGGATAGCATGCTGGGGAGGTTAGTGAAGGCAAATATGCATGAAAGAAAAAAAAGGAACTTTAAAAACTTCCAGCATACATGAGGATAAAGAGGACATTCACAGCATATTACAATCATGGTATTTATGGAATGATGAAATAAATACAATACATTTGCAATCATTAAATACATAGAATGTGATGTTAAAGGAGAAATCTTACCTTAATATAGTCCTTCTGCAGGACCTGAATGATGGCAGAACAGGCAGGGCCGGATTTGCCACAAGGCCACCGAGGCCAGGCCTCGGGGCGGCAGTGGTGTAGGGGCGGCGCCGCTCCTGCAGCGACTTCGCGGCCGCCCCCCTTTCGTGCTGCCCATTAAAGTCTATTATGGGCACCAGTGCCCATAGAAATGATGGCCGCGAGCCGACCACGCAACTGCGCATGCGCCGTTCCGAAGCCGGCCGGGCTCGGGAAAGCTCGTAAGCGCTCGGCCGGGCGGCGCATGCGCAGTAGCGTGATTGCGCCACTCTGCGCCATTTTTGAAAGGTAGGTAGTAATGTCAGCGGTGCGGCGGCGGGGGAGAGAGATGACATCTCTTCTCATGGCAGGCAGCATGGCAAGGGGCATCCCAATCTGGTGGCAAGTGACATCCCCTTCTGGTGGCAGGCATGGTGGCAAGTGACATCCCCATCTGGTGGCAGGTAGCGTGGCAAGTGACATCCCCATCTGGTGGCATGCAGCGTGGCAAGTGACATCCCCATCTGGTGGCAGGCAGCGTGGCAAGTGACATCCCTATCTGGTGGCAGGCAGCTTAGCAAGTGACATCCCCATCTGGTGGCAGGCAGCGTGGCAAGTGACATCCCCATCTGGTGGCAGGCAGCATGGCAAGTGACATCCCCATCTGGTGGCAGGCATGGTGGCAAGTGACATCCCCATCTGGTGGCAGGCATGGTGGCAAGTGACATCCCCATCTGGTGGCAGGCAGCGTGGCAAGTGACAACCCCATCTGGTGGCATGCAGCCTGGCAAGTGACATCCCCATCTGGTGGCAGGCAGCGTGGCAAGTGACATCCCCATCTGGTGGCAGGCAGCGTAGCAAGTGACATCCCCATCTGGTGGCAGGCAGCGTGGCAAGTGACATCCCCATCTGGTGGCAGGCAGCGTGGCAAGTGACATCCCCATCTGGTGGCAGGCATGGTGGCAAGTGACATCCCTATCTGGTGGCAGGCAGCGTGGCAAGTGACATCCCCATCTGGTGGCAGGCAGCGTGGCAAGTGACATCCCCATCTGGTGGCAGGCATAGTGGCAAGTGACATCTCCATCTGGTGGCAGTCATAGTGGCAAGTGACATCTCCATCTGGTGGCAGGCATAGTGGCAAGTGACGTCTCCATCTGGTGGCAGGCATAGTGGCAAGTGGCATCTCCATCTGGTGGCAGGCAGCGTAGCAAGTGACATCCCCATCTGGTGGCAGGCATAGTGGCAAGTGACATCTCCATCTGGTGGCAGGCATAGTGGCAAGTGACATCCCCATCTGGTGGCAGGCATAGTGGCAAGTAACAAGAGATGGTGGCAAGTGACACGCTCAGGGCTCCCAATGATTCTGCATTATGGTGAGTTGAACTATTTCAGTTTATATTACAATGTAATGATAGAAATAATGTGTTTCAATCATCCTGACACCATAACAACCATGGTGCCGGGGATGATTGAAGCACTAACACCAGCCATTGCCTTGAAAAATTGCCTGCGAAAAATCCTTACCCCTCGCGCGCTTACCCTGAAGTATTTTTAGTCTGTACAATTAAAGCCAGTTATTTTCAGTGTTCTCGTGTATGGAGATATGTTTTTAATTGATCTATTGTAGAAGTCATCGATAAAGGACGTGGTGTGTGTGTATGTGTGTGTATGGGGGGGGGGGGGCATTGAAGGACCCGGCCTTGGGGCGGCAAAGGGAGTAAACCCGGGCCTGAGAACAGGTCTCTGGAATAATGATCCCCAGAGCCTGGGGGGAGATGCCTTTCGAGAACTTAATGTCCTGCAGACTTCTCCCCATTGCCAAGTACCGCAATGTGGTGACTAGCCTCTGTTTGGGAGTGATGGCTTGCTGCATGCAGGTGTCCTGCCTTGTAATATAAGGGGACAGCAAAGCCAACAAACAGTGAAAAACGGGCCCGTCATCCGGAGATAATTCCTGAAATCATCAGGATTATTCTCATGGATCTCCCGCAACAAAGGCATATGAGAGAATTGGTCAACCTGGAGCAACCAATTCTTCGTCCATGAACTCCTCCCCGCCCTGTTTTTGGACTGGACTTGGGTCAAAGTAAGAACCCCAACACCAAGCCCCTGCACAGCGCGAACGCTACGATGAGTACGTACCCGCAACATGGCTTCAAAATGGTCGGCTGGTCAGAACGAACTAACAGAACGCACTGAAAATCAGAAAGGCCTGTGAAGAGCGAGCTGAAAATCAGGAACAAGCGGACAAGAAGGCACAGAAAATCAAATACGTAATATAAAAATACGCACTGAAAACCAGATGCGAACTGACTACACGCACTGAAAGCCAGATACGAACCCACAAGCACAAACTGAAGAGCAGTAACAATCCCGTGGGCTACTTCCGGGTATCGTGGCTCTGGTGCTGTGATTGGCTGGAGCTGCGATGACGTCACTCCCGTGCATGCGCGCAGGAGCCGCCAGTAATGGCACACAGACTGAAGCAACAGCACATATGTGCCGTTGCTTCAGTTTGCCTCAGTGCACATGTGCTGATGTCATCGGCACATGCAGGGGACAGGGGATATCTCCTGAACCGTGCAGGTTTAGGAGATACCCTGGGTAGTTACAGGTAAGCCTTATTATAGGCTTACCTGTAGCATAAAGTTGTTGTAAAGGGTTTACAACCACTTTAATAACCTGTCATACATATATTTTTATTATTATTCATAAAGGATAAGTACACCTTTGTTCACTTTTTTTTTCTTTCTAAATTCCAGCTCCCCTATGTACCAATATAGCATTCATGTACTTTTTTTTTGCAAAAATATCAACGCTTTCCATTAATTCTACATAAACTTACTTTACTTGTCCTCATCCATGTTTCCAGATGTATCCATTTGTAATGCCTTACTTCCTGGTCAGACTATAGGTTATGACACAGAAAGAAGTTGACTAGCATCACCACCCTGCATCATCCACCCACCCACTCCCAGGTGCACATTTTTTAAATGAAATGCAATCAATCAGTGATCACCCTTCTCACTAAATAAACAATATAAAATCAGATTGCATAGTGTATGGCCATCTTTATACAAGTACATAGAAGGGAGTGGACAGAAACACTCAGCTATCAAGCCCCGTTCACATCTCTGCATAGCGGGAACTCGCATTTCCACATGTGTTTTTTGGGGGGGGTTTTAGTGGAGAGGCATTTTGGACCACCTGAATGGGCTGCCCTACACACAGCAATCGCCCCAAAGAAGCTTCAGAACTCTTTTTATTGAACGGAGCTTGGTGCATTTTTTACTGTGATTTTTGGTGAAACGCATTTCTGAAATGCAAGGAAATGCACAGATGTGAATGGAACCTCATTGTTTTTTTGTTATCGCATCCATTTCACTTTCAGGCCCCATTCACATCTAGCATAGTGGGAGAGCACATTTTGTAGCTAGTTTTGCCTGTGACACGCATAGAGCAGCCTGTAGATTTCAATTGGCTGCACTACATGTGGTTAATGGGACATTTTAGCGTTTTGTGAGTTGCGTGTTTTTTACTGTACGTTTTTGCAAAATTTGCCCCTCTATTTTTTACATGGCAAAATGTGTGTTTGCTTCTGTGTTTGGTGTACCATTAACAATGAATGACACTGAAAGCACAACTAGTAATTTTAGGTGTATAAAGATGGCCATACACTATACAATCTGATTGTACAAACATCCATGAGAACAGTGAAGTAACTGCCTGTAGAATTAATGGAAAGCGTTGATATTTTTTGCAAAAAAAGTACATTAATGCTATATTGGTACATAGGGGAGCTGGAAGTAGAAATAAAAAGGTGAACAAAGGGAAACTTTGCCTTTAAGTTTAATCTTGCACAGCTCTTTTATTTGGCATTTTGAAGTGTGCAGGAGATGAGAGATGAGATAACAGATGTGGATAGAGCTGTAGTACTGAAAACAGGAGAAAGGTTTGCTGGGTTCTGTAAAGTTCACCATACACGATAAAATCTAATTGTACAATCTACTTTAGATCCTACCATCAACTATGTAGTGTAAGGGCCTGCCTGATTGGCTATAGAGTGATTGACTAGATAGGGGTTTCCTCCAATTATATAAATTTAGTAAATATAAAGGAGATTGTATAGGGTATGGCCACCTTTATAAACCTAAAATTACTAGTTGTGCTTTCAGTGCCATTAATTGTTAACGGCACACCAAACACAGAAACAAACACACATTTTGCCATGTGAAAAAACGAGTGGCAAATGCTGCAAAACGCACAGTAAAAAACATGCAACCCACAAAACGCCAAAATGTCCCATTAACCACATGTAACCCTATGCGTGTCACAGGAAAAACGAGCCACAAAATGTGCGCTCCCACTATGCTAAATGTGAATGGGACCTGAAAGTGAAATTGGTGCAATAACACAAGAACAATGAGGCTCCAATCACATCTGTGCATTTCCTTGCATTTCCGAAATGTGCTGCACCAAAACACACAGTAAAAAACGCACCAAACTTTGCTCTAAAAAAGAGTTCTGAAGCTTTTTTGGTGCAATTGCTGTGTGTAGGGCAGTCCATTCAGGTGGATGGGCTGCCCTATGTGTGATGAGTGAAAATGCTCCCCACCTCGCTAATAAAAAAAAAGATGCATGTGGGAATGTGAGTTCCCGCTATGCAGAGATGTGAACAGAGTTTGAGTGTTTCTTTCCACTCCCTTCTATGTACTTGTATAAAGATGGTCATACACTATGCAATCTGATTGTATATTGTGCATTTTGTAAGAAGGGTGATCACTGATTGATTGCATTTCATTTAAAAAATGTGCAGCTGGTAGCAGGTGGGTAGCTGATGCAGGGTGTGTGCTAATGAGGTCATCTGGTCAACTCCTTCCTGTGTCATAACCTATAGTCTGACCAGGAAGTAAGACAATACAAATTCATACATCTGGAAACATGGATGTGGACAGATAAAGTAAATTTATGTAGAATTAATGGAAAGCGTTGATATTTTTGCAAAAAAAAGTACATGAATGCTATATTGGTACTGGTTTCTGGAATTTAGAAAAGAAAAAAGTAAACAAAGGTGAATTTATCCTTTTAGGTCTCCAAAAATTTTTTTCTTTTGCATAATTTTATTTAAAAAATGACAGCTGTCAAAAACCAGCACGTTAATTACAAAAAGAAATTAAAAGAAGAGCAAGCAAGAGTTGTAAGTGGTCTTTTCTGTAACCTTAACAGGACATTTGTTGAGTTATACAAATAGAGAAGGAGACTTCCTAGAAAAGAATCTTTATGCTTCTCTGAAAAGAAATTTCCCAGCATGTTTTAGAAGGAAGTCATGAAGGAAATGCGTTCATTTCTTGTTTATACAATAGACTTTTTTTTACTACTAAAGGATTTACTATAAAAAAAGATTTGTAACATTTTGAGGATGTGACATAGATATTACGGATGTTTTTTGTTAAAAAAAAGTTTGGATCACAGTGTTCAAAGAAAGTACATTTTCCTTGTTCGTTTACTGGTTATTTGTAAATGCTAATACAGGGAGTGTTCAATTTATTAAATGTACTATGTGTACTCCTTTCCAAGTAAACAGATAAGTTGTTGCTTTGGAAACCATGTCTATAAATTTCTTGTGGCCAGAAATTAAAGTGGATGTAAGCCCAATTTTTTTTTTGTGATGTCATACTGTAGAGTATAAGATTTCCTATCATTTGAGCCCAGTCTTGCCACACAGAGTTAATCCATCTCTGAGCAATCCTCTTTTATTGTTCAGTGAGATCAATCTTAACAAACTGAGAAAAACTTTGTCAAATCCTCCCCCTTGCTGTGAGTGACAGCCTAAGACACATGCATTATTCTTTAATTCCCTCCCCCACTCCTTTCTTCAGCAGCTCTGCAAGGATTGGCTGTTCCACATCTCAGCATGATTTGGCATGCTGAAGTCATGTGGTTACTTTCCTGTCTTCTCACTGGATGTTAGAGATCATAGCAGAAGTTCAGTGTTAGAAATACACAGGAGAAAATGCATATTGACAAGGGGAGTGTAGAGGTGAGCGGGGAGTTTACTGACATCACAACTCCACCCACCAAGCTCCAGACAACAGACCAACCCACAGAATATGCAGTTTTTTGGGTCTAATAACAGACAGAGAGGAGACATTTGACAGGTAAAGATACATGCAGGAGGCATGCATATCCTTATAGATAACCCCTATGGCAGTAGTTTAGAAAGGATGACATTGGGTTTACATCCACTTTAAGATTGACACTTTAAATCAGGGGTCTCAAACTGGTGGCCCTCCAGCTGCTGCCTTTTTGAGTCATGCTTGTAACTGTCAGCCTTGCAATGCCTCATGGGACTTGTAGATTTGCAACAGCTGGAGGGCTGCCAGTTTGAGACCCCTGCTTTAAATGGACACAAACTGATAACACCACTGGCCTTTATACCATTTACAGTATATCACACTCAGTAAAGATTTTTCCATTTGTATCATTCTATGCATTGACTGCTTTACCTTGAATTTATGTTATCTTTATTTTCTACATCTCAATAGCAACATAAGTAAAACAAAGAAAAACTATTAAACTAGTTGTATGCATTCAACATTGTACTTGCTACATACTGTATGTCCGATTTGTATATAATATAATACTCACTGAGCAGAAATGACAAAACTAGGCTTATCCAGGCTTGAGGTCAATACTGTGGGGTTGCAGTTCACAGTCCCCCACCGATCTAATGCAGGAATTTGCCAGGCCACATGCTTTGTAACTATATTTAACTGCTCAGCATTTGCACTTAGGTCAACTGGCTTGGAAGGACCAAGTATGGGGGCTGTGTTTGATGCTGGCCACCTCACTTTAAATGGGTGGGTTCCCATCCACCATTTTTCAGTGTAGTTTAGGGATAGTAGACAGTTTGTTTGTAGGTACGGTATGCTATTTTGGGTGTTTCCATTATGAAAGCGGCCCATACAACCGAACCGAACCGTTCCATTCAGGGTCCTGCTTCAGATGTGGGGCCATAGAAAATGGAACGGTTCAGTTAGGGCAGAGCTACGATACATTACACTGATTGGTGGACGTGTGACGCCATGACGGCATTTTTTCTAAACCCACGTATGGCCCCTGTCGGTCCGACTTGCAGTGGAAACGCTCGCCTGAATAGGCCGGACCATTCTAGGCCTTCCAAACCGATCCGACCCGAACCGATCCGCTCGGTGGAAACGAGGCATTAGTTGTTTTTAGGGATGAGAATCAACACAGGGTTCACCACAAATTACAGCGGTACCTTGGTTCACCAACCTAATTCTTGAAAAGACTCTGGTCGCGAACCGAATTGGTTGTGAACCGAGGCAAATTTTCCCATAGGGTTCAATGTAAATCAGGTTAATCTGTTCTGAACGTCTTTTTTTTTTTGTTTATATATACAGTAAAATGATGAAATGTATGTACAAAAAAAAGGATTTTAAATATATATTACATATGGTCTTTTACATTAAGCTGACCTCTTTCATGTGTACATCTCTCCTCTTTCAAACTTGTTTGAAACAATCCCAACCCCCAATTTAAATGACTAATCTAGGGCCAGAAAACAGCACTGTGCATCCAGGAAAAGATCATCTGAGGGCATGATAAAGTTGTAGAATTTATATGAACGGTTTTTCCATGATTCTCAATCAAGTGAGCCTACCCTCATGGTAGTCAGGGGGCAGAAACCCCTATCTGAATGGACAGGTTCTCCTAATGCTGCGTACACACGAGCAGACTTTCCGGCATATTTGGTCCGGCGGACCAGAGTCCGCCACACAATCCGATCGTGGGTAGGCTCCAGCAGACTTTTTTTCCCCAAAAGTCCTAAATATGTTTCAAATCTTAGTCCGCCGGACTCCGTTCCTGACGGAAAGTCCGTTCGTCTATATGCTGGTCCGGCGGACAGGGTATTGCATCTCGCGCTTGCTGCAATAGGAAAAACAAATTTTCCTATTGTGGCAAGCGCGGGGCATCCCAGGCCCTTAGGCCTGGTATGGATTTTAAGGGGAACCCCCTACGCTGAAAAAACGGCCTAAAATCCATACCAGACCCCGATCCGAGCACGTAGCGCGGCTGGTCAGGAAAGGGGGTGGGGAAGAGCGAGCACCCCCCCCCCCTCCGCCGCATGCCCTCAACATGGGGGGGTAGGTGCTTTGGGGGAGGGGGCGCCCTGCGGGGCCCCCCCACCACAAAGCACCTTGTCCCCATATTGATGAGGACAAGGGCCTCTTCCCGACAACCCTGGCCGTTGGTTGCCGGGGTCTGCGGGTGGAGGGCTTATCGAAATCCGGGAGCCGCCTATAAAAAGAAGGCCCCCAGATCCCGGACCCCCACCCTATGTGAATGATTATGGGGTACATGGTACCCCTACCCATTTACCTAGGGAAAAAGTGTCAATAATAAAACACACTACACAGGTTTTCAAAATAATTTATTAGGCAGATCGGGGGGGTCTTCCTCCGGCTTCGGGGTTCGGGGTCTTCTTCCGACTTTGGGGGTCCCTCTGGTTCCTCTTCCCTGCTCTCTCTGGTCTCTTCTCCCGGTGTTCCAGTTCTTCTGCCAGCTCCTCAGCTGTCTTCATGCCGCTCTTTTGCCAGCGGAGGCCTGGACTTCTGGCTTCTGGCCTTCTCCCCTCTTCTCTTCTCTTCTCCAGATGTTGACACAACGGTCTCTCCAGCTGGAATGCTCTGTGAGCACTCTGATGTGACTTATATAGGCGGAGACCCCGCCCCCTTATGCCATCACAGTCCCTGGGCATGCTGGGACTGTGACATTTTGGGGGGCGTGGTCAACGGCAAAAGGGGGCGGGGTCTCCACCTATATAAATCACATTGGAGCGCTCACAGAGCATTCCAGCCGGAGAGACCGTCGTGTCAACATCTGGAGAAGAGAAGAGGGGAGAAGGCCAGAAGCCAGAAGTCCGGGCCTCCGCTGGCAAAAGAGCGGCATGAAGACAGCGGAGGAGCCGGCAGAAGAACTGGAACACCGGGAGAAGAGGCCAGAGAGAGCGGAGAAGAGGAACCGGAGGGACCCCCGAAGTCAGAAGAAGCCCCCCGAAGCCCCCGGAGCTGTCTAATAAATTATTTTAAAAACCTGTGTAGTGTGTTTTATGATTGACACTTTTTCCCTAGGTAAATGGGTAGGGGTACCATGTACCCCGTACTCATTCACATAGGGTGGGGGGCTGGGATTTGGGGGCCTTCTTATTATAGGGGGCTCCCAGATTCCGATAAGCCCCCCGCCCGCAGACCCCGACAACCAACGGCCAGGGTTGTCGGGAAGAGGCCCTTGTCCTCATCAACATGGGGACAAGGTGCTTTGTGGTGGGGGGGCCCTGCAGGGTGCCCCCTCCCCCAAAGCACCTACCCCCCCATGTTGAGGGCATGCGGCCTGGTACGATTCAGGAGGGGGGGCGCGCGCTCGTCCCCACCCCCTTTCCTGACCGGCCGGGCTACGTGCTCAGATCGGGGTCTGGTATGGATTTTAGGGGGGACCCTACGCCGTTTTTTCGGCGTAGGGGGTTCCCCTTAAAATCTATACCAGACTTAAGGGCCTGGGATGCCCCGTGACTGGGCTCGCAATAAAAGCGGCGAGATTGACTTCCTTTTCTAGTCCCGTCGTACCCGAGTCACGTTCAAAATGAACGGACTTGTCCATGTGTAGGCTGGTCCGTTCATTCTGAAAGTCCGCCGTAACTCTGGCGAAAGTCCGTCGGAAAGACGGGCGGACCTAGCCTGCCGGAAAGTCCGCTCGTGTGTACGAGGCATAAGACTCTCCTATCCCTTCTGTATTGAACTCTACTGTAATTGTGCTGTCCCTCTCTACATTGTAAAGCGCTGCGTAAATTGTTGGCGCTATGTAAATTCATAATAATAATCTTGCACTGCTCTTCTCAATATGAACGTGTCAGAGCAGGAAAGATGGCCGTGACTCGTGGCCATTCTATACAGTGACAGAACACACAGGAAGTAATTGAACAGTTGACAAAGCTTTCCTCTTCCTCCTCCCAGGCACAATGTAGCCAGTTGTCTGCAATTTTTGCTCTTCTGTTAATTACTACCTAGCCCCACGATCTGACATTGAGAATTCAGCAGTGTTAATTTAATTGACAAAAATATTTTCAACATCATTTTCGTCTGAGGCATGTTTCAAGTGATGAATATTATGGGGGGGGCGTGGTCACCTGGTTGACCACGCCCCCTAAAACGTCACAGTCCCAGCATGCCCAGGGACTGTGACATCATAAGGGGGCGGGGTCTCCGCCTATATAAGTCACAATGGAGCCCTCAGAGAGCAGTCCAGCCGGAGAGACCGTCGTGTCAACATCTGGAGAAGAGAAGAGGGAAGAAGACAAGAAGCCCAGAAGTCCAGACCTCCGCTGGCAAGAGAGCGGCCTGAAGACAGCGGAGGAGCCGGCCGAAGAACTGGAACACCGGGAGAAGAGGCCGGAGAAAGCGGAGTAGAACCAACTGGACACAGGGAGAAGAGGAACCGGAAGAAGACCCCCGAAGCCGGAGGAAGACCCTCCCCGGAGCTGTTTAATAAATTATTTTAAAAACCATGTACCATGTACCCCATACTCATTCACATAGGGTGGGGGGCCGGGATCTGGGGGCCCTCTTATTATAGGGGGCTCCCGGATTCTGATAAGCCCCCCGCCCACAGACCCTGACAACCAACGGCCGGGGTTGTCAGGAAGAGGCCCTTGTCCTCATCAACATGGGGACAAGGTGCTTTGTGTATGGGGGGCCCCGCAGGGCACCCCCTCCCACAAAGCACCCCCCCATGTTGAGGGCATGTGGCCTAGTACGGTTCAGGAGGGGGGCGCTCGCTCGTCCCCACCCCCTTTCCTGACCGGCCGGGCTGCGTGCTCGGATCGGGGTCTGGTATGGATTTTGGGGGGACCCCCATGCCGGTTTTTCGGCGTAGGGGGTTCCCCTTACAGTTCCATACCAAACCTAAGGGCCTGGGATGCCCCCCGCGCTCGCCGCAATAGGAAAATTAGTTTTTCCTATTGCAGCGAGCGCGAGATGCAATACCCTGCTCCTCCGTCATATCTGGTCCGTCAGACCAGCATACAGACGAACAGGCTTTCCGTCAGGAACTGAGTCCGGCGGAGTCACGACGTAAAGATTTGAAGCAAGTTTCAAATCTAAAGTACATCGGATTTCCGACCGAAACGGTCCGTCGGAAGTCCGATGGAGACCACACACGGTCGGATTGTCCGCCGGATTTGGTCCGGCGGCGTCCGTCGGACTTTTGTAGGCGAAAAGTCCGACCGTGTGTACGCGGCATTACTTCCTTTGCAGCTTTGGCTGTTCACCCTTCTACACCATGACTAGCATCCATTAGCATATTCTCCAGTGTGAGATGAATCTTTTGCAGAGGAATTTCCAGGAGGAAACAGAAAAAAAAAATTGTCCTGAAAGACTGATGAACTTCTTAAGTCCGTGTTGACTACACTAGGAATTCAAGAACAAGCTAATCAATTATCTATACATGATCAGATTAATGAGGGTCTGCAAGAAAAGAAGATCTGTACAATTCCTGGGAATGAAACACTGAAAGTGTATTTTTCCCCTCAGGCCTTAGAAGGAAATTCCCCATTTTGGAAGATGATTCTAAGTTTTAGGACAAAGGTTTTTAGTTGGACCCCTATTTCAAAAATATGGAACTTCTTAAAGACTCCATAAATAAGAAAACAGAATCCTTGCTGGTTAAACCACATTAAGCTTTACAGAGGGAAAGTCTGGCCTCCGACTGATCCTATACTGTATATTACAATAGAGGAAAGCACTTGGGAGCTGAGGGTCCCATCTAGTACAAATAGTTACTGTGGGCTAGTGAAACAGGCAATGGGCAGAAAACTCTCAAATTTGAGGGAGCTGCTACCTTCCCCCTACTTTTATCGTTTTATCCTTGCTAGAAGAAAAAATGCACACAAATCAAAGTGTGTCAAAAAAAAAAAAATTAGAAAAGAAAAAAAAAGCTAAATCAGGGTTTGATCTAGATCACTGTCAGTAGGTGAATGCCCTTACTTCATCTTGTCTCCAAATTGCCCAGAATCCCATCAGAGTTTTCTCAAACAATGCCACAGCAGTGACCTACATAAACAAACATGGAGCTCATTCTGTTCTTTGCAGAAGAACATCTCTTATCCCTACCTGTATTTTGTTTCAAAGGATGTCAGGTCACCTTGAGGCTAGGTGACAGATGCACTCTGTAGGAGTCAGAAGTGCACCGCTAGGTAGTGGACCCTAGGACTGACTGCTGCGGATTGAACCCTGGGAGGTTCAGGAAGAAGGTCTACTGGATCACTGACACAGATCCCACTGGGAGCTAGAGCATAGATTCCCCAGGGCGTGGAGTCTAAGAGCCAGCAGGTGTTCACCAGAGCCTCTAGTGGTGAGGATGGACTGCGCTGCAGTCTGGCTCCAGGTTGTGGCCCACAGGGTCTCACAGCTCACGCTCATGGTAGACTACAGGAGAAGAGGAAGGAGGCAGCAGGCTGGAACAACAAGGAAAGTAAGGAAGAAGCCAAAGTCGGGACACAAGCAGACAAGGACAACAGAGTTCACGCCAAGGTTCAGGGTCACAGGCAAACAGGGATGGTCGGGGACACGCCAAAGGTCAGGGTCACGAGCAGACAGGAATAGTTAAGAACAGGCCAAAGTCGGTAACTGGAATCAGATGTAGGAAACACAGCAAGTACACACGAAAGCTAGCACACAATGGTTGATCAGCACTGCTGGCTTGCAGTGCACAGGTTAATATAGGGTTCCCTGATAGGAGCTGGGATGGAGCCATGCTAGAGGAGAGTTTACAAAAGCAGTCAGGTGAGGGTCAGCTGGTCTCTAGAGATGAACACATGGAGACAGGTAAGCTGACAAACAAAATCTATTGCATAACCATGACAAAGGAATACTAAACTTCCTTGGCACAGATTATCTAAGTGGGAAAGAGGTGAAGCAATCCCAATGGCAACTAAATCCACATGTTTTTCTGAAAATTGTGCAGAAATAGGAAAATACAACATAGACTTTCAGGACAAATGCTCAACTAGAAAAAGGTTTGTTCCCTAGAAGAGCGGGATGAGTCTGCATGTGCTTTCTCATTAATGGAATTCCAGTCAGCTTATGCATGTCCCCCTCGACCTATCCTCCTCGAGGTAGTCCAGAAAACATTGACAGAGAAAGCTAGGTTGATACCGATCTCCCTCTTCCCACAATGAAGACTGTGGTTTGGCAGTCTCCAGAAGTTGAGTGTTTACATGCCTTGGATTCTGGCAGAACTACCAGATTTGATTCATTAGGGTCCGGTCCTGCACTCCAGAGTAAAGATACTAAAATAGCAGCCTGGAATTTGAAGCAGAAAAAAGGTTACACATGCGATTGAAACAGTTTGCAAATCATTTACCTTATGGTTATCTAAAAAAAAAATTAAAAGAACCCCAAAGTGTTATTGCTTCTGTTCTAGATTTCCTTCTAGAAAGGTCAGGGAAACATTAGTAGGTTAACACTCTGAAAGGTCAGGAAGCAGCTCTTTTGTACATACATGCCAAGAAATCAAATTAGCAGAGAATCCTCTCATCAGGAGGTTATTGAAATCTTTAGCCTGAACCCAGCCACTCAGGAGCAACACATTTCCTGTGGAATTTAGCAGTGGTTCCTGGGGTGTCACAACATTTTCCATTTGAACACAGTACAACCTTAAACAATCGTGGCAGAGGATGATGGGCTTGTTGAAGCGGATGGGACTGCTATTATAGAATCTGATTCAGCTGCTGGACTCTTGAAGAAGATATCAAGGGATGTTTGTACAGCGCTTTTCTTTATCTCATCATAAATAGCCCTGTAGCATCTCAGGCCTTCAGTAACTGTACGATAAACTTTCGTAAACCTCTCTGTATCAGAATCTTGCTCCTCTAACTTTGCCATTCCTCCTTTAATGATATGAAAAGCATCAGCTAACTGTTTTGTAGAAAACTTTTTCAATTTTGGAGTTTCTAGGTCCTGGTTTTCTTCCCTAAATGCTGTCATCTGCTGCTCTAGTTCCATAAGGTCTTCATTGGTTAGTTCTTTGCCATGGGAGTCGAGTAACTCGATGATATCATTTTCACTGATGTCCAACTGCAGTTAATTACCAAAAGCAACCACAGCTTGCCTGGTTGTGGCAATATTTTCATCTGTAAACCCCAGAAATTCTTGTGTGAATTGGGTGCACAATTTGTTTCAAACTCCACTTATATTTGTTTCTTTTACTTCAGCCCAAGCATCAGTAATATTTTTGATGGCATCATAAATGTAATATTTTTTCCAGAACTCTCTTAAGGTCATCTGATCTTTTAGGGTAGCCATGACAGCTTGAGAGAATGTCCTCCGTAAATAATAGGTCTTAAAGGAGGCTATGACTCCCTGATCTATTGGCCGAAGTAGCGATGTGGTGTTGGGGGGGGCAGAAATACCACCTTTACATTGTGGTGCATGTCAGCTGAAGTGTTTGGATGTCCAGGGGCATTGTCAAGGAGAAGAAGAATTTTGAAGGGAATGCCCACAAGCAATAACGTTCAACAGCAGGGACAAAATGGTTCGGAAACCAATCTTCAAAGACTATAACTGTAACCCAAGCCTTTGCATTTACCCTCCAAATAACTAATAAGGAAGAGATCCCTTAGTGACATTACGTAGTGCCCTTGGATTTAAGAAGTGATAGACTAGCAAAGGCTTGAGCTTTAAATTCCCAGATGCATTACCCCCAAGTAATATAGTCAACCTGTCCTTTGATGCCTTATGTCCTGGTGCACATTTTTCCTCTTTTGAAATGTAGGTCCTCTCTGGCATTTTTTTCCAAAACAAGCTAGTTTCATCTACATTAAATATTTGTTCTGGCATATAACCTCAGTTGTCAATAATATCTTTCAATAACTTGGGAAAATCATTTGCAGCACTTACATCGGCACTTGCTGCTTCACATTGAACTTTAATGTTATGCAAATTAGCTCTTTCTTTAAAGCGATTGAACAAACCTCTACTTGCACCAAATTCTTCATTGCAATCATCTTCTCTTGTTGGATGGGCAGCTTTTATATCTTTAAAAAGGCTTTGAGCTCTTGGATTAAAGAAAGATTGATAGGCATATTACGCTGATTTTGGTCTTCTATCCAAATTGTCAGCAGCCTTTCCATCTCGACAATTAAACCACTGCGTTGCTTGGTAATAATCGTAGACTGCATTGGGGTATGGCCTTTCACATGCTCCATTATTCTACATTTATCTTTTAAAATTGTTGCGATTGTTGACCGATTGTAGCCTAATGCTCTGCCAATAGAGGATAGAGTTTCAAGTTTTTCTATTTTTTTATTATTTCTACTCTATTTTCCATAGTGGTGGTTTTTCTTTTCTTTGCTGTTTTACCAGCACTTGCATCAGATTTTTTTTTCCACATGTTAAAGACAAAAAATGTGGAATGAAGTGCACTCTAGAAAAGAAGAACAAGAAGAAAAAAAGTGCAGCAGCCAGACAATTTATTACCAATTTATTTTAATAAGACAGGTACTGTTTAAAAACAGTCACTGTGGCGGCAAGATATAAAGATCATTGGTTGGATATGCCCGCTTGTTGTGCGTCCTCAGCCCGTGGTCCTCAGAGCCGTCCAGCACCGTGGGATCCAGTACAAAAAACAGGGCTAAAAGAGATTTAGAAGGATAGTTACATTCAGGACCAAGCATCTTCTGTAAAGTATAAACAATAAAAGATGGTATAAAACACACACACGATTGAATGGGAGCTCCACATAGGCAAATGACATGAGCTCATTCTGGGACACAGGGATAGAATGTATAGTAACACAGTCCAGCTATCACATAAGTTACAGGTACAAGTACAGGGCATATAGTAGTGGGCACAGAGAACAGCATGTAATCTCACCAGCTCCACAGGGGGTGTTTCTCCGGGTGCTTCTGGGCATGCAGTCTTGTATGTGGGGCGCACAGTACATGTAGTACTGCAGTGTGAGATGCTTCCCGTTCTGCAAGATGGCTACTCAGCAGTTTCTGGGACCAGCGTTAAATGCAAGCGGCCAGCAGTGATGTCATGCCGCCTCCGTTCGTAAGTAGGAGTCGCTCGCAACTCGGATGTTCTTAACTCGGCGACTGCCTGTATTTTGAAAGTTGCTGTTTTGTGCATTGGTATGTATTGGTACTCACAGACTTCTGTTTCAGGTGCTGGTTTGTCTTTCCTTAGTCTGCAGTCCTCATCTACTTCAACTGAAAGCAGTGCTGTGTTTGTTTTGATCAGCTATTTTACATTCTCGTTATAAATACTGCTATCCTTAGATTATACAAGGTAAGACATGAGAGCTTCACATTTATTTAAGTTACATGTCTTGTCACCTATGTTCTTCCAGCTCTTTGCAGTTCTTTTGTAGAGTTTACCTTGGGTTCATTATATATCTAACACTACATTTGAATGTTACTCCACCCATTTATCTTGTTCATAATTAATAAACATATACTAAAACATTGACCTAATTGACTTGTATCAAAACTGCAATTCACTATAGAAGTGAACATATATTTTGATATCGGTATGCAAGTGGTTTAGATTGGGTTGAGATTTAAAACATATAGAATTGTTTAAAGTATGGCATGACTCATGAGAAAATAATGATCTGTATCATTGCTTTCTGCAGGTTGTCACTAGTGTAAAATTAATTACATTTCTGGATATTATGTACAATGTAAAACCTTAAACATGCAATGCAAAATGAGACTTGTCTTTGAGCTAAATTTACTACTGTACTTTTTCATGTGACATCCTCCTTGTCAAAATTAAGGACTAGCCCGGACATGCATATCTGCTTTCCTACGAAACTCCTTTCTCATACTCATTTTAAAGTGCTAAAGGCAAACAATAAATTGAATATGTAATTCAGTATTCGTTTCATATACATCTTAATGACATCCGCATACAGCTCATCACTGAATTCATAAGATAGTCATGGGTTCATATTTGGTCAAATACTGTATAGCTACTGGCACTCTTCCAACCATAGCAATAGAGATATCTTATCAATGCAAACACTGAACCACATTAACAGAATTGTATGAATTACATTATCTTTCCTGTCAGTAACCCTACCTAAACCTGTTCAGAGATAAGAGAGTATTCATTTTGACCTTGTATTTGCAATAGTTTTAAAAGGGTAGACTTTAATGTGGCTTTTTTTTTTTTACCCAACATGGCATAGGCAGGGACGGACTGATAACTCATGGGGCCCCCGGGCAATAGGAGATTGTGGGGCCCCCAGGCAATCAGAGATTATGGGGCCACACAGTATACACACACACAGTATACAATCACACAGTATACACATACATATACACACAGTATACAAATGTAAAGACAGATGTAAAAAAAACACAGCTTTATACATATTGTCCCTGGTTTTACTGAGGCTGGCAACCCTGATGGGGCCCCCTAGTGGCCCAGGGCCCTCGGGCAGTGCCCGAGTGGCTCAATGGTCAGTCCGCCCCTGGGGATAGGGTTGTATGGTTGCTAAGTCTTCAGGTAACGAATGAACATTTAAACCAGACTCTCAGCCTATGGTATGCAAAGCAGGACTGGCAGCAGTGAGCCACTCAAAGTATAATAATTTAAGTCTAAAATAATTCCTGTTCCTGTTAATAGTATATTGATAAGATCTTTCTATTGCTGTTGGAAGAATGCCAGCAGCAATATGATACTTTAGAAAACCAATGACTTTCTTAAGAAGTGTGGAGTGGTTAGGGCTTTGTTTACTATAATGCTACTTATAGGACAGTGGCTAAAGCATCAAGATTGACAAAGGCAACACCAATACTCACAATGTACAAATTGTGATAATGTTTTCATTATTTTATTTTCCCCTTCTGTGCACCTATGAAAATGTGTGGCTAAATTCAGCAAGAAATTTGTAGTGGGAAGGGAATGCAAGGGTTAGAATGCTATTTATTGCCTAAGTAACTCATCCACCTTACAAACCGCTCAGTGTCTGCTACCCCTCTCTGCCAATCCCTCCATTGGCTGCCACTCGCCCACCGAATTAAGTTCAAAATACTAACAATAAGTTACAAAGCCATCCACAACTTTGTCCCCAGCTACATCACTAGTGTAGTCTCAAAATACCAACCTAATCGCCCTCATCGTTCCTCCCAAGACCTCCTGCTCTCTAGCTCCCTCATCACCTCCTCCCATATCTGCCTCCAGGACTTCTCCTGAGCCTCGCCCATCCTCTGGAATTACCTACCCCAATCTGTCAAAGTGTCTCCAAATGTATTCACTTTTAGGCGATCCCTGAAAACTTTCCTCTTCAGAGAAGCCTATCCTGCCTCCATCTAACAACTGCGCTATTTTCTCCATTGGCTCATCCCCCACAGCTATTACCCTTTTGTATAACTTGACCCTCCCTCCTAGATTGTAAGCTCTAACAGGCAGGGATCTCTGATTCCTCCTGTATTGACTGTCAGCGCTATATAAATCCTGTAAAATAATAATAACAATAATAAAGAAACTATCTGTTCAGTTGAAAACACTACCTATAAAACATTCTGTCTCCCACAGTGAGTTATAGCATGTTTTTTTACTAAAACCTACACTTCACAATACATCTAATACAGACAGCATCATCAGTCAGGTGTGTCTGGGGCAGTGTGATGTAAAAGTATTAGAATTTCTTTTTAGGTAGTTATTACTGTTTTTTTATTTGGTGGAGAGCTCTTTCCTCACTATCTATCCCTGTGACAAGACAAGAAATTAGTGGAATGGAATAAGTATTGTCAGGACAAGAAGGCATACTAAAATCCTGATAAATGTTCTACTTCCCTGCCATATTAAAAAAAAGTGTTTCTATACTGTCACTTGTGCCCATCATATGCAGCCACTTGTGCCCATCATATGCCGTCACTTGTGCCCATCAAATGCAGCCACTTGTGCCCCATCATATGCAGCCACTTGTGCCCCATTATATGCAGCCACTTGTGCCCATCATTTGCAGCCACTTGTGCCCATCATATGCAGCCACTTGTGCATCATAATATGCCGCTAATTGTGCCCCATAATATGCAGCAACCTGTGCCTATCAAATGCAGCCACTTGTGCCCATCATATGCCGCCACGTGTGGCCATTAAATGCCACCACTTGTGCCCATCAAATGCCGACACCTGTGCCCATAATATGCTGCCACTGTGCCCATCAAATGCTGCCACTTGTGCCCCTCAAATGCCGCCACTGTTACCCCCCAACCTGCCGTCAGCCCAGCACTTACCCCATCTTAGTGGCTGATCAGGCAACGGGTGATGGTGGTGAGCTGTGGGACAGCTCCTGTGTCCTCCATGCTTCCCCCTCCTCTGTTTTTCCATTCTGCTAGGCATCCAATAAGAGTGCCTGTGCCTTCAGCCAATCAGGTGACGGGTATTAAACCCGCGCTTCCTGATTGGTGGAGAGGCGGTACAGTGTTAGAAAAACAAATGTTCATTTGCTTTTCTAACACATCTGGGTGGACTGCGAGCGTAATGCTATGCGCTCCAAGTCCACCTTTTTTGAAGCCTATTAGAGCCCATGGCTCTAATCAGGTGCTTCAAAAAACACCCCCACTGCTGGAATTCAGGGACCCGTTGCCTGAAAAGGGGCCAGACGCCTGAATAGGGGGTGGCAGTGGCGGCCATGGATAGATTCATGCAATGCAATCTATGGATACTGCACAGAGGGGGTAGCGTGACAGAGGGGGCGTCGCCCGTGCTGCCTTAATGAACGGGCTGCCCCTGCTTGCCACCCAGACAAGAAGTGAAGGTAAATGTCCCCAGTGGGAACAAAGACAGCAATAAAAACCTAACAGGGATTTTAAAAACCTTTTCTCCTCTGTCAAAATATACATTAATTCTTTCAAATATTATTTCAGTTAATTTAAATGAAGGGATTAATTTCTTCTCAGTGCAATAGCCAGCTTCCACTCACAGTTCACACTGTATGCTATGAGTGGTCAGCACTGAGATAAGTAGACCAGCAAGCTCTCTGGTTTTTGCTCTGCTACATGCTACATTTTTCCCAGAGCTGTCAAAGAGATATGACATCAGTTTTTTTTTAAGTGAATGTACATAGAGCAAGTGCATTGCCTACATGAGTGACTGAAAATACATTTAGAGCCCTGTAGTTAAGACACATGTAAAATTACTAGAGATGAGCAGAATGACTTCACCACAAAAATATGTTTTTGTCTACGTGGACAGCTTGGGTAAAATTTTCTTGAAAAAAATAAATATTTTATGGCTTTGACATGGCACTGACATGGCAATCAAAGCCAACCCTAATGCCCCGTACACACGATCGATCATTCCGACAACAAAATCCATGGATTTTTTTCCGACGGATGTTGACTCGAACTTGTCTTGCATACACACGGTCACACAAATCTTGTCGGAAATTCCGAACGTCAAGAGCACGGTGACGTACAACGCGTATGACCAGCCGAGAAAAAGGAAGTTCAATAGCCAGTGTGGCTCTTCTGCTTGATTCCCAGCATGCGTTGAACTTTGTGCGTCAGAACTGTGTACACACGATCAGAATTTACGACAACAGATTTTGTTGTTGGAAAATTTGAGATCCAGAACGCAAATTTTGTGTGTCGGAAATTCCGATGGAAAATGTCCGATGGAGCCTACACACGGTCGGAATTTCTGACAACAAGCTCCCATCGAACATTTTCCGTAGGAAAATCCGAGCATGTGAGAATTACACTAATGCTAAATCTAACTGTTTGTTTTGTAACCAAGCTATGTGATCACCATGTAAGCTGACAGCTGCCACCATTTTTTCCTAGGTGCGCAAGAATTATGATTTTTAAAGTTGTTGCAAAAAAACTAGAGATTAAAAGAGCTTCCGTACCCCCTAAAAGACATTTAACACTCACTGGGCACTAAAATCACCAGCAGAAGCAGTAATAAACCCAAAAGAAGACATGTTTTATATTGCAGTTTACCAATTCTTAGATGTGATGGCTGCATTCCTTTTCTTTTTGGGATGTTTTATCTAGTGATACAGCCAGTAATATGTTTTCCTTTTTCAACAGAACAAGCTATCCTACAGATGTAGCATTTAGAGGATTAAGACAAACCATTTAACACTGATAGGGGTGCTTATAATAATCATATTTTATTTATTTATGAAAAAACTTTTTTTTATCCTAAAATAAAAAACAAGTTTGCTCTATAACTGCTTATAAAGTATTAGCTGAAGTGTTAGTACATCCAACACTCCCCTCCATCCAGAATAACAAAGCTGTTCAAAGGTGTCTCTGTGCTCTTTCATCCAGAGCGTTAGCTTCCTAATACAGGAGGAATGTAACTAGCCAAATCACAAGGTGAAAACAGAAGAAAGAAAGCCTACAAAAAATGTAATGCTGCCACAACATCCAATTATTTGCTGCAACATATTACATGAAACTCTCAATTTTATTCCTCTCTAATACTAACATTTCATAAAAACTGCTATGCACACTTACAAGATGGCTTACAATGCGTAAGGTCAGGCACTTGACATGGAGGAAATTGCTAGATTTCAGACTTGACATAATTAGGTAGGGCACAAATAAAAATTGCCAAATAAAATTTTTGAGAAAAAATACGTCTTGCTGCTCAACTACTCCCATACTACCTAAAGCCTAGGAGTTTTGTAACCAGAACTGATTTTATCATGTGATAATCTCTCACCATGTGTAGGCAGCTCTACATAGGCGTTTACACCATGCAAATGTAACAGTAAAGGAAACTTCAGTGCATATTTTGCTTTTTTTGTAATCCTACCTAAAACACACTGACACCAACTGATACTGGTACTAAATTTAAAAAATGTTTTTTTTTAATCCTACCTAAAACACACTGACACTGACATTGACACTGACACTGACTTTTGACCCTGACTTTTGACTCTGACCATGACCTTTGACCCTAACATTTACCCTAATCCCAATTCTGACACTAACCTTTTTATTATTTTTGCACACATTGTATATTTTGAAATATGAAAACAAAGGAATGTTTCATTTTCTCCATTCAGGAGGAGAAAAAAACAAAAACACAGGGGCAGGCTGAGCAGTAAATTATCACTTTAAAAGCCAATCAGAGGCTATCAGAGCAATCAGATAATTGAGAACTGGGCCTCCTGGGGCCTAGAGCTGCACGATTCTGGCTAAAATGAGAATCATGATTTTTTTGCTTAGAAGATAGATCACGATTCTCTTTACGATTCTCGCGGCGTAACATCATCTTTCACATTAAAACAAAAAAAAATTGGGCTAACTTTACTGTTTCGTTTTTTTTTTTTTTATTCATTGAAGTTTATTTTTTCCCAAAAAATTGCATTTGAAAGACCGCTGGGCAAATACAGTGTGACATAAAATATTGCAGCAATTGCCATTTTATTCCCTAGGGTCTCTGCTAAAATATATATAATGTTTGGGGGTTCCAAGTAATTTTCGAGCAAAAAATATTGATTTTAACTTAAGAAAGGAGTGTCAGAAATAGATTTAGACTTTAAGTGGTTAAACTTCCTGCATTTACACATTGGCAGACTGCCCGGATTATTTATTTACACAGAAGTTCTATCCCTTTGATCTAAGAAGGAAGCTTAGTTATAATGTTTCCAGTTAAAGACTTGGCAGCCTGCCCGGATGCTTTCTTTTGACAGCTGAGTGAGCAGATAGTTTCTCTACTTGTTTATATGAAAGAATCGGCAAAATCTGCAGGAGAGATCGTGGGGGGGGGGGGGGGGGTGAATCGAGATAACAATTTCTTAACGATTAATTGTGCAGCTCTACTGGGGCCGCCTGATCATTAGTACGAGACCCAGGAATCTCAGGGAGAGCCCGGGCTCTGTGCAGCGCAAACATGGATAAAGACCCACTTCCGTGAGGGCACATTTATGCATACGTTTATTGGGAATGTCTTTAATCCATCTAGCAATGGAGTATTTGGATGCCCTCTGTTTTCTTTTAGAGCCTGCATAAAAGATAAATTATTAGACTTACTCTAATTCTTTGTTGCTTCCAGACAAGTCAACCCTGCTCTCCTGACTAAGCATTAAATAAATGTTTTCTTTATCATTAGACTCATTATTCCAAAATGATGAAATCACTATTTCCTTAGGTCTGTAGAAAGGTGTGGCTATTTTAGGTATAAACATGGGTCAACTCTCAGAACATTTCTATCTAAAAAAACTAAGAAGGAAGGGACCAAGTAGACAGAGCTTGAATTTCACTCACTCTCCTATCTGTGGCTACAGCCACCAGCAAAACTGTCTTTAGAGTAATACATGTTTTTCTGACCAAGAAATCTATGTTCTGTGCAGTGTTTGAAAATGTTTAAGCATTTACATGTATCTGCATCTACATGCATAGGTAAACATAAATAATATGTTAAAGCAAACACCTGTCTACGTTGTATTTATTTATTCGTTTTGGCTAGTACCTACAGTACTGTGTGGTGTTAAAGCCACTGAAGTTTTTACTGCTGTCTGTATCCTCATTAGATGGATTTAATCTCACGTCTCTGAGACTGGAGTTACACTTAAAAAATGTACTGTTCCGACCTACAAACAAATTTGACTTAAGAACAAACCTACAGTCCCTATCTTGTTCATAACCCGGGAACCGCCTGTACAAAGCTGGTTGAGTAGTGATTCCACCTCTTAATTTATAAAAAAAGAAAAGCTACCACAAATGATGAGAGCTCTATTCCAATCTGGAGGAGCAAAACCTTATATAGGAATGGATAATTCAAATATGTTTTTTTCTTTCCTATTGAGGGGCACAAGTTGTCAATTAGCATTGGGTTATACTGCTGCCTACAGTAGAATTAGACACTGGCAAACAAAAAACTGTGGACTAGCCAAGAATAGCTCTTCTCACTAGCAGCATGCCTCAGGTTTTGCTAGTATCTAAGGTGGATGGATAGCTTTTATTCGGCTCTCCTGTGAAAGACCAATATATTTTTGCTAGCACTAGCACTAGTTTTTCTTTTACTTTTTTTTATTTACGATTATGTTAATGTTAGAGCTAGTGTCTTGAATAGCAGCCTTCCTCAGCCTAGGCTTTGGAATCCTGCATCCAGACCCTGCTGGACCAGATGTTGCGTGACTAGCCTGGTAATGACCTTCAGACACAGGGTAAGGTACTTTCCAAACATTGTTTTGGTAAAAGTTAAGTGTGGAGCACGGTCCAGAACTATTGGCATTGCCTCAGAGCATTCCTCGTCTGTGTACACTCACACTGTAAATAGACTGCCCAGGCTAAGCTCAGGGAGCTACCACATTTATTTTGGTTTTTGCTCTCTACTGGTTTCCATCACAGAAGGGGTTAATGCTGAGGGACTAAGCGATTATGTCATTTGCTGGGAAATGTGGTGATCCTGCTCAATGCTCCATCTTTCCCAACATTCAGTGTTGAGGAGCATCTCCCTGCTGTTGCTCTTGCATTGCAAGGAGCTATGTGAAACTCAAACTTCAGTCTTTACTTACTGCTCACCTACCGTGAGTTTGGTCACCTCCAGCCATCTGACCCTGATCTGCTACTAGTTGTTTGTGTTTTGTGAGTACCTGAGGCCTTACCTCATACCCTCAGCTTTACTTTGCTTAAACTGCCAAGTGTATGCTATAAACCCATGTAATAAACCAATATTCTTTACAGTTGTTGTATTAGATTTAAAAAAAAAATTCTGATCATGAATATTTAATATATAAAGACAGCTCTAAAGCTGTAATTTTAAATTATTTATATAAGTGTGCTGACTGCTCACTTCAACTCTCCCAATGAATATACTAAAAGTGTAACACGAATAAAGTGCATCAATACATATACAAACTTCTCATATAAAGTGCTTAATTCATATGGACATAAACATATGGAAAGTTCAAAAAATGTGCAGAAAAATGCAGAGGAAAAGTGCATAGTGTACAATAATTGTCACTGTAACAGTCAAACAATTACATTTTTCCACTTTAAAAAAATTTGCTTTGCTGACCGGGCAAAGTTTACTAAAAGCACTCGTATCTACCTCTCCCCTGACAAACAAACAATGGTTTCATAGAGTGGAGGACATCAGAAACATGGAGGAATTAACATGTTCACTGAAGGGCAGGGAAGAACAATGCAAATAAACCCTCCTTTTGGCTCTCTCCCCTCTGTTATTCCAGTCCCTCCCATTTTTTTGTTGGGATGTTTTTGATGTCCCCCATCCAGTCCACCTCTCTCTTCCATGTACTCTATTTTTCATGTTCTGTTCTTTCCCCTAATTCCTACTATTATTAATTCTTGGTGTCATATGCATGGATACATTTATTCAATTACGGTGGGCGTCATATTTCAATGACTGACCAGGCCACGGAGTATTGTCATTATGACCTTGCAAATATCATAGTTCAAGGTTTAACAAGTTTGCTACTCTGTTGTCTCTGGGAAATGAACTGCAGTTCAATCTGAGTGGTTTTCTGATGGTATTTATGTTACATATTTACTCAGTACATTGTTTTTCTGAGTGAAGCTACTTATTATTGCTGATTTATGTGCATTGTGCTCTTAAAGCTGAAAATGTTTTTCTGTATTTCAATACTCTTCTGTATATTGTAACATTTATAGATAAAGAATGCAAAAAAGGGCTCTTGAAACTATTGTGGTTGATCCCTTAATCACTAAATGATTGTATATTTTTTATATATAGAATTTTTTTTTATTAAAGATTTTCACGTAGAAACTAATATATCGTAACATAGTTAGGCTAATGATAATTAATGGAGAATTACAAGATATTATACAGCAGATATGTACATTAAACAGAGTCAGATATGCAACAAACATGTATGTGAGCACCTAAAGTGGCCCATGTGGCTAAAATTCTGTCTTTCTATCCCGCCATCTAGGTTACGCAACCTAATTAAAGCATAATTAGCACATATTAGAGGATATGAAGAAATCCAAACAGGAGCAAAAGAAAAGAAGGCTGAGGAATATTAAGGTAAGTATCATAAACAGATAAATAATCATATTAACAGCTTCAGGACCACCCCATAGCAGATTTACTGCTACAGGCCGTCTCTCCTGTGCAGGATCACGTATATATACACTATATTGTCAAAAGAACACTTGCCTTTACACGCACATAGTTACATAGTAGGTGAGGCTGAAAAAAGACTCACGTCCAACCTATGTGTGTGATTGTAAGTCAGTATTACCTTGTATATCCCTGTATGTTGTGGTCGTTCAGGTGCTTATCTAATCATTTTTTGAAACTATCGATGCCTCCCTCCCCCCGCTGAGACCACCGCCTGTGGAAGGGAATTCCACATCCTTGCCGCTCTTACAGTAAAGAACCCTCTACATAGTTTATGGTTAAACCTCTTTTCTTCTAATTTTAATGAGTGGCTACATGTCTTGTTAAACTCCCTTCCGCGACAAAGTTTTATTCCTATTGTTGGGTCACCAGTACGGTATTTGTAAGTTGAAATCATATGCCCTCTCAAGCGTCTCTTCTCCAGAGAGAATAAGTTCAGTGCTCGCAACCTTTCTTTATAACTAATATCCTCCAGACCCTTTATTAGCTTTGTTGTCCTTCTTTGTACTCGCTCCATTTCCAGTAGACCCTTCCTGAAGACTGGTGCCCAGAACTGGACAGCATACTCTAGGTGCGGCCGTACCAGAGTCTTGTAGAGTGAGAGAATTATCTCTTTATCCCTGGAATTAATCCCTTTTTTTAGTACATGCCAATATTCTGTTTTCTTTGTTAGCAGCAGCTTGGCATTGCATGCCATTGCTGAGCCTATCATCTACTAGGACCCCCAGGTCCTTTTCCATCCTAGCTTCCCCCAGAAGTTCTCCCCCTAGTGTATAGATTGCATTCATATTTTTGCCACCCAAATGAATGAATGAACTAATCGGTATAGAAAATGTTGAGCTGCCCCCTTAAATGGCAATAAAAAACAATGGTAAATTAAATTTAATCCTACATATCGGTTGTATACCAAAAATGGAGAGCCGACACGTAGGGTAAATTAAAAGGCGCTCAAAAACACTTTAGATGTAACTAGGTTGTACCAACATTTATGACAATGTCTGGTGATTAGGCAAATTCCCTGGATATATATATATGAAATATATATATCAGTGTATCTATAATGTGAAGTGATGGTGATACCCTTTATCTATGAATCAATCACCTGGGTGTGATACACCTCTAATGAGCACAAGCAATATGCAAAATAAAATTGTATACCTGACCGCATACAATAGTGGTGACACCCTCTAATAATAAGTTAGTCATCTGAATGTGCCATGCTGAATTAACAACATGCCTCAGAAGTGCATATAAAAAACAAAACAAAACTGTGCTAACACAAATTATATAGTAGTGATATGATCTAATTAGTGAATCAATCAGCGGAGTGTATCACACCCCTATCAATCGGCAGATTGACTAGGTAAAATTCATATGATTACCATAATAGTGATACCCTCTCCTAATGAATAGGTTATCTGTGTACGACACACTAAATGAATGGCGGACCACACACACAAAAAAACCTGCAAAAATAAAAGGATTAAATAAAAGAAAATTATCAACCTCTGTACTGTGAAATAATCACAAAACTTTTTAACGTGACAGCAATGTAATATGTGACAATCATGCATATGGTTCAGTTCATGCTGCAAAGTTCAAAACTCTAAATACAGTCCATGAATAGAACCAGCCTTCAGTGGGCTGTAGGTGATCTCAACTGGTGACGGTGAAAATAATAATAAATCCAGTGCTCCACACAAATGATTCTTCAGTGAAAAAATATCAACTTGTTGAGAAGCTCTGTGTTTCTTCCACCTCACCACTGTGCTAGTGAATCGCACTCTCCAGACCTGCACTCACCGAAATAGTGTGCCCGCACTCTCATGCAAGGCAAAACAAGCTTTCTTTACCACACTCATGGGCAAATATTGTATACGAGGTTTCACAGGAATGATGTTCAATGGATCCACATAAAAGAGAAGGAGTGCTCCAATAGTGTAATTCAGTAACAACAATTTATTAAAATCACTCCAAAACTTCATACATAGCACTCACATTTAGAAAACTTGAATAAGCTCAACACTTGTGATAAACTCCAAACTTCAACTCAGTGGATTCAACAATAACAATGGTCACGGCGGACCCGAGGTGTACAGCTGCTAGATGTGCTCTCACCCCTCCCTCGGGATACCTCCGTCTCTCCGTGCGCTCGTATCCTATTCTCCTGTGTGGCTACCAGCAAGTACGTCACAACTCACAGCCACGCTCCGACATGTTTCGTCATAGATCGACTTCCTCAAGGGATTGGCTGTGTTAGCTGTCACTCAACTCTTTTATCCCATCTAAAGTGCACGCCCACTGGGTTACGTCATGCGCATGCGCACACCTCGCGTCCCCGTGCGCTCAATACAATGAAATCTCACACAGCAGAAAGAACAAGGAATACAGGCATGAGTAGTTATACTACAAATGATTATGTTTGACAGAATAATGGCAATCTACCAAGGTAGAAGTATATAGAAGTAAAGCGCAAAGCCCCACACACATACAGCTACTGCTTCTATATCAGTCTGCAGTTGTATTGCTCTCTGACACAGCAAACCAACCGCCTGAAGATACTGATAGCCTATGCCATATATATCGCAAAGTTGCATCGCTAAGTGAATGACCAGATTAGATCTACTCTTTTACCAGTCGAGATCTCCAACTGGTATAAAAATACAATAAAATAAAATAAAATAAAATAAAATAAAAAAAATGGAATAAATTAAAAACTCCGTTGTGGCTTTTTAACATGATTAAATGCTATGATCTGACTATATATGTGATCTAATAAAAAATTATGAAATTAAATTATCAATATTGTTAAAATATCTAATATAAGTTTTAAAAAGCATAATGTATTCAATGTTGAATTCTGATTACAGGATAAATGCCAATGAAGAAATGAAATAATATACATGATATATAAATGTTCTATATGGATACCAACTACACACCCCCGCTGGTTATAACCTATATTGACAAAAGCCTCATGCGTATAAAAATCAATCAAAAAAATTGTTCACAATAAAAATTGTTCCCCCTTCTATAGATAGTTTAAAAGGATTCAATTGTGATCAAGATAACGATCACCATAATTGAATTTCAAGACATAATCTATGTCACAGAGACAATCACCCGTATCTTCCTTTTGATGGTGGGTTAGTTCCACTAGAAGGGGAACATCCTATTTTTTGTAGTATACCAGTCAGCGTGTATCCCACAAAGTATACCATCATGGAACAGGGGAAAATAAGGGGGGTTGTGTATAAGCCTACATCCCCTAATCCCCTAATGTAGTTGAAGACAGGGTAGGGACATGTATATAACATACACTCCCTAAACTATTCGCTGAAATATACCAGAACCTTAAAGGTAACATCCTGAAATAGGAGAGTTACCGTAGGTGAATTGACCATCATAAACCCAAGAGTAGACTATATATATAGTATTCCAAATCATAAAATACATAGCGGATAATAAGTAAAGATTGTAGATTAGAAGTCATTGATGAAGCAATTTAAATTAATTCAATGTTCAATCCTCTGGGAGTGAGGCTCTTCATCAAATATATCCATTTGGTTTCTCGCTGGGATAGGTCCCTCACTCTGTTGGATCCTCTCCAGGAGGGATGTACAGTATCAATCCCACAGAATTGTAATAATGATGGATCTTGTTGATGTTTTTCCCTAAAATGTAGGGAGACACTGTGGTACTTATATCCATTCTTGATATTCGTTAGATGTTCCGAGATCCTAATCCTCAACAATCTCTTTGTTCTCCCTACATACAGAAGGCCACACGGGCACCACATAAGGTAGACCACATGTGATGAATTACATGTGCTAAATTCCTTAATGTCAAAGGATTCTCCATCCCTATTGGTTACATTAGTGACTCCTCTGTGGTTGACTTTAACGGTCCTGCAGCAAATACACTTTCTACAACTGTAGAAGCCTCTAAAGTCAAATTTCAACAAGTTCTTTCCAGGTGGATCTAAAATCTTCTTAACTACATGGTCCCCAAAGTTTGGGGCTTTCCTGTAGATGAATGTAGGTCGAGTTGGTAACACCTCTCCCAGATGCCTATCCTTGCATAAAATATGCCAGTATTTCCTGAAAATATTTTCAATGTCTTTATACTGGCAATGAAAACCAGAAATAAAACCGAATTGGTGTCTGCTGTCACTAGAAGTATTCTCCGATTTTTTTAGGCACTGTTCCCTAGGCAATAATGCCACCTCCTGAGTGATTTTATTTAATTCATCCTCCCGATAACCTCTTTGTATGAATCTATTTTTAAGAACATCCGCCTGTTCTAAAAAATCTTCCAATTCGGTGCAGTTTCGGCGTACACGTAGCAACTGCCCCTTTGGGATATTCTTGATCCACGTCGGATGGTGGCCGCTTCTTATTGATAAGAAGCTGTTACGGTCAGTAGGCTTGAAATACACTTTAGTTTTCAATGTATTACCAAGTCTCTCAATAGTCACATCTAGAAAATTGACCGATGTGTTACTGATCTGGTGCTCCAATTTAATATTGTTAGAGTTGTTATTAAGTTCTTGTATAAAATTAATGGCCGAGTCCTCTGTCCCCTCCCAAATGAACAGGAGGTCATCAATGAATCGCTGGTAAAAAAGTAATTGGGGCCTTCTCTGGCTAAACACCTTTCTGTCCTCCCACTCTGCCATGAACAGGTTGGCTAGGCTGGGAGCATATTTAGCTCCCATTGCCACGCCAACCTGCTGGGAGTAAAAGTGTCCATCGCACCAGAAGTAACTATGAGACATACAAAAGTCAAGTGCGTGTCCTAAAAATCTTTTCTGTACACTAGGGATATCCTCTCTCTTACTTAAAGCCCAATTGAGGGCTAGGGCAGCATCTTCGTGTTGTATAATGGTGTATAGGGAGGCCACATCAGCTGTCACCAAATACACTCTCGACGAGGTCTCCAATTTTACATCACTAAGTAGTGCCAATAAGTCGCTCGTATCTTTCAAGTAAGCTCTAGTGTTCTTGACACTCGGCTGAAGAAATTTATCTAGATATTCACCCAACCTTGCCGTGACAGAACCAATTCCATTCACAATTGGCCGGGGCGGCGGGCACTGTGCGTTCTTGTGTACCTTAGGTAAGGTGTAAATGACAGGGATACGGCATGCACTGGGGACTAAGTACCTTTTTTCTTTGGCATTCAATGCATCCATCCTAAAACCCCACTCTACAAGAGCAGACAATTGTACCTTATAAGCGTCCGTTGGATCTGCCGGTAATTTTCTATATGTAGTTCTATCTCCTACCAGTTCTAACAGTTGGTTCAGGTAGAACGTTTTATCCAACAGAACCACACCACCCCCCTTGTCAGCTGGGCGTACTATCAAGTTCTTTTTTTCTTCCAAGGATCTAATGCCCTCCTTAATATAATAGGGATTGACACCCTTGCGTGGTGCTAGCTTTTCGATATCATTCAATACCAGGCTTTTGAAGACCTCTATGAAATGATTGCTTGGGTTTTGGGGATTAAAGATAGATTTGTTCCTCAATCCCGTATCTATCCTGTTTGGGGGTACCTTAGATCTCTCTGAGGATTCCACCGGATGACTCAGGAAATACTTTTTAATATTCATCTTCCTAATAAATTTGTGTGCATCAATATACACATTAAATTTATTCATTTCCCTTTTAGGGGCGCATTTAAGGCCCAGATTTAACATATTAAGTTCCCTATGGTTGAGTTCAACACTGCTTAAATTATATATCCCAGTGTTTACGCATCCCTCAGTCTTTTTCGTGGATTTCTTGGATCTTCCTGCCCTACATTCTCTCCTTCTCTTTGGGTGGGAATAATTCCCCTGTCGACTCCTGGGGGAGGCCCCTGTCTCCCTCCCCCTCTCTGGTACGAGTTCTTGGAATTCCCCCTCGGTGTACCCCCTCCCCTCCCCCGTTGTCCTAAAAAAGGGGGATGGCCAGGTCGATCTTCCCTTTCCAATGGTGAAAATCTGTTGTATAGGGGGATGTGACCATATCCCTCAGAGTAATGGTGGGGGGGCTGATCATATTGCCACTGCCTATAATCTTGTGGTACGGAGTTCCTGTAATTCCCAGAGGATGGATGCTGGTTAGAGTATCCTGATGAATACCCGTCCCTCCCCTGATATTGAGGTCTGGGAGAATGATAATACCCTCTTCCTCCTCCTCCACGTGATGGAGGTCTGGGAGAACGATAATGTTCCCTTTCATAGTGATCATCCCGTACACTTCGTCCTCTCTCTTTGGGGTTAGGGTTCAAATCCACATTACCATAATAGGGACGCTAATGATTTTAAAACTAATAGAATTTACGCGTGGCAAGTCGCACTAGAGAACAACAATGCTGACCCAGCTGCCACTGACAGTGCGGCAGGGGGGACTAGCGTGACCCAGACCAAACCTGAGAATAAGAACAATAAAGTTAAAAATGGTAATGTGGATTTGAACCCTAAACCCAAAGAGAGAGGACGAAGTGTACGGGATGATCACTATGAAAGGGAACATTATCGTTCTCCCAGACCTCCATCACGTGGAAGAGGAGGAAGAGGGTATTATCATTCTCCCAGACCTCAATATCAGAGGAGGGACGGGTATTCATCAGGATACTCTAACCAGCATCCATCCTCTGGGAATTACAGGAACTCCGTACCACAAGATTATAGGCAGTGGCAATATGATCAGCCCCCCCACCATTACTCTGAGGGATATGGTCACATCCCCCTATACAACAGATTTTCACCATTGGAAAGGGAAGATCGACCTGGCCATCCCCCTTTTTTAGGACAACGGGGGAGGGGAGGGGGTACACCGAGGGGGAATTCCAAGAACTCGTACCAGAGAGGGGGAGGGAGACAGGGGCCTCCCCCAGGAGTCGACAGGGGAATTATTCCCACCCAAAGAGAAGGAGAAGATGTAGGGCAGGAAGATCCAAGAAATCCACGAAAAAGACTGAGGGATGCGTAAACACTGGGATATATAATTTAAGCAGTGTTGAACTCAACCATAGGGAACTTAATATTTTAAATCTGGGCCTTAAATGCGCCCCTAAAAGGGAAATGAATAAATTTAATGTGTATATTGATGCACACAAATTTATTAGGAAGATGAATATTAAAAAGTATTTCCTGAGTCATCCGGTGGAATCCTCAGAGAGATCTAAGGTACCCCCAAACAGGATAGATACGGGATTGAGGAACAAATCTATCTTTAATCCCCTAAACCCAAGCAATCATTTCATAGAGGTCTTCAAAAGCCTGGTATTGAATGATATCGAAAAGCTAGCACCACGCAAGGGTGTCAATCCCTATTATATTAAGGAGGGCATTAGATCCTTAGAAGAAAAAAAGAACTTGATAGTACGCCCAGCTGACAAGGGGGGTGGTGTGGTTCTGTTGGATAAAACGTTCTACCTGAACCAACTGTTAGAACTGGTAGGAGATAGAACTACATATAGAAAATTACCGGCAGATCCAACGGACGCTTATAAGGTACAATTGTCTGCTCTTGTAGAGTGGGGTTTTAGGATGGATGCATTGAATGCCAAAGAAAAAAGGTACTTAGTCCCCAGTGCATGCCGTATCCCTGTCATTTACACCTTACCTAAGGTACACAAGAACGCACAGTGCCCGCCGCCCCGGCCAATTGTGAATGGAATTGGTTCTGTCACGGCAAGGTTGGGTGAATATCTAGATAAATTTCTTCAGCCGAGTGTCAAGAACACTAGAGCTTACTTGAAAGATACGAGCGACTTATTGGCACTACTTAGTGATGTAAAATTGGAGACCTCGTCGAGAGTGTATTTGGTGACAGCTGATGTGGCCTCCCTATACACCATTATACAACACGAAGATGCTGCCCTAGCCCTCAATTGGGCTTTAAGTAAGAAAGAGGATATCCCTAGTGTACAGAAAAGATTTTTAGGACACGCACTTGACTTTTGTATGTCTCATAGTTACTTCTGGTGCGATGGACACTTTTACTCCCAGCAGGTTGGCGTGGCAATGGGAGCTAAATATGCTCCCAGCCTAGCCAACCTGTTCATGGCAGAGTGGGAGGACAGAAAGGTGTTTAGCCAGAGAAGGCCCCAATTACTTTTTTACCAGCGATTCATTGATGACCTCCTGTTCATTTGGGAGGGGACAGAAGAATCGGCCATTAATTTTATACAAGAACTTAATAACAACTCTAACAATATTAAATTGGAGCACCAGATCAGTAACACATCGGTCAATTTTCTAGATGTGACTATTGAGAGACTTGGTAATACATTGAAAACTAAAGTGTATTTCAAGCCTACTGGCCGTAACAGCTTCTTATCAATAAGAAGCGGCCACCATCCGACGTGGATCAAGAATATCCCAAAGGGGCAGTTGCTACGTGTACGCCGAAACTGCACCGAATTGGAAGATTTTTTAGAACAGGCGGATGTTCTTAAAAATAGATTCATACAAAGAGGTTATCGGGAGGATGAATTAAATAAAATCACTCAGGAGGTGGCATTATTGCCTAGGGAACAGTGCCTAAAAAAATCGGAGAATACTTCTAGTGACAGCAGACACCAATTCGGTTTTATTTCTGGTTTTCATTGCCAGTATAAAGACATTGAAAATATTTTCAGGAAATACTGGCATATTTTATGCAAGGATAGGCATCTGGGAGAGGTGTTACCAACTCGACCTACATTCATCTACAGGAAAGCCCCAAACTTTGGGGACCATGTAGTTAAGAAGATTTTAGATCCACCTGGAAAGAACTTGTTGAAATTTGACTTTAGAGGCTTCTACAGTTGTAGAAAGTGTATTTGCTGCAGGACCGTTAAAGTCAACCACAGAGGAGTCACTAATGTAACCAATAGGGATGGAGAATCCTTTGACATTAAGGAATTTAGCACATGTAATTCATCACATGTGGTCTACCTTATGTGGTGCCCGTGTGGCCTTCTGTATGTAGGGAGAACAAAGAGATTGTTGAGGATTAGGATCTCGGAACATCTAACGAATATCAAGAATGGATATAAGTACCACAGTGTCTCCCTACATTTTAGGGAAAAAACATCAACAAGATCCATCATTATTACAATTCTGTGGGATTGATACTGTACATCCCTCCTGGAGAGGATCCAACAGAGTGAGGGACCTATCCCAGCGAGAAACCAAATGGATATATTTGATGAAGAGCCTCACTCCCAGAGGATTGAACATTGAATTAGATTTAAATTGCTTCATCAATGACTTCTAATCTACAATCTTTACTTATTATCCGCTATGTATTTTATGATTTGGAATACTATATATATAGTCTACTCTTGGGTTTATGATGGTCAATTCACCTACGGTAACTCTCCTATTTCAGGATGTTACCTATAAGGTTCTGGTATATTTCAGCGAATAGTTTAGGGAGTGTATGTTATATACATGTCCCTACCCTGTCTTCAACTACATTAGGGGATTAGGGGATGTAGGCTTATACACAACCCCCCCCTTATTTTCCCCTGTTCCATGATGGTATACTTTGTGGGATACACGCTGACTGGTATACTACAAAAAATAGGATGTTCCCCTTCTAGTGGAACTAACCCACCATCAAAGGGAAGATACGGGTGATTGTCTCTGTGACATAGATTATGTCTTGAAATTCAATTATGGTGATCGTTATCTTGATCACAATTGAATCCTTTTAAACTATCTATAGAAGGGGGAACAATTTTTATTGTGAACAATTTTTTTGATTGATTTTTATACGCATGAGGCTTTTGTCAATATAGGTTATAACCAGCGGGGGTGTGTAGTTGGTATCCATATAGAACATTTATATATCATGTATATTATTTCATTTCTTCATTGGCATTTATCCTGTAATCAGAATTCAACATTGAATACATTATGCTTTTTAAAACTTATATTAGATATTTTGACAATATTGATAATTTAATTTCATAATTTTTTATTAGATCACATATATAGTCAGATCATAGCATTTAATCATGCTAAAAAGCCACAACGGAGTTTTTAATTTATTCCATTTTTTTTATTTTATTTTATTTTATTTTATTGTATTTTTATACCAGTTGGAGATCTCGACTGGTAAAAGAGTAGATCTAATCTGGTCATTCACTTAGCGATGCAACTTTGCGATATATATGGCATAGGCTATCAGTATCTTCAGGCGGTTGGTTTGCTGTGTCAGAGAGCAATACAACTGCAGACTGATATAGAAGCAGTAGCTGTATGTGTGTGGGGCTTTGCGCTTTACTTCTATATACTTCTACCTTGGTAGATTGCCATTATTCTGTCAAACATAATCATTTGTAGTATAACTACTCATGCCTGTATTCCTTGTTCTTTCTGCTGTGTGAGATTTCATTGTATTGAGCGCACGGGGACGCGAGGTGTGCGCATGCGCATGACGTAACCCAGTGGGCGTGCACTTTAGATGGGATAAAAGAGTTGAGTGACAGCTAACACAGCCAATCCCTTGAGGAAGTCGATCTATGACGAAACATGTCGGGGCGTGGCTGTGAGTTGTGACGTACTTGCTGGTAGCCACACAGGAGAATAGGATACGAGCGCACGGAGAGACGGAGGTATCCCGAGGGAGGGGTGAGAGCACATCTAGCAGCTGTACACCTCGGGTCCGCCGTGACCATTGTTATTGTTGAATCCACTGAGTTGAAGTTTGGAGTTTATCACAAGTGTTGAGCTTATTCAAGTTTTCTAAATGTGAGTGCTATGTATGAAGTTTTGCAGTAATTTTAATAAATTGTTGTTACTGAATTACACTATTGGAGCACTCCTTCTCTTTTATGTGGATCCATTGAACATCATTCCTGTGAAACCTCGTATACAATATTTGCCCATGAGTGTGGTAAAGAAAGCTTGTTTTGCCTTGCATGAGAGTTCGGGCACACTATTTCGGTGAGTGCAGGTCTGGAGAGTGCGATTCACTAGCACAGTGGTGAGGTGGAAGAAACACGGAGCTTCTCAACAAGTTGATATTTTTTCACTGAAGAATCATTTGTGTGGAGCACTGGATTTATTATTATTTTCACCGTCACCAGTTGAGATCACCTACAGCCCACTGAAGGCTGGTTCTATTCATGGACTGTATTTAGAGTTTTGAACTTTGCAGCATGAACTGAACCATATGCATGATTGTCACATATTACATTGCTGTCACGTTAAAAAGTTTTGTGATTATTTCACAGTACAGAGGTTGATAATTTTCTTTTATTTAATCCTTTTATTTTTGCAGGTTTTTTTGTGTGTGTGGTCCGCCATTCATTTAGTGTGTCGTACACAGATAACCTATTCATTAGGAGAGGGTATCACTATTATGGTAATCATATGAATTTTACCTAGTCAATCTGCCGATTGATAGGGGTGTGATACACTCCGCTGATTGATTCACTAATTAGATCATATCACTACTATATAATTTGTGTTAGCACAGTTTTGTTTTGTTTTTTATATGCACTTCTGAGGCATGTTGTTAATTCAGCATGGCACATTCAGATCACTAACTTATTATTAGAGGGTGTCACCACTATTGTATGCGGTCAGGAATACAATTTTATTTTGCATATTGCTTGTGCTCATTAGAGGTGTATCACACCCAGGTGATTGATTCATAGATAAAGGGTATCACCATCACTTCACATTATAGATACACTGATATATATATTTCATATATATATATCCAGGGAACTTGCCTAATCACCAGACATTGTCATAAATGTTGGTACAACCTAGTTACATCTGAAGTGTTTTTGAGCGCCTTTTAATTTACCCTACGTGTCGGCTCTCCATTTTTGGTATACAACCGATATGTAGGATTAAATTTAATTTACCATTAAACCTCATTTGCCATGTAGTTGCCCACCCCATTAATTTGTCCAGTTCTTCTTGGAAGGTTTCCACATTCTGCGGAGAAGTTATTGTCCGGCTTAGCTTAGTATCACCCGCAAATACAGAAATTGAACTGTTTACCCTATCCTCCAGGTCGTTTATGAATAAATTAAATATGATTGGTCCCAGCACAGTATCCTGTGGCACCCCACTACCCACCCCCACCAATCCAAGTATTCCCCATTTATCACCACAGTCTGAACTCGCCCTTGTAGCCAGGTTTCAATCCATGTACTCACCCTATGGTCCATGCCAACGGACCTTATTTTGTACAGTAAACGTTTATGGGGAACTGTGTCAAATGCTCTGAAATTCCCACAAAATCCAAAGCCTCCTTGTACAACAGTATCTCTAGTTCACCCATCTTGTCCGCCAGGCTCCTGGCATTGGTGAACATGCCACGTAGTTTAGACTGGTCGCATACTATCTTCTTATTGGGTATTCCGAGATTGCAACTGGGACTTGAAACTATACTACCCTCTGGAATATGTTCCGCGCTGATTATCTCGACCTCTGGACCCTCCCCCTCATCACCTAGTTTAAAAACCCCTCTAACTTTTTGGCCATCTTTGCTCCCAGCAGATCTGCACCCTCCTCATTTAGGTGCAGTCCGTCCCTTCTATAGTACTGGTGTCTGACTGAGAAGTTGGCCCAGTCCTCCAGGAACCCAAACCCCTCCTTACTACACCAGCTCCTCAGCCACTTGTTACTTCCCTAATCTCCCTCTGCCATTCTGGTGTGGCTCGAGGCACCTGTAGTATTCAAGGGTTCGGCTTGGCCCCTTTAGTTGCAGTGAAGGGAACTCTTAGAGTGTAAGCATACCAAGAAATTTTGGACAATTTCATGCTTCCAGCTTTGTGGGAACAGTTTGGGGATGGCCCCTTCCTGTTCAAACATGACTGCGCACCAATGCACAAAGCAAGGTCCATAAAGACATGGATGAGCGAGTTTGGGGTGGAGGAAATTGACTGATCTTAACCCGATAAAGCACCTTTGGGATAGTAGAGCTGAGACTGAGAGCCAGGCCTTCTTGTCCAATATCAGTGCCTGACCTCACAAATGCGCTTTTGGAAGAATGGTCAAACATTCCCATAGACACACTCCTAAGCCTTGTGGACAGCCTTCCCAGAAGAATTGAAGCTGTTATAGCTGCAAAGGGTGGGTCAACTCAATATTGAACCCTATGGACCTACGGAAGACTGGGATGCCATTAAAGTTTATGTGTGTAAAGGCAGGTGTCCCAATACTTTTGACAATATTGTGTATGTGATTCTGCACTTTCGCCTGCAGGGAGCACACATGCACTGATCTGTGGGTGGCGGGCACTGCATGTCTGCCGGCACCCGCCGACCGTCGGTAAAACACACTTAATGTAGATCTTCCTATGTAAACAAGGCAAATCTCCGTTCTGACAGGGGGGAGGGAGAGAAAGTCCATTTCTTCCTCTAGTAAAAGCGCCTAACACAGAACACAAAAACAATGGCTAGGCACACAGTTAACCCTTTGATCATCCTAGATGTTTAACCCCTTCCCAGCCAGTGTCATTAGTACAGTGACAGTGCATATTTTTAGCACTGATCACTGTATTAGTGTCACTGATTCATGTCATGTGGTTAAGAAAAGATAAAACGATCGTAACAAGGTCACACCAGGATACAAAATCTAATGCAGCCTGCAATTTTTAGGTTGGTTTATTTGCAGAAGATAAGGCAAGATGTAATTTAAGAGGGCCATAGAGCGAAGAGTCCCACAAGTGCCATGTCCTATTAAAGGACTATTTTAAAACTCACACTTGATGTAAGATTCTCCATTCTCCTAACTTCAGCAGCCACATTGAGTAATTGATATTGGTGGCACATTAGATCTAAAATGCATGGTGTACTGTAAGTCACCTAGCCGCAGCTAGAATATGAGTAGTCAATCTTTTAGAAGATTTTGAAATACCTGAAAAGGGTAGACCCAGTAGGTAGTGAATGAGATCTAATGATTGGAGAGTGGAGTCCAGGACCCTTCTCAAAATTCAAATCACATTATCCCAGGATGGGTGTATAAGGGTACATTGGCAAAAGATGCGAAACAATGTGCCTGTGGTTTGCCCACACCTCCAGCAAGTTTTGGAGACCGCAGGGTTGTAAGCATGAAGTACATTTGGTGTTCTATATCAGTGTATCAAGGTTTTGTAAATCTCTTCCTTGTAAGTAACACAAAGAGATGATTTTGCAGCTACTGACCATATGTTGCCCCTTGTTCCTAAAATTATGTTTCACTGAAGAGCAATCTCCCATTTTGTCATATAAGGCCTCATGTACACTGGTTTATTTTAAAATGCTGGACAGAATATAATCAGCGTTAACTCACCTAAGCTGCCTTTTTTCAAACCAGTTTAACAGCGTTTGGTGTTTGAGTGTTTATTTATTTAATTGGCCAGAATTTCAATTTATTCTGGCTATTAAAATGAATAAACACTAAAGTGCTAAACATGTCCAGCGTTTAGGCACATTTAGATGCATTTACCAGTGTTTAGCAGCGTCAAGCATTTTTTCTGTTAAAATTCTGCTGCTCCTGGATGCAGTGGCAGTGGGGGTTTTTTCTGCCTCTAAACTCTCCTGCCACTAAACACTGCTAAAAGCCTATGTGTGCATGGACACATAGGCTAACATGCAGGGGAGTTTAGAGGCAGGAAAAAGGAAAAAAACACCAGATACCCCCAGGAGCAGCTGTAAAAACGTTCAGTGTGCACGAGACCTAAGAATGATGGTCTCTAGTTATTGGGAGGGCTTCATGTAGTAGCTTAACCACTTGCCGACCGCCTCACGACGATATACGTCGGCAGAATGGCACGGGCAGGCAAAGTAACGTATGGGGCGGTCGGCATCGTTCCCTGAGTGATCCGTGCTGAGGGGGAGGCCATCCATTCATGGCCACCCCCTCGCGATCGCTCCCAGCCAATGACAATCTTCCTCTGCCTCTGTAATGTAAACAGTGGCAGGGGAAGTGATGTCATCTCTCCTCGTGTCGGTCTTTTTCGTTCCGGCGCGGAGGAGAGAAGACATTCAAGTAACTGCACCAACACTACATGTACAGTAGAACACTCTAGGCACACTTTTCACCCACCATCACCCCCCGATCACCCCCTGTACCCCCTGTCACAGTGACACCAATAGCAGTTTTTTTTTTTCTGATTATTGCATTGGTGTCAGTTTGTGACAGTTATAAGTGTTACGGCAGTTAGTGTTAGCCCCCTTTAGGTCTAGGATACCCCCCTAACCCCCCCTTATAAAGGTTAACCCCTTGATCACCCCCCGTCACCAGTGTCATTAAGCGATCGTTTTTCTGATCGCTATATTAGTGTCACTGGTGACGCTAGTTAGGGAGGTAAGTATTTAGGTTCGCCATCAGCATTTTATAGCGTCAGGGACCCCCATATACTACCTAATAAAGGTTTTAACCCCCTGATTGCCCCCTAGTTAACCCTTTCACCAGTGATCACCGTATAACTGTTACGGGTGACGCTGGTTAGTTTGTTTATTTCTTATAGTGTCAGGGCACCTGCCGTTTATTATCTAATAAAGGTTTAACCCCCTGATCGCCCGGCGGGTTATATAAATTAAGTTTTAGGGTCAGATAGGGTCTGCGTCACCCCAGGCAGCGTCAGGTTAGTGCCAATACCACTAACACCACGCACGCAGCATACACCTCCCTTAGTGGTATAGTATCTGAACGGTTCGATATCTGATCTGATCAGATCTATACTAGAGTCCCCAGCAGTTTAGGGTTCCCAAAAACGCAGTGTTAGCGGGATCAGTCCAGATACCTGCTAGCACCTGCGTTTTGCCCCTCGGCCCAGCCCAGCCCAGTCCACCCAAGTGCAGTATCGATCGATCACTGTCACTTACAAAACACTAAACACACATAACTGCAGCATTCGCAGAGTCAGGCCTGATCCCTGCGATCGCTAACAGTTTTTTTGGTAGCGTTTTGATACAGTCGCCAACAGTCAGGAGCTTTTTTACCTGTGAGTCTCACTAGTGTACCACTAAATTTAGAGCCCAAAATGGCAAATCGAAGGTACACTAGTGAAGAGGCCTACACGTTTCTATCAATGCATCAATCAGCCGATTGTCATTTTTGATGCATGCAATTTTGAACTCAAACTGTAAGTTACCACAATAAATAGTTTTATTACCATTACGGGCTTCACTATGGGTCCCTTATTTCTCTTCCTGGGTATTTGATGACTGCATATTTGAAAGTCCCACTTCCGATGTGATTTCTGGGAGATGTTGATCTGTGAAGGAAGCCATCTGGAGGTTGCTGTCTGTGTTGACGAGGGGTCCAGAGAGCTGGATTTTCTGGATGTTGTTGAGCAATATCTATACATGCCTATTATTTACAGCCTTCTGGTAAGCAGACTACATTATCACGTGGTGACGAGTGCCCCTTCACATCTGCACTATATCTGGTGATTGGACTTCTCCCATTCTTCAGACCTTCCTTGGACTGTTTTTTAGTTATTGACATTAGCGCCGCAATGCACAGATTATAGAATTTTAGCAGTAGACCTCCTCCGTAAATCTAAAGTGGTACCCTGTAAAGGCTTTTAAAGGCTTTTAAAAATGTATTTAGTTTGTCGCCACTGCACGTTTGTGTGCAATTTTAAAGCATGTCGTGTTTGGTATCCATGTACTCGGCCTAAGATCATCTTTTTTATTTCATCAAACATTTGGGAAATATAGTGTGTTTTAGTGCATTAAAATTTAAAAAAGTGTGTTTTTTCCCAAAAAAATGCGTTTGAAAAATCGCTGTGCAAATACTGTGTGAAAAAAAAAATGAAACACCCACCATTTTAATCTGTAGGGCCTTTGCTTTAAAAAAATATATAATGTTTGGGGGTTCAAAGTAATTTTCTTGCAAAAAAAAATAATTTTTTCATATAAACGAAAAGTGTCAGAAAGGGCTTTGTCTTCAAGTGGTTAGAAGAGTGGGTGATGTGTGACATAAGCTTCTAAATGTTGTGCATAAAATGCGAGGACAGTTCAAACCTCCCCCAAATAACCCCATTTTAGAAAGTAGACACCCCAAGCTATTTGCTGAGAGGCATGTCTAGTCCGTGGAATATTTGTTATTTTGACACAAGTTGCGGGAAAAAAGACACATTTTTTTTTTTGCATAAAGTTGTCACTAAATGATATATTGCTCAAACATGCCATGGGAATATGTGAAATTACACCCCAAAATACATTCTGTTGCTTCTCCTGATTTTGGGAAAACCACATGTGTGAGACTTTTTGGGAGCCTAGCAGCGTACGGGACCATGAAAACCAAGCACCTCCTTCAGGCTTTCTAAGGGTGTAAATTTTTGATTTCACTCTTCACTGCCTATGACAGTTTCGGGGGCCATGAAATGCCCAGATGGCACAAACCCCCCCCCAAATGACCCCATTTTGGAAAGTAGACACCCCAAGCTATTTGCTGAGAGGTATGGTGAGTATTTTTCAGACCTCACTTTTTGTTACAAAGTTTTGAAAATTGAAAAAAGAAAAAAAATACATTTTTCTTGTCTTTCTTCATTTTCAAACACAAATGAGAGCTGCAAAATACTCACCATGCCTCTCAGCAAATAGCTTGGGTTGTCTACTTTCCAAAATGTGGTAATTTGGGGGGGGGGTTGTGCTATCTTGGCATTTTATGGCCTACGAAACTGTGATAGGTAGTGAGGAGTGAAATCAAAAATTTACGCCCTTAGAAATCCTGAAGGCGGTGATTGGTTTTCAGGACCCCGTATGTGGCTAGGCTCCCAAAAAGTCCCACACATGTGGTATCACCGTACTCAGGAGAATCAGCAGAATGTATTTTGGGGTGCAATTCCACATATGCCCATGGCCTGTGTGAGCAATATATCATTTAGTGACAACTTTGTGCAAAAAAAAAGTTTGTCATTTTCCTGCAACTTGTGGCAAAATATAAAATATTCCATGGACTCAACGTGCCTCTCAGCAAATAGCTTGGGGTGTCTACTTTCCAAAATGGGGTTATTTGGGGGGGGGGGGGGGGGTTGTGCCATTTTGGCATTTTATGGCCTTCAAAACTGTGATAGGTAGTGCGGAGTGAAATCAAAAATTTACGCCCTTAGAAATCCTGAAGGCGGTGCTTGGTTTTTGGGGCCCCGTACGCGGCTAGGCTCCCAAAAAGTCCCACACATGTGGTATCCCCATACTCAGGAGAAGCAGCAGAATGTATTTTGGGGTGTAATTCCACATATGCCCATGGCATGTTTGAGCAATATATCATTTAGTGACAACTTTGTGCAAAAAAAAAAAAGTTTGTAATTTTCCCGCAACTTGTGGCAAAATATAAAATATTCCATGGACTCAACATGCCTCTCAGCAAATAGCTTGGGGTGTCTACTTTCCAAAATGGGGTTATTTGGGGGGGGGGGGGGTTGTGCCATTTTGGCATTTTATGGCCTTCAAAACTGTGATAGGTAGTGCGGAGTGAAATCAAAAATTTACGCCCTTAGAAATCCTGAAGGCGGTGCTTGGTTTTTGGGGCCCCGTATGCGGCTAGGCTCCCAAAAAGTCCCACACATGTGGTATCCCCATACTCAGGAGAGGCAGCAGAATGTATTTTGGGGTGTAATTCCACATATACCCATGGCATGTTTGAGCAAACTATCATTTAGTGACAACTTTGTGCAAAAAAAAAGTTTGTCATTTTCCTGCAACTTGTGGCAAAATATAAAATATTCCATGGACTCAACGTGCCTCTCAGCAAATAGCTTGGGGTGTCTACTTTCCAAAATGGGGTTATTTGGGGGGGGGGGTTGTGCCATTTTGGCATTTTATGGCCTTCAAAACTGTGATAGGTAGTGCGGAGTGAAATCAAAAATTTACGCCCTTAGAAATCCTGAAGGCGGTGCTTGGTTTTTGGGGCCCCGTACGCGGCTAGGCTCCCAAAAAGTCCCACACATGTGGTATCCCCATACTCAGGAGAAGCAGCAGAATGTATTTTGGGGTGTAATTCCACATATGCCCATGGCATGTTTGAGCAATATATCATTTAGTGACAACTTTGTGCAAAAAAAAAAAAGTTTGTAATTTTCCCGCAACTTGTGGCAAAATATAAAATATTCCATGGACTCAACATGCCTCTCAGCAAATAGCTTGGGGTGTCTACTTTCCAAAATGGGGTTATTTGGGGGGGGGTTGTGCCATTTTGGCATTTTATGGCCTTCAAAACTGTGATAGGTAGTGCGGAGTGAAATCAAAAATTTACGCCCTTAGAAATCCTGAAGGCGGTGCTTGGTTTTTGGGGCCCCGTATGCGGCTAGGCTCCCAAAAAGTCCCACACATGTGGTATCCCCATACTCAGGAGAGGCAGCAGAATGTATTTTGGGGTGTAATTCCACATATACCCATGGCATGTTTGAGCAATATATCATTTAGTGACAACTTTGTGCAAAAAAAAAAAGTTTGTCATTTTCCCGCAACTTACGTCAAAATGTAAAATATTCCATGGACTCAACATCCCTCTCAGCAAATAACTTGGGGTGTCTACTTTCCACACATGTGGTATCCCCATACTCAGGAGAAGCAGCTAAATGTAATTTGGGGCGCAATTCCACATGGCATGTGTGAGCAATATATCATTTAGTGACAACTTTTTGTAATTTTTTTTTTTTATCATTATTCAATCATTTGGGACAAAAAAATTAATATTCAGTGGGCTTACCATGCCTCTCAGCAATTTCCTTGGGGTGTCTACTTTCCAAAATGGGGTCATTTGGGGCGGGGAGGTTGTACTGCCCTGCCATTTTAGCACCCCAAGAAATGAGATAGACAGTCATAAACTAAAATCTGTGTAAATTCCAGAAAAATGTACCCTAGTTTGCAGACACAAACCAATAAATATACTCTTATTGACATTTTTTTTACCAAAGACATGTAGCCGAATACATTTTGGCCTAAATGTATGACTAAAATTGAGTTTATTGGATATTTTTTATAACAAAAAGTAGAAAACATCATTTTTTTTCAAAATTTTCCATCTTTTTCCGTTTATAGCGCAAAAAATAAAACCGCAGAGGTGATCAAATACCATCAAAAGAAAGCTCTATTTGTGGGAAAAAAGGACGCAAATTTTGTTTGGGTACAGCATTGCATGACTGCGCAATTAGCAGTTAAAGCGACGCAGTACCAAATTGTAAAAAGTGCTCTGGTCAGTAAGGGGTAAATCCTTCCGGGGCTGAAGTGGTTAAAGATAGAGGAGATAACATGTAATTGAGATGGGTGCTGTTCCAGAAGGCTGTTTATTGAGAAAATAATGCCTAAGCTGCAAGTAAAACAGACTAGTGGGGATCTTCTTAATAGAAGTTAGGTCCCCAAAGGAATAGAGCTTACGAGTCATTGAATGGATAAAATGTGGAACAGTCCAGCTTGAGCCCATGGTAGCATTTGCATTATGGAAACTCTGTATAGCATATTAGTCAAGCAGGGGGGAGATATAAGGGCATATTGCAATCTGCACTTTTCCCAGATCTGGAAATAACCAACATGGATTTATAATTATCTTTATTGGGCCAAATCCAAGAGTTAACCACTTGACGACCGCCTCACGCCGATGTACGTCGGCAAGGTGGCACGGACAGGCAAAATCACGTACAGGGTACGTGATTTGCCTTCCGCGGGTGGGGGGTCCGATCGGTCCCCCCCCCGGTGCCCGAGGCAGTCGCCATTTCTTCCCGGGCGATGAAAGGTCAGGGGGAGGCCATCCATTGTTGGCCACCCCCTCCCGATCGCTCCCGGCGAATGAAAATGCTTCCTTTCCCTCTGTAATGTAAACAGAGGGAAAGGAAGTGATGTCATCTCTCCTCGAGCCGGTCTTTTCGTCGCCACGCCGAGGAGAGAAGACATCAAGTAAGTCTGCACAACACTACACTAACAGTAGAACACGCCAGGCACACTTGTCACCCCCCATCACCCCCCGATCACCCCCTGATCACCCCCCTGTACCCCCTGTCACTCTGACACCAATAGCATTTTTTTTTTTTTTTTGCATTGGTGTCAGTTTGTGTCAGTTAAAAGTTTTAGGGCAGTTAGGTTAGCCCCCTTTAGGTCTAGGGTACCCCCCCTTAGGTCCAGGGTACCCCCCTAACCCCCCCTAATAAAAGTTAACCCTTTGATTACCCCCCGTCACCAGTGTCGCTAAGCGATCGTTTTTCTGATCGCTGTATTAGTGACACAGGTGACGCTAGTTAGGGAGGTAAGTATATAGGTTCGCTGTCAGTGTTTTATAGCTACAGGGACCCCCATATACTACCTGCTAAAGGTTTTAACCCCCTGATTGCCCCCTAGTTAACCCTTTCACCAGCGATCACCGTATAAGTGTTACGGGTGACGCTGGTTAGCTAGTTTGTTTTTTGTAGTTTATTACAGTTTATTACAGTTTATTATAGTTTTAGGGCACCCGCCGTTTATTACCCTATAAAGGTTTAACCCCCTAATTGCCCGGCGGTGATAGAAGTTAAGTTTTTAGGATCAGATAAGGTCTGCGTCGCCCCAGGCAGCGTCAGGTTAGCGCCAGTACAGCTAAAACCCACGCACGCAGCATACACCTCCCTTAGTGCTATAGTATCTGAACGGATCGATATCTGATCCGATCAGATCTATACTCCCCAGCAGTTTAGGGTTCCCTGAAACGCAGTGTTAGCGGGATCAGCCCAGATACCTGCTAGCACCTGCGTTTTGCTCCTCGGCCCAGCCCTGCCCAGCCCACCCAAGTGCAGTATCGATCGATTACTGACACTTACAAAACACTAAGCACACATAACTGCAGCGGTCGCAGAGTCAGGCCTGATCCCTGCGATCGCTAACAGTTTTTTGGTAGCGTTTTGATACAGTCGCCAACAGTCAGGAGCTTTTTTGCCTGTGAGTCTCACTAGTGTACCCCTAAATTTAGAGGCCAAAATGGCAAATCCAAGGTACACTAGTGAAGAGGCCTACAGGATTCTGAGCATGACAGATAGTGAAGAGGAAGTCACTCATCTGTCAGATTCAGGCTCAGAATACGAACCTGTAGAGGACAGCGGCTCCATGACAGATAGCTCTGACGACAGAGTTGTGGTCCCTGCTAGGGTCAGGCGTACCAGACCCCCCTAACCCCCCCTTATAAAGGTTAACCCCTTGATCACCCCCCGTCACCAGTGTCATTAAGCGATCGTTTTTCTGATCGCTATATTAGTGTCACTGGTGACGCTAGTTAGGGAGGTAAGTATTTAGGTTCGCCATCAGCATTTTATAGCGTCAGGGACCCCCATATACTACCTAATAAAGGTTTTAACCCCCTGATTGCCCCCTAGTTAACCCTTTCACCAGTGATCACCGTATAACTGTTACGGGTGACGCTGGTTAGTTTGTTTATTTCTTATAGTGTCAGGGCACCTGCCGTTTATTATCTAATAAAGGTTTAACCCCCTGATCGCCCGGCGGGTTATATAAATTAAGTTTTAGGGTCAGATAGGGTCTGCGTCACCCCAGGCAGCGTCAGGTTAGTGCCAATACCACTAACACCACGCACGCAGCATACACCTCCCTTAGTGGTATAGTATCTGAACGGTTCGATATCTGATCTGATCAGATCTATACTAGAGTCCCCAGCAGTTTAGGGTTCCCAAAAACGCAGTGTTAGCGGGATCAGTCCAGATACCTGCTAGCACCTGCGTTTTGCCCCTCGGCCCAGCCCAGCCCAGTCCACCCAAGTGCAGTATCGATCGATCACTGTCACTTACAAAACACTAAACACACATAACTGCAGCATTCGCAGAGTCAGGCCTGATCCCTGCGATCGCTAACAGTTTTTTTGGTAGCGTTTTGATACAGTCGCCAACAGTCAGGAGCTTTTTTACCTGTGAGTCTCACTAGTGTACCACTAAATTTAGAGCCCAAAATGGCAAATCGAAGGTACACTAGTGAAGAGGCCTACACGTTTCTATCAATGCATCAATCAGCCGATTGTCATTTTTGATGCATGCAATTTTGAACTCAAACTGTAAGTTACCACAATAAATAGTTTTATTACCATTACGGGCTTCACTATGGGTCCCTTATTTCTCTTCCTGGGTATTTGATGACTGCATATTTGAAAGTCCCACTTCCGATGTGATTTCTGGGAGATGTTGATCTGTGAAGGAAGCCATCTGGAGGTTGCTGTCTGTGTTGACGAGGGGTCCAGAGAGCTGGATTTTCTGGATGTTGTTGAGCAATATCTATACATGCCTATTATTTACAGCCTTCTGGTAAGCAGACTACATTATCACGTGGTGACGAGTGCCCCTTCACATCTGCACTATATCTGGTGATTGGACTTCTCCCATTCTTCAGACCTTCCTTGGACTGTTTTTTAGTTATTGACATTAGCGCCGCAATGCACAGATTATAGAATTTTAGCAGTAGACCTCCTCCGTAAATCTAAAGTGGTACCCTGTAAAGGCTTTTAAAGGCTTTTAAAAATGTATTTAGTTTGTCGCCACAACACGTTTGTGTGCAATTTTAAAGCATGTCGTGTTTGGTATCCATGTACTCGGCCTAAGATCATCTTTTTTATTTCATCAAACATTTGGGAAATATAGTGTGTTTTAGTGCATTAAAATTTAAAAAAGTGTGTTTTTTCCCAAAAAAATGCGTTTGAAAAATCGCTGTGCAAATACTGTGTGAAAAAAAAAATGAAACACCCACCATTTTAATCTGTAGGGCCTTTGCTTTAAAAAAATATATAATGTTTGGGGGTTCAAAGTAATTTTCTTGCAAAAAAAAATAATTTTTTCATATAAACGAAAAGTGTCAGAAAGGGCTTTGTCTTCAAGTGGTTAGAAGAGTGGGTGATGTGTGACATAAGCTTCTAAATGTTGTGCATAAAATGCGAGGACAGTTCAAACCTCCCCCAAATAACCCCATTTTAGAAAGTAGACACCCCAAGCTATTTGCTGAGAGGCATGTCTAGTCCGTGGAATATTTGTTATTTTGACACAAGTTGCGGGAAAAAAGACACATTTTTTTTTTTGCATAAAGTTGTCACTAAATGATATATTGCTCAAACATGCCATGGGAATATGTGAAATTACACCCCAAAATACATTCTGTTGCTTCTCCTGATTTTGGGAAAACCACATGTGTGAGACTTTTTGGGAGCCTAGCAGCGTACGGGACCATGAAAACCAAGCACCTCCTTCAGGCTTTCTAAGGGTGTAAATTTTTGATTTCACTCTTCACTGCCTATGACAGTTTCGGGGGCCATGAAATGCCCAGATGGCACAAACCCCCCCCCAAATGACCCCATTTTGGAAAGTAGACACCCCAAGCTATTTGCTGAGAGGTATGGTGAGTATTTTTCAGACCTCACTTTTTGTTACAAAGTTTTGAAAATTGAAAAAAGAAAAAAAATACATTTTTCTTGTCTTTCTTCATTTTCAAACACAAATGAGAGCTGCAAAATACTCACCATGCCTCTCAGCAAATAGCTTGGGTTGTCTACTTTCCAAAATGTGGTAATTTGGGGGGGGGGTTGTGCTATCTTGGCATTTTATGGCCTACGAAACTGTGATAGGTAGTGAGGAGTGAAATCAAAAATTTACGCCCTTAGAAATCCTGAAGGCGGTGATTGGTTTTCAGGACCCCGTATGTGGCTAGGCTCCCAAAAAGTCCCACACATGTGGTATCACCGTACTCAGGAGAATCAGCAGAATGTATTTTGGGGTGCAATTCCACATATGCCCATGGCCTGTGTGAGCAATATATCATTTAGTGACAACTTTGTGCAAAAAAAAAGTTTGTCATTTTCCTGCAACTTGTGGCAAAATATAAAATATTCCATGGACTCAACGTGCCTCTCAGCAAATAGCTTGGGGTGTCTACTTTCCAAAATGGGGTTATTTGGGGGGGGGGGGGTTGTGCCATTTTGGCATTTTATGGCCTTCAAAACTGTGATAGGTAGTGCGGAGTGAAATCAAAAATTTACGCCCTTAGAAATCCTGAAGGCGGTGCTTGGTTTTTGGGGCCCCGTACGCGGCTAGGCTCCCAAAAAGTCCCACACATGTGGTATCCCCATACTCAGGAGAAGCAGCAGAATGTATTTTGGGGTGTAATTCCACATATGCCCATGGCATGTTTGAGCAATATATCATTTAGTGACAACTTTGTGCAAAAAAAAAAAAGTTTGTAATTTTCCCGCAACTTGTGGCAAAATATAAAATATTCCATGGACTCAACATGCCTCTCAGCAAATAGCTTGGGGTGTCTACTTTCCAAAATGGGGTTATTTGGGGGGGGGGGGTTGTGCCATTTTGGCATTTTATGGCCTTCAAAACTGTGATAGGTAGTGCGGAGTGAAATCAAAAATTTACGCCCTTAGAAATCCTGAAGGCGGTGCTTGGTTTTTGGGGCCCCGTATGCGGCTAGGCTCCCAAAAAGTCCCACACATGTGGTATCCCCATACTCAGGAGAGGCAGCAGAATGTATTTTGGGGTGTAATTCCACATATACCCATGGCATGTTTGAGCAAACTATCATTTAGTGACAACTTTGTGCAAAAAAAAAGTTTGTCATTTTCCTGCAACTTGTGGCAAAATATAAAATATTCCATGGACTCAACGTGCCTCTCAGCAAATAGCTTGGGGTGTCTACTTTCCAAAATGGGGTTATTTGGGGGGGGGGGTTGTGCCATTTTGGCATTTTATGGCCTTCAAAACTGTGATAGGTAGTGCGGAGTGAAATCAAAAATTTACGCCCTTAGAAATCCTGCAGGCGGTGCTTGGTTTTTGGGGCCCCGTACGCGGCTAGGCTCCCAAAAAGTCCCACACATGTGGTATCCCCATACTCAGGAGAAGCAGCAGAATGTATTTTGGGGTGTAATTCCACATATGCCCATGGCATGTTTGAGCAATATATCATTTAGTGACAACTTTGTGCAAAAAAAAAAAAGTTTGTAATTTTCCCGCAACTTGTGGCAAAATATAAAATATTCCATGGACTCAACATGCCTCTCAGCAAATAGCTTGGGGTGTCTACTTTCCAAAATGGGGTTATTTGGGGGGGGGGGTTGTGCCATTTTGGCATTTTATGGCCTTCAAAACTGTGATAGGTAGTGCGGAGTGAAATCAAAAATTTACGCCCTTAGAAATCCTGAAGGCGGTGCTTGGTTTTTGGGGCCCCGTATGCGGCTAGGCTCCCAAAAAGTCCCACACATGTGGTATCCCCATACTCAGGAGAGGCAGCAGAATGTATTTTGGGGTGTAATTCCACATATACCCATGGCATGTTTGAGCAATATATCATTTAGTGACAACTTTGTGCAAAAAAAAAAAGTTTGTCATTTTCCCGCAACTTACGTCAAAATGTAAAATATTCCATGGACTCAACATCCCTCTCAGCAAATAACTTGGGGTGTCTACTTTCCACACATGTGGTATCCCCATACTCAGGAGAAGCAGCTAAATGTAATTTGGGGCGCAATTCCACATGGCATGTGTGAGCAATATATCATTTAGTGACAACTTTTTGTAATTTTTTTTTTTTATCATTATTCAATCATTTGGGACAAAAAAATTAATATTCAGTGGGCTTACCATGCCTCTCAGCAATTTCCTTGGGGTGTCTACTTTCCAAAATGGGGTCATTTGGGGCGGGGAGGTTGTACTGCCCTGCCATTTTAGCACCCCAAGAAATGAGATAGACAGTCATAAACTAAAATCTGTGTAAATTCCAGAAAAATGTACCCTAGTTTGCAGACACAAACCAATAAATATACTCTTATTGACATTTTTTTTACCAAAGACATGTAGCCGAATACATTTTGGCCTAAATGTATGACTAAAATTGAGTTTATTGGATATTTTTTATAACAAAAAGTAGAAAACATCATTTTTTTTCAAAATTTTCCATCTTTTTCCATTTATAGCGCAAAAAATAAAACCGCAGAGGTGATCAAATACCATCAAAAGAAAGCTCTATTTGTGGGAAAAAAGGACGCAAATTTTGTTTGGGTACAGCATTGCATGACTGCGCAATTAGCAGTTAAAGCGACGCAGTACCAAATTGTAAAAAGTGCTCTGGTCAGTAAGGGGTAAATCCTTCCGGGGCTGAAGTGGTTAAAGATAGAGGAGATAACATGTAATTGAGATGGGTGCTGTTCCAGAAGGCTGTTTATTGAGAAAATAATGCCTAAGCTGCAAGTAAAACAGACTAGTGGGGATCTTCTTAATAGAAGTTAGGTCCCCAAAGGAATAGAGCTTACGAGTCATTGAATGGATAAAATGTGGAACAGTCCAGCTTGAGCCCATGGTAGCATTTGCATTATGGAAACTCTGTATAGCATATTAGTCAAGCAGGGGGGAGATATAAGGGCATATTGCAATCTGCACTTTTCCCAGATCTGGAAATAACCAACATGGATTTATAATTATCTTTATTGGGCCAAATCCAAGAGTTAACCACTTGACGACCGCCTCACGCCGATGTACGTCGGCAAGGTGGCACGGACAGGCAAAATCACGTACAGGGTACGTGATTTGCCTTCCGCGGGTGGGGGGTCCGATCGGTCCCCCCCCCGGTGCCCGAGGCGGTCGCCATTTCTTCCCGGGCGATGAAAGGTCAGGGGGAGGCCATCCATTGTTGGCCACCCCCTCCCGATCGCTCCCGGCGAATGAAAATGCTTCCTTTCCCTCTGTAATGTAAACAGAGGGAAAGGAAGTGATGTCATCTCTCCTCGAGCCGGTCTTTTCGTCGCCACGCCGAGGAGAGAAGACATCAAGTAAGTCTGCACAACACTACACTAACAGTAGAACACGCCAGGCACACTTGTCACCCCCCATCACCCCCCGATCACCCCCTGATCACCCCCCTGTACCCCCTGTCACTCTGACACCAATAGCATTTTTTTTTTTTTTTTGCATTGGTGTCAGTTTGTGTCAGTTAAAAGTTTTAGGGCAGTTAGGTTAGCCCCCTTTAGGTCTAGGGTACCCCCCCTTAGGTCCAGGGTACCCCCCTAACCCCCCCTAATAAAAGTTAACCCTTTGATTACCCCCCGTCACCAGTGTCGCTAAGCGATCGTTTTTCTGATCGCTGTATTAGTGACACAGGTGACGCTAGTTAGGGAGGTAAGTATATAGGTTCGCTGTCAGTGTTTTATAGCTACAGGGACCCCCATATACTACCTGCTAAAGGTTTTAACCCCCTGATTGCCCCCTAGTTAACCCTTTCACCAGCGATCACCGTATAAGTGTTACGGGTGACGCTGGTTAGCTAGTTTGTTTTTTGTAGTTTATTACAGTTTATTACAGTTTATTATAGTTTTAGGGCACCCGCCGTTTATTACCCTATAAAGGTTTAACCCCCTAATTGCCCGGCGGTGATAGAAGTTAAGTTTTTAGGATCAGATAAGGTCTGCGTCGCCCCAGGCAGCGTCAGGTTAGCGCCAGTACAGCTAAAACCCACGCACGCAGCATACACCTCCCTTAGTGCTATAGTATCTGAACGGATCGATATCTGATCCGATCAGATCTATACTCCCCAGCAGTTTAGGGTTCCCTGAAACGCAGTGTTAGCGGGATCAGCCCAGATACCTGCTAGCACCTGCGTTTTGCTCCTCGGCCCAGCCCTGCCCAGCCCACCCAAGTGCAGTATCGATCGATTACTGACACTTACAAAACACTAAGCACACATAACTGCAGCGGTCGCAGAGTCAGGCCTGATCCCTGCGATCGCTAACAGTTTTTTGGTAGCGTTTTGATACAGTCGCCAACAGTCAGGAGCTTTTTTGCCTGTGAGTCTCACTAGTGTACCCCTAAATTTAGAGGCCAAAATGGCAAATCCAAGGTACACTAGTGAAGAGGCCTACAGGATTCTGAGCATGACAGATAGTGAAGAGGAAGTCACTCATCTGTCAGATTCAGGCTCAGAATACGAACCTGTAGAGGACAGCGGCTCCATGACAGATAGCTCTGACGACAGAGTTGTGGTCCCTGCTAGGGTCAGGCGTACCAGACCCCGAACTTATGCTGTCCTTGAAGTGCAAGAACCGCAGGGCTCTCGTATGGAGCAGAGCAGTACTAGCGCCGCTATTCCTTCTGGTGAACTGGCAAGCACCAGCGGCCTAGTACACCCTGGTCGTACATCCAGCACTGCAGTATCACGTGGTGACGTGGCGAGTCCCATAAGTGCAGTTCAAGCTGGCGAGGTGGCAAGCAGTAGTAGTGTCCCGCTGCCACCAAGAAGACAAAGACAGGCCCGTCGTGCCCATAGTGCCCTTCCTGCTGCATTGGCCAATCCGAATTGGGAACCTTCCACTTCTGCAGCACCCATACTTCCCCCTTTCACTGGCCAACCCGGAATTCAGGTGGAAACAGTTGACTTTATGCCACTGGATTTTTATTCACTGTTTTTCACCGAAGATCTCTATAGATCTATTGTGGACCAAAGCAATTTGTACGCTGGTCAACACATCGCCACTATGCCCCAGTCCTCCCTTGCCAGAGATTGGAGACCAATTACGGTCTCCGAATTTAAGACCTTTCTGGGCCTTTCCCTCCTCATGGGGTTGAATAAAAAGAGTAAGTTGCGGTCATATTGGTCCACTGACCCAATTTACCATTCACCCTTGTTCTCTGCTTCCATGACCAGGGCACGATACGAGCAGATTTTGCGGTTCATGCACTTCAACGACAATGAACTCTGTCGTCCTCGTGGAGACCCTGCATACGATCGGCTCTACAAAATTCGGCCCCTCGTAAACCACTTCAACCAACGTTTTGCAGACTTGTTTACCCCCCATCAAGTTGTCTGCGTTGTCCCTGATTAAGTTTTCTGGCCGCTTGTCATTCAAACAGTACCTTCCCAGCAAGCGTGCCAGATACGGGGTCAAGATGTATAAGCTCTGTGACAGGGCCACAGGCTATACATGTAGATTTATGGTTTACGAGGGAAGAGATAGTCACGTAGAGCCGACAAACTGCCCTGACTACATAGGAAGCGCTGGCAAGATAGTGTGGGACTTGGTGTCACCCTTATTCGGAAAGGGGTACCACTTGTACGTGGACAATTATTATACGAGCGTGCCACTTTTTAGTCACTTGTTTGATCAGCAGATTGGAGCATGTGGCACCGTGCGACCTAATCCCTGGGGCTTTCCCCAGCGACTTGTAGATTCCCGTCTTAGGCTGGGGGAGAGAGCCTGCTTGAAGTATAATAATTTGCTCGCTATGAAGTGGAGGGATAAGAAGAATGTTTTCGTTCTTACCTCCCTTCATGCAGACACGACGACCCAAATTTCTACGGCGACTGGTGTTGTGGAGAAACCCCTCTGTGTCCACGAATACAACCTTAATATGGGAGGGGTGGACCTCAACGACCAGTTGTTGGCGCCGTACTTAGTTGCCCGTAAGGCCAGACGCTGGTACAAAAAAGTGTCTGTATACTTATTTCAATTGGCTTTGCTGAATGCTCATGTGCTATACAGAGCTTCAGGACAGACTGGATCCTTCCTTAAATTCCAGGAAGAGATCGTCAGAGCCCTTCTGTTTCCAGACGGTGCTCTACCTCACCTTCCCCAACCAAATGCAGTAAGCCGGCTGCATGAGCGGCATTTTATTTATGCCATCCCGAGTACCCCTACCCAACGAGCCCCCCAAAAAAGATGTCGTGTCTGCAGCAAGCGCGGATTTAGGCGTGACACCCGGACTTATTGTCCCTCCTGTCCTGGCAATCCTGGTCTTTGCATGGGTGAATGCTTTGAACGCTACCATACATTAGTTGAGTATTAGCGTAGGGTTCAGCACTGCACAGACTAGGCACACTAACACAGGGTCTCCCAAGATGCCATTGCATTTTGAGAGACCCAAACCTGGAACAAAAGTTACAAAAGTTAAAAGTTACTAAAAAAAAGTGTAAAAAAATAAAATAAAAAAAAATTAAAAAAAATAAAAACACAAAAAAAAATATAAAATAAAAAAACCAAAAATAGTTGTTGTTTTATTGTTCTCTCTCTCTCTATTCTCTCTCTATTGTTCTTCTCTTTTTTACTCTATTCTATTCTGCAATGTTTTATTGTTATTATGTTTTACCATGTTTCCTTTTCAGATTTTTCATACTTTACCGTTTACTGTGTTTTGTTGGTAACCATTTTATTGTTTTCAGGTACGCCATTCAGTTGCAGTGCGGATTTATTTATCTTGACAGCAACAGCGTTTGCTCCCACGATATATAAAGCCGTGACTCCAACGCTGTCGGAGGTGATTTCACTACCACAGTTACATACTTCAGCATATATGCCGAAGCGTGGGGGCAGAAGTGGGTGGAGGAGCGATTTGCTCCTGCCTTTTGCGGGAGGATGCCCCCATGCTTCGGCATATATATATTTTAGGCACAGGTTGCGTTAAATGTTTTATTTTTTACTATTTTTTTTTTTGTATTTGCTTTGCAGGTATGGTAAGTCTTACTGTTATACTGTAATGTTGCTTTGTTTTATTGTTAACCATCATTTGCTTAGCAGGTACGCCATTCAGTTGCAGCGCGGATTTATTTATCTTGACAGCAACAGCGTTTGCTCCCACGATATATAAAGCCGTGACTCCAACGCTGTCGGAGGTGATTTCACCACCACAGTTACATACTTCAGCATATATGCCGAAGCGTGGGGGCAGAAGTGGGTGGAGGAGCGATTTGCTCCTGCCTTTTGCGGGAGGATGCCCCCATGCTTCGGCATATATATATTTTAGGCACAGGTTGCGTTAAATGTTTTATTTTTTACTATTTTTTTTTTTGTATTTGCTTTGCAGGTATGGTAAGTCTTACTGTTATACTGTAATGTTGCTTTGTTTTATTGTTAACCATCATTTGCTTAGCAGGTACGCCATTCAGTTGCAGCGCGGATTTATTTATCTTGACAGCAACAGCGTTTGCTCCCACGATATATAAAGCCGTGACTCCAACGCTGTCGGAGGTGATTTCACCACCACAGTTACATACTTCAGCATATATGCCGAAGCGTGGGGGCAGAAGTGGGTGGAGGAGCGATTTGCTCCTGCCTTTTGCGGGAGGATGCCCCCATGCTTCGGCATATATATATTTTAGGCACAGGTTGCGTTAAATGTTTTATTTTTTACTATTTTTTTTTTTGTATTTGCTTTGCAGGTATGGTAAGTCTTACTGTTATACTGTAATGTTGCTTTGTTTTATTGTTAACCATCATTTGCTTAGCAGGTACGCCATTCAGTTGCAGCGCGGATTTATTTATCTTGACAGCAACAGCGTTTGCTCCCACGATATATAAAGCCGTGACTCCAGCGCTGTCGGAGGTGATTTCACCACCACAGTTACATACTTCAGCATATATGCCGAAGCGTGGGGGCAGCAGTGGGTGGAGGAGCAATTTGCTCCTGCCTTTTGCGGGAGGATGCCCCCATGCTTCGGCATATATAAATGGTGCATGTATGCCCATCATTAGAAGTGGGTGGATGTAGGGAGGTATTCTAATGGTGGGCATACCCACCGATCAATATCTTTTTTTCGTTCAGCCCACAGGCTGCATGAAAAAAAAGTTTACAATATATGCCTAACAAGGACCAGCAACGTACTGGTATGTTGCTGGACTTTGAGTGGTTATACCAGAATGATGCCTGCAGGTTTAGGTATCATCTTGGTATCATTCTTTTCAGCCAGCGGTCGGCTTTCATGTAAAAGCAATCCTAGCGGCTAATTAGCCTCTAGACTGCTTTTGCAAGCAGTGGGAGGGAATGCCCCCCCTCCCCCACCGTCTTCCATGTTTTTCTCTGGCTTTCCTGTCCCAACAGGGAACCTGAGAATGCAGCCGGTGATTCAGCCAGCTGACCATAGAGCTGATCAGAGACCAGAATGGCTCCAAACATCTCTATGGCCTAAGAAACCAGAAGCTACGAGCATTTCATGACTTAGATTTCGCCGAATGTAAACAGCGCCATTGGGAAATTGGGAAAGCATTTTATCACACCGATCTTGGTGTGGTCAGATGCTTTGCGGGCAGAGGAGAGATCTAGGGTCTAATAGAGCCCAATTTTTTAAAAAAAGAGTACCTGTCACTACCTATTGCTATCATAGGGGATATTTACATTCCCTGAGATAACAATAAAATTAATTAAAAAAAAATAAAAATGAAAGGAACAGTTTAAAAATAAGATAAAATAGCAAAAAAATAATAAAGAAAAAAAAAAAAAAAAAAAAAAGCACCCCTGTCCCCCCCTGCTCTCGCGCAAAGGCGAACGCAAGCGTCGGTCTGGCGTCAAATGTAAACAGCAATTGCACCATGCATGTGAGGTATCACCGCGAAGGACAGAACGAGGGCAGTAATTTTTGTAGTAGACCTCCTCTGTAAATCTAAAGTGGTAACCTGTAAAGGCTTTTAAAGGCTTTTAAAAATGTATTTATTTTGTCGCCGCTGCGCGTTTGTGCGCAATTTTAAAGCATGTCATGTTTGGTATCCATGTACTCGGCCTAAGATCATCTTTTTTATTTCATCAAACATTTGGGCAATATAGTGTGTTTTAGTGCATTAAAATTTTAAAAAGTGTGTTTTTCCCCCAAAAAATGCGTTTGAAAAATCGCTGCGCAAATACTGTGTGAAAAAAAAATATGAAACACCCACCATTTTAATCTGTAGGGCATTTGCTTTAAAAAAATATATAATGTTTGGGGGTTCAAAGTAATTTTCTTGCAAAAAAAAATTATTTTTTTCATGTAATCAAAAAGTGTCAGAAAGGGCTTTGTCTTCAAGTGGTTAGAAGAGTGGGTGATGTGTGACATAAGCTTCTAAATGTTGTGCATAAAATGCCAGGACAGTTCAAACCCCCCCCCAAATGACCCCATTTTGGAAAGTAGACACCCCAAGCTATTTGCTGAGAGGCATGTCGAGTCCATGGAATATTTTATATTGTGACACAAGTTGCGGGAAAGAGACAAATCTTTTTTTTTTTTTTTTTTTTTTGCACAAAGATGTCACTAAATGATATATTGCTCAAACATGCCATGGGAATATGTGAAATTATACCCCAAAATACATTCTGTTGCTTCTCCTGAGTATGGGGATACCACATGTGTGGGACTTTTTGGGAGCCTAGCCGCGCACGGGACCCCGAAAACCAAGCCCCGCCTTCAGGCTTTCTAAGGGCGTAAATTTTTGATTTCACTCTTCACTGCCTAGCACAGTTTCGGAGGCCATGGAATGCCCAGATGGCACAACCCCCCCCAAATGACCCCATTTTGGAAAATAGACACCCCAAGCTATTTGCTGAGAGGTATAGTGAGTATTTTGCAGACCTCACTTTTTGTCACAAACTTTCGAAAATTGAAAAAAGAAAAAAAAATACATTTTTCTTGTCTTTCTTCATTTTCAAAAACAAATGAGAGCTGCAAAATACTCACCATGCCTCTCAGCAAATAGCTTGGGGTGTCTACTTTCCAAAATGGGGTCATTTGGGGGGGGGTTTTGCCATCTTGGCATTTTATGGCCTTCAAAACTGTGATAGGTAGTGAGGAGTGGAATCACAACTTAACGCCTTTAGAAATCCTGAAGCCGGTGCTTGGTTTTCGGGGCCCCGTATGCGGCTAGGCTCCCAAAAAGTCCCACATATGTGGTATCCCCATACTCAGGAGAAGCAGCAGAATATATTTTGGGGTGTAATTCCACATATGCCCATGGCATGTTTGAGCAATACATCATTTAGTGACAACTTTGTGCAAAAAAAAAAAAAAAAAATTGTCACTTTCCCGCAACTTGTGTCAAAAAATAAAATATTCCATGGACTCAACATGCCTCTCAGCAAATAGTTTGGGGTGTCTACTTTCCAAAATGGGGTCATTTGGGGGGGTTTTGTGCCATCTTGGCATTTTATGGCCTTCAAAACTGTGATAGGTAGTGAGGAGTCAAATCACAACATTATGCCCTTGGAAATCCTGAAGGCGGTGCTTGGTTTTCGGGGCCCCGTATGCGGCTAGGCTCCCAAAAAGTCCCACACATGTGGTATCCCCATACTCAGGAGAAGCAGCTAAATGTATTTTGGGGTGCAATTCCACATATGCCCATGGCCTGTGTGAGAAATATATCATTTAGTGACAACTTTGTGCAAAAAAAAAAAAAATTGTCACTTTCCCGCAACTTGTGTCAAAAAAGAAAGTATTCCATGGACTCAACATGCCTCTCAGCAAATAGCTTGGAGTGTCTACTTTCCAAAATGGGGTCATTTGCGGGGGTTTTGTGCCATCTGGGTATTTTATGGCCTTCAAAACTGTGATAGGTAGTGAGGAATGAAATCAAAAATTTATGCCCTTAGAAATCCTGAAGGCGGTGATTGGTTTTCGGGGCCCCGTACGCGGCTAGGCTCCCAAAAAGTCCTAAACATGTGGTATCCCCATACTCAGGAGAAGCAGCAGAATGTATTTTGGGGTGTAATTCCACATATGCCCATGGCATGTTTGAGCAATATATCATTTAGTGACAACTTTGTGCAAAAAAAAAAAAAAAAAAAGTGTTACTTTCCCGCAACTTGTGTCAAAATATAAAATATTCCATGGACTCAACATGCCTCTCAGCAAATAGTTTGGGGTGTCTACTTTCCAAAATGGGGTCATTTGGGGGGGTTTTGTGCCATCTTGGCATTTTATGGCCTTCAAAACTGTGATAGGTAGTGAGGAGTCAAATCACAACATTATGCCCTTAGAAATCCTGAAGGCGGTGCTTGGTTTTCGGGGCCCCGTATGCGGCTAGGCTCCCAAAAAGTCCCACACATGTGGTATCCCCATACTCAGGAGAAGCAGCTAAATGTATTTTGGGGTGCAATTCCACATATGCCCATGGCCTGTGTGAGAAATATATCATTTAGTGACAACTTTGTGCAAAAAAAAAAAAATTGTCACTTTCCCGCAACTTGTGTCAAAAAAGAAAGTATTCCATGGACTCAACATGCCTCTCAGCAAATAGCCTGGAGTGTCTACTTTCCAAAATGGGGTCATTTGGGGGGGGGTTTGTGCCATCTGGGCATTTTATGGCCTTCAAAACTGTGATAGGTAGTGAGGAATGAAATCAAAAATTTATGCCCTTAGAAATCCTGAAGGCGGTGATTGGTTTTCGGGGCCCCGTACGTGGCTAGGCTCCCAAAAAGTCCCACACATGTGGTATCCCCATACTCAGGAGAAGCAGCTGAATGTATTTTGGGGTGCAATTCCACATAGGCCCATGGCCTGTGTGAGCAATATATCATTTAGTGACAACTTTTTGTAAATATTTTTTTTTTTTTGTCATTATTCAATCACTTGGGACAAAAAAAATAAATATTCAATGGGTTCTACATGCCTCTCAGCAATTTCCTTGGGGTGTCTACTTTCCAAAATGGGGTCATTTGGGGGGGTTTTGTACTGCCCTGCCATTTTAGCACCTCATGAAATGACATAGGCAGTCATAAACTAAAAGCTGTGTAAATTCCAGAAAATGTACCCTAGTTTGTAGACGCTATAACTTTTGCGCAAACCAATAAATATACGCTTATTAACTATTTTTTTACCAAAGACATGTGGCCGAATAAATTTTGGCCTAAATGTATGACTAAAATTGAGTTTATTGGATTTTTTTTATAACAAAAAGTAGAAAATATCATTTTTTTTTTAAATTTTCGGTCTTTTTCCGTTTATAGCGCAAAAAATAAAAACGGCAGAGGTGATCAAATACCATCAAAAGAAAGCTCTATTTGTGGGAAGAAAAGGACGCAAATTTCGTTTGGGTACAGCATTGCATGACCGCGCAATTAGCAGTTAAAGCGACGCAGTGCCAAATTGGAAAAAGACCTCTGGTCCTTAGGCAGCATAATGGTCCGGGGCTCAAGTGGTTAAGACGGGGACAATACAGTGCATCCGGAAAGTATTCACAGCGCTTCACACTTTCCATATTTTGTTATGTTACAGCCTTATTCCAAAATAATAAAATTCATTATTTTCCTAAAAATTCTAAAAACAATACCCCATAATGACAACGTGAAAGAAGTTTGTTTGAAATCTTTGCAAATTTGTTAAAAATAAAGAATCAAAAATATCCCATGTACATAAGTATTCACACCCTTTGCTCAACACTCAATACTTTGTTGAAGCACCTTTGGCACCAACTACAGCCTCAAGTCTTTTTGAGTATCATGCTACAAGCATGGCACACCTAATTTTGGGCAGTGTCTCCCATTCTACTTTGCAGGACCTTTTAAGCCCCATCAGGTTGGATGAGGAGTGTCTGTGCACAGCCATTTTCAGATCTCTTCAGATCTCTCCAGAGATGTTCAATCGGGTTCAAGTCTGGGCTCTGGCTGGGCCACTCAAGGGCATTCACAGTTGTCCCGTAGCTATTCCTTTGTTATCTTGGCTGTGTGCTTAGGTTGATTGTCCTGTTGAAATATGAACCTTCGCCCCAGTCTGAGGTCCAGAGCACTCTGGAGCAGGTTTTCCTCAAGGATGTCTCTGCACGTTGCTGCATTCATCTTTCCCTCGATCCTGACTAGTTTACCAGTCACTGCTGCTGAAAAACATCCCTACAGCATGATGCTGCCACCACCATGCTTCACTGTAGGGATGGTATTGGCCAGGTGATGGGTGGTGTTTGGTTTCCTCCAGACATGATGCTTGCCATTCTGGCCAAAGAGTTTAATCTTTGTTTCATTAGACTAGAGAATTTTGTTTCTCATGGTCTGAGAGTCCTTCAGGTGCCCTTTGGCAAACTCTGGGTGGGCTGTCATGTGCCTTTTACTGAGGAGTGGCCACTCTACCATACAGGCCTGATTGGTGGAGTGCTGCAGAGGTAGATGTTCTTCTGGAAGGTTTCCACAGAGAAACGCTGGAGCTCTGTCAGAGTGACCATCAGGTTCTTGGTCACATCCCTGACTAAGACCCTTCTCCCCGATCACTGTTTGGCCGGGCGGCCATCTCTAGGAAGAGCCCTGGTGGTTCCAAACTTCTTCCATTTATGGATGATGGAGGCCACTGTGCTCATTGGGATCTTCAATGCTGCAGAAATTTTTCTGTACCCTTCCCCTGATCTGTGCCTCAATACAATCCTGTCTTGGAGGTCTACAGAGAATTCCTTGGACTCGATGGCTTGGTTTGTGCTCTGAGTGCGAATACTTGTCTAGATATGATTTTTTTTTCCTTTTTATTTTTAATAAATTTGCAAAGATTTCAAACAAACTTCTTTCACGTTGTCATTATGGGGTATTGCTTGTAGAATTTAGAGGAAAATTATTAATTTAATCCATGTTTTATTAAGGCTGTAACATAACAAAATGTGGAAAAAGTGAAGCACTGTGAATACTTTCCGGATGCACTGTAGCTTCTGGAAAAATCCTCATCCAAACATTACGGGAATGTTGGGCTGTCCAAAATAAAATATGGCGTTCGTGAGCAGCGTAGTAGTATTGAAGTAGGTCAGGAGCACTTAGATCACCTTTATCATTGGGGGAGTACGGAACAGAGCTAGCAATTCTATAGTTTTATAATCCCAAAAACATTTTTGTAAAGGCCCTCTGTGGGATTTGGAGTTGAGCTATAGGAATTGGCACTGGAAAAGTTTCAAAAAGGTACAGCAGTTTGGGAAGTATAGACATCTTAAATGCTGTGATATGGCCCAATAGGGAAAAATCATATCTGTGCCATTGTTTCAGTCATTTATGAATATCCTGGAAAAGTGGGATGACATTTGCCTTAAAAAGGTCTGCATAAGTATGAGTGATCAAAGTATGAAGATATTTATTGACACCAATGGTAGGGGTAAGTAGTTTTTAAGACTGTAAGTTGGACAGGGAGATGTGTAAAGACATAGCTTCAGTCTTAGTGGAGTTAATCTTATAGCCTGATAAGCAGCTAAACTTGTCAAGGATGCAGTGCAGTGTCAGGAGGGTAGTATGGGGACTAGTACGGGTGAGCAGGATGTCATCTGCAACTAAAGAGAGCTTTTATCATTTGTGTCTAAAAACAATCCCATGGATATTTTCAAGTAGCTTCTGCCAATGGCTCCAGAGAGAGTATGAATAATAAAGAGGGACAACCGGTATCCCTGTTTTGTGCCATTATTCATAGGGAAAACATGGTGTGGGCGAGTTTAACTTGTGAGGAAGGAGAAGAGTAAAGGGCTTAAATTGCTTTAAATAATGGACCTTTAAAACCTTTAAAATGTTGCAGAGTGGCAAACATGTACAGTATGTCTATCCCAGCTTGTTTGGCCTTCTGGGCATATAGACTAAGGATCAGTCCGGGTGATCTGCCTGTTCACCACATCAATTAGATCTATGGTCTGTCTAGTATTATCTCCTGCTTGTCATGCCAGAACAAAGCCAATTTGGTCCTTTTTGATTAACCCGGCCAGAATTTGAGAGAGAGCCTGTTAGCTAAAAGCTTCATAAATATCTTGTAATCAGAATTAAGTATCGCCATTTGCCTATAATTAGCAGGTTAAGTGGTATTTTTTCCTGATTTTGGGATAACTGAGATGTAAGATTGTAAGAATTTGGGGGTGGGGCATTTCCTCCTTTAACAAGGAACCATAAAACTTAAGCAAGTGGGGGCCCGAGTGGGTTGATTATGTTTATATATTATGTGTGGGGGTGGGATGGTAAGGTAATTTCAATCCTTTGGAGGTATCATCCCTTACTTAATATATATATAGAGAGAGAGAGAGAGCAAATTATTGGGACTTTGTGTTTATCTCCAAGGTACAATAGAAATATAAAGTATTAACACTTTATTCAGTATATAGTACGAATATTAATTAAAAAGACTTAAAATCATGTATGTAAGTTAGCCATCTAAAGATCAGCTTGTAAACGTTAATGCGTTTTGCGGTAAACCCTGCTTCATCATCAATATAAAAGTGCTGTAACAATACACATGAATAAGGTATCATTAGGTAGTTTTATACAAAATCTCAAAAATACATATCATATGTCACATGTAAAACTGATTGGGAGAAAAGGGATGGAAAAGATAATGCAAAATAATATGTTTGGTTAAGACAACCTTAATAATATTAAAAGAACAAAATACCTTTACCTTTAAGTAAACTCATAAGAGATGGTGGTAAAAGTCTGCCGGGCCTGTGGAGGGAAACCAATTCCATGAACGCTTCACGAAAGAAAGAAAATTATATGCAGTATATGCCTGTGTAACAAAGTCCAATATTTAAGTATATTGTTCATATACAGTATCTCACAAAAGTGAATAAATATGGGCGGCACAGTGGTGCAGTGGTAGCACTCTCGCCTAGCAGTAAGAAGGGTCACTGGTTCGAATCCCAACCACGACACTACCTGCTTGGAGTTTGCATGTTCTCCCTGTGCCTGCGTGGGTTTCCTCCGGGTACTCCGGTTTCCTCCCACACTCCAAAGACATGCTGGTAGGTTAATTGGATCCTGTCTAAATTGTCCCTAGTATGTATGAATGTGAGTTAGGGACCTTAGATTGTAAGCCCCTTGAGGGTAGGGACTGATGTGAATGTACAATGTATATGTAAAGCGCTGCGTAAATTGACGGCGCTATATAAGTACTTGAAATAAAAAATAAATAAATAAATACACCCCTCACATTTTTGTAAATATTTTATTATATCTTTTCATGTGACACCACTGAGGAAATTATACTTTGCTACAATGTAAAGTAGTGAGTGTACAGCTTGTATAACAGTGTCAATTTGCTGCCCCTTCAAAATAATTCAACACACAGCAATTAATGTACAAACCGCTGGCAACAAAAGTGAGTAAACCCCTAAGTGAAAATGTCCAAATTGGGGCCAAAGTGTCAATATTTTGTGTGGCTATCATTATTTTCTAGCACTGCCTTAACCCTTTTGGGCATGGAGTTCACCAGAGCTTCACAGGTTGCTACTGGAGTCCTCTTCCACTCCTCCATGACGACATCATGGAGCTGGCAGATGACCTTGTGCTCCTCCACCTTCCATTTGAGGATGCCCCACAGATACTCAATAGGGTTTAGGTTCTGGAGAAATGATTGGCCAGTCCATCACCTTTACCCTTAGCTTCTTTAGCAAGGCAGTGGTCCTCTTGGAGGTGTGTTTGGGGTCGTTATCATGTTGGAATACTGCCCTGCAGCTCAGTCTCCGAAGGGAGGGGATTAGGCTCTGCTTCAGTATGTCACAGTACATGGTGGCATTCATGGTTTCCTCAATGAACTGTAGCTCCCTAGTGTCGGCAGCACTCATGCAGCCCCAGACCATGACACTCTCACCACCATGCTTGACTGTAGGCAAGACTCACTTGTCTTTATACTCAATAACCAAAAAATGTCCAGCGCTCTGAATGACTCATAAGCAATTGCCAGCAGTCCAATCATAAAGGTTAAGAGATTTAATAATTATGTATGATAAAAACAATATGATAAAAGCAATAAATGAACAGCATATCATCCTTTGTTAAGACACTTAAATGAGAAAGTTTTCTAACAGCCAAAGGTCCAATCAGCAGCAGGCAGTAAAAGACTGGAGATCCATCCAAAAAACCTAACCCCAGGCTGGGAAGCAGGTGGAAGGGAGTTGGAGGGGAGATGGAAGTTCCAGCCCGCCAAACTCAGGGGATCCACACTGCAAATCAGCATAAGATGGAAAGGCTCACCGACACCGGAGGACGGATCCGTGAATGTGATGCAGAGGCAGGCCGCGGATTCACCGGGAGGGACGGTCTCGCAGGCGCTCTGTGTCAGGGGATGATGACGTCAGCCCAGCTGGTGGAGGAAGGCGCGGCTTCACACAGGGGAACCGCCGGAACAACAGCTGATAGCGCTGGGCAGCTGCAATGCCGGTCTGTGTCCCCTCTGACTGAAAAAACCTCAGTGAGAGGCGGTGACACTTGGTGAAGCCGTAATGGTGGTGATAGACTTATCCAAAGATGATAAGGTGGACAGGGGGCCACCCGGGGACAGGCTGGGGGCATAGACCAATAAGTCTGCCGGTTGGTGTCTCCTCTTGCTGGAATGAACCTCAGAAAAATTGATGGCAATCAGGAAGTCCAATAAACCACATGGGCTAGCCAGCCAGAGGTAGATAGATGGAATTGGCAGGCGAATGGGAAAACGCTGTGTGTGGACCATGTGAGGCTCCCACGGGTGGGTAAAAGGGAGGATGGATTCACCGTGGCATGGTGCTGAGTGGAAACTCTGTTAGTAGTTGCCTTGACGACGCGTTTCGCGCGTTTGCGCTTTTTCATAGTCAAGGGTTGAGGCAACTTACACGGTTTAAATACAAAAATATTGGGTGGGGGAAAGGAAGTGGGAGAGGGGAAAAAGGGGGAGGGAGATGTATTTAAACCGTGTAAGTTGCCTCAACCCTTGACTATGAAAAAGCGCAAACGCGCGAAACGCGTCGTCAAGGCAACTACTAACAGAGTTTCCACTCAGCACCATGCCACGGTGAATCCATCCTCCCTTTTACCCACCCGTGGGAGCCTCACATGGTCCACACACAGCGTTTTCCCATTCGCCTGCCAATTCCATCTATCTACCTCTGGCTGGCTAGCCCATGTGGTTTATTGGACTTCCTGATTGCCATCAATTTTTCTGAGGTTCATTCCAGCAAGAGGAGACACCAACCGGCAGACTTATTGGTCTATGCCCCCAGCCTGTCCCCGGGTGGCCCCCTGTCCACCTTATCATCTTTGGATAAGTCTATCACCACCATTACGGCTTCACCAAGTGTCACCGCCTCTCACTGAGGTTTTTTCAGTCAGAGGGGACACAGACCGGCATTGCAGCTGCCCAGCGCTATCAGCTGTTGTTCCGGCGGTTCCCCTGTGTGAAGCCGCGCCTTCCTCCACCAGCTGGGCTGACGTCATCATCCCCTGACACAGAGCGCCTGCGAGACCGTCCCTCCCGGTGAATCCGCGGCCTGCCTCTGCATCACATTCACGGATCCGTCCTCCGGTGTCGGTGAGCCTTTCCATCTTATGCTGATTTGCAGTGTGGATCCCCTGAGTTTGGCGGGCTGGAACTTCCATCTCCCCTCCAACTCCCTTCCACCTGCTTCCCAGCCTGGGGTTAGGTTTTTTGGATGGATCTCCAGTCTTTTACTGCCTGCTGCTGATTGGACCTTTGGCTGTTAGAAAACTTTCTCATTTAAGTGTCTTAACAAAGGATGATATGCTGTTCATTTATTGCTTTTATCATATTGTTTTTATCATACATAATTATTAAATCTCTTAACCTTTATGATTGGACTGCTGGCAATTGCTTATGAGTCATTCAGAGCGCTGGACATTTTTTGGTTATTGTTTTAAATCTGTATCTATCAGTTACGGTTAGTCCAGCTGCACTAATTTCCCCTTCCCCTTTCCCCCCAATCCCTTTTTTGTTCCCCCCCTCCCCTGGTCCAAGTCGTGTCCATCCACCCAGTACATGTTATGTGTCATATGGATGACTGACTATATGATATATGGTTTATATTTATATTTGTATTATTTGACCGTTTTTTACACACCTTGATTGAGGTCCCTGGGTTTACACACATTGGCGCTGGATTAGTATTGTGTTTTTTCCTATTGTCTTTATACTCCTCACCTGGTTGCCGCCACACATGCTTGACATCATCTGAACCAAATAAGTTTATTTTGGTCTCATCAGACCACAGGACATGTTTCAGTAATCCATGTCCTTAGTCTGCTTGGCTTCAGCAAACTGTTTGCAGGCTTTCTTGTGCATCATCTTTAGAAGAGGCTTCCTTCTGGGACGACATGCAGACCAATTTGATGCAGTGTGCGACGTGTGGTCTGAGCACTGACAGGCTGACCTCCCACCCCTTCAACCTCAATGCTGGCAATGCTGGAAACACTCATATGCCTATTTCCCAAAGACAACCTCAGGATTTAATGATGAGCACATGCAATCAACTTTTTTGGTCGACCATGGCGAGGCCTGTTCTGAGTGAAACCTGTCCTGGTAAACCACTGTATGGTCTTGGCCACGTGCTGCAGCTCAGTTTCAGGGTCTTGGCAATATTCTTATAGCCTAGGCCATCTTTATGTAGAGCCATGCCATGAGGTGCCATGTTGCCATGTTGAACTTCCAGTGACCAGTATGAAAGAGTGAGAGTGATAACACCAAACATAACACACCTGCTCCCTATGCACACCTGAGACCTTGTAACAATAACGAGTCATATGACACCGGGGAGGAAAAATAGCTAATTGGGCCCAATTTGGACAGTTTCACTTAGGGGGGTATTCACTTTTGTTGCCAGCAGTTTAGACATTAATGGCCGTGAGTTTACAAATTTACACTCTTATATAAGTTGTACACTCACTACTTTACATTGTAGCGAAGTGTCATTTCTTCGGTGTTGTCACATGAAAAGATATAATAGAATATTTACAAAAATGTGAGGGGTGTACTCATTGTTGTGAGATACTGTATATAAAGGAAAAGAAGATAAGGGAGAAAAAAAAGGAAATAAAGGGGGTAAGGGAGGAAGGGGAAGGGGGAAAGGGTAAAGGAAGGGCGAAAGTGGAGAGGAAAAGAAGAGGGGAACGAAAGGGGGAAGAAGGAAGAAGATAATGTTTAAAGTACAAGTATGGGAGACCATCTAGCCTTGGGGATTTGTGAAGTGGTACTGTTTAATTACTTCAGTAAGTTCCTCTAGAGTGATAGCTGCATTTATGGCCTTTAGGTTTAGGAATTTCAACTTAGGCAGCCTCAGAGAGGACATACATTTGTCAAAATTAGCTTGTTTAAAGGGGGGTGGGTGGGATTCAGGGGAAAAGGCAGTTATTATATAACTTTGTATAGTATTCCCCAAAGGTGTTGGTAATAGACTGGGGGGTCACAGTCTATTGCCTTTATTGTCTATTGTCTATTTTGTGAACAAAAAAAACTTACAACTAGAAATATTGTGTGGGGTCAGTAGTGGGGTCAGTAATGACTAGGGATGAGCTGAACACCCCCCCGGTTCGATTTGCATCAGAACATGCGAACAGGCAAAAAATTTGAACACCATTAAAGTCTATGGGATACGAACATGAAAAATCAAAAGTGCTCATTTTAAAGGCTTATATGCAAGTTATTGCCATTAAAAGTGTTTGGGGACCCGGGTCCTGTCCCAGGGGACATGTATCAATGGAAAAAAAAGTTTTAAAAACTGACGTTTTTTCGGGAGCAGTGATTTTAATAATGCTTAAAGTGAAACAATAAAAATGAAATATCCCTTTAAATATCATGCCTGGGGGGGTGTCCTTAGTATGCTTGTAAAGTATTTTTCCCGTGTTTACTACAATACCACTGCAAAATTTCTATAGGAAAAAATGTCATTTAAAACTACTCGCGGCTGTAATGTATTGTTGGGTCCCGGCAATATAGATGTAATACAATGAACAAAATCGCATGGGTCCCTCACCACTCCATTACCAGGCCTTTTGGGTCTTACTATATGGCTTGCCTTATATACTCAGCAGAAAATTGGGCCTTAGGTGTTGGTGGTACCAGAGCACTGTAAGCCCTCACAGTTACTCTTGGTGAGTGCAGAACAGGCCCTGCTGTGAAATACTATATCAAAAATTGTAATTACATGCCCCTGTTAAATAGGGGCAGAAAAATTGGACCTTTGGTGGTGGTGGTACCAGAACACTGTAAGCCCTCACAGGTATGCTTGTTGGGCGCAGGAACGGGCCCTGTTATGAAATACTGTATCAAGAATTGTAATTACATGCCCCTGTTAAACAGTAGCAGAAAAGTTGGGCCTTGGGTGGTGGTGCCACAACACTGTAACCCCTCACAGATACTCTTGTTGGGCGCAGGAACGGGTCAGGCGTTGAAATATTATATCAAAAATTATAATTACATTCCCCTGTTAAACAGAGGCAGAAAAATTGGGCCTTGGGTGGTGGTGGTGGTGCTACAACACTGTAAGCCCTCACAGTTACTCTTGTTGGGCTCAGGAACAGGCCCGGCGTTGAAATATTATATCAAAAATTGTAATTACACGCCCCTGTTAAATAGGGGCAGAACAATTGGGCCTTGGGTGGTGGTGGTGGTGCCCTAAACTAAAAATATTGTTGGAAGCTAGCATCTTCAAGATTGAGGTGGAATAGGATAGTCAGCATAGGCAATCTTCAAGGGATCCCACATCCATAGAAAATTCAATCAGGTGCTTGATAGCTGCTGATTAGGGATGAGCCGAACACCCCCCTGTTCGGTTCGCACCAGAACATGCGAACAGGCAGAAAATTTGTTAGAACACGCAAACACCGTTAAAGTCTATGGGACTCGAACATGAATAATCAAAAATGCTAATTTTAAAGGCTTATATGCAAGTTATTGTCAGAAAAGTGTTTGGGGACCTGGGTCCTGCCCCAGGGGACATGTATTAATGCAAAAAAAAGTTTTAAAAACGGCCGTTTTTTCGGGAGCAGTGATTTTAATAATGCTTAAAGTGAAACAATAAAAGTATAATGTTCCTTTAAATTTCGTACCTGGGGGGTGTCTATAGTATGCCTGTAAAGGAGCTCATGTTTCCTGTGTTTAGAACAGTCTGACAGCAAAATGACATTGCAAAAGGAAAAAAAGTCATTTAAAACTACTCTCAGCTAATAATGAATTGTCGGTCCGACAATACACATAAAAGTTCATTGATAAAAATGACATGGAATTTCCCCACAGAGGAACCCCGAACCAAAATTTAAAAAAAAAATGGCGAGGGGGTTCCCCTAAATTTCATACCAGGCCCTTCAGGTCTGGTATGGATATTAAGGGGAACCCCGCACCAAAATTTAAATAAAAACGGTGTGGGAGTCCCCCTCAAAATCCATACCAGACCCTTCAGGTCTAGTATGGATTTTAAGGGGAGCCCTGTGCCAAAATAAAAAAAATGCTGTGGGGTCCCCCCAAAAATCCATACCAGACCCTTATCCGAGCACGCAACCTGGCAGACCGCAGGAAAAGAGGGGGGACGAGAGAGCGCCCCCCTCCTGAACAGTACTAGGCCACATGCCCTCAACATTGGGAGGGTGCTTTGAGGTAGCCCCCAAAGCACCTTGTCCCCATGTTGATGAGGACAAGGGCCTCATCCCCACAACCCTTGGCCGCCCTCCTTTATTTAAGAAGTGTCAGAAGAAGAGAAGCGTCACACAGCGGGAGCCTCCCATGGATGCGGAGCGGCCCAAGAACGAATTAGGGAAGAAGACGCCACAGAGGAAGATGCCGGACGAGAACACCGGAGCAAGAAGCAGAGGATCGGAGGAAGAACCAGAGGAAAAAGAAGATGGAGGAAGAAACCGAAGGAAGAAGGAAGGAAGAAGGAAGAAGACCCAAAGAAGATGGAAAGAAGAAGACTTTAAATAAAGGAATTGTCAAAAACTGTCTCTTGTCATTTTTAACATTTTTGACACTTTTTTTGTGAAATGGTAGGGGTACTTTTGTACCCCATTACCATTTCACACAGGGGGGGCGGGATCTGGGGGTCCCCTTGTTAAAGGGGGCTTCCAGATACCGATAAGCCCCCCGCCTGCAGACCCCCACAACCACCGGCCAAGGGTTGTGGGGATGAGGCCCTTGTCCTCATCAACATGGGGACAAGGTTTTTTGGGGGCTACTGTACCCCCAAAGCACCCTCCCAATGTTGAGGGCATGTGGCCTTGTACGGTTCAGGGGGCGCTCTCTCGTCCCCCCTCTTTTTCTGCAGCCTGCCAGGTTGCGTGCTCAGATAAAGGGGACCCCACGCCATTTTTAAAAAAATTTTGACGCGGGGCCTGAAGGGCCTGGTATGGAATTTAGGGGGACCCCACACCATTTTTTAAAATTTTGGTTCGGGGTTCCCCTGTGGGGATATCCCATGCCATTTTTATCAATGAACTTTTATGTGTATTGTCGGACCGACAATTTATTAATAGCCGCGGACTTTTTTAAAACTTATTTTTTGCATTAATACATGTCCCCTGGGGCAGGACCCAGGTCCCCAAACACTTTTTATGACAATACCATGCATATAAGCCTTTAAAATTAGCACTTTTGATTTCTCCCACAGACTTTTAAAGGGTGTTCTGCGGCTTTCGAATTCGCCGCGAACACCCCAAATTTTTCGCTGTTCGGCAAACTGGCGAACAGCCGATGTTCGAGTCGAACATGAGTTCGACTCGAACTCTAAGCTCATCCCTACTGCTGATCCAAGACTCATATTTAAGAATGTGTGCCTATCAATGGAGTCTGTGGACAGGCACAATCTATGATCCGTTACAAACCCTCCAGCAGCACTGAATATGTGTTCAGAAAGAATGCTGAATGCAGGACAGGCCAGTAGTTCAATTGCATATTGAGCAAGTTCTGGATAGTGGTCCATCCTCAAGACCCAGTAACCCAGTGGATGCTCTGTTGGAAAGGTCTCCATGTCTGCTCTTGCCCCTAGATATTCCTGCACCTTGTAATGCAGATGCTGGTGATGGTTGCTTGAACCGATCAGATCTTGGCACTGAGGACTGAAAAATTGTTTAAAGGCATTGGTCAGCTGGTCACCTTCTCCACCGCTCTTCCTCTGACTGAATGAAGCCTCAGCAACATGTTGCCCAGCACCAGGAAAATGTAACCTCCCAGGGTCTGGAAATGCATTGCACAAACCTTTCTTCAAGGCCCCCTGAAGATGTTTCATCCTCTGCTCCCTCTGCGAAGGCAGGATGAGTTCTGCAACCTTATCCTTGTAACGTGGATCAAGAAGGGTTGCTAGCCAGTAATGATCCCTCTCCTTGATACCACAAATCCAAGGGTCCTTTCGCAGGCTTTGCAGAATCAGGGAGGCCATGCAGCGTAAGTCCTCTGGGTCACTAAGGATCACATGATCCGTAACAACCTCATCCCAGCCACGTACAACTCCTTGGATTTCTGGGGACTGAAAAACATCCCTTGAAGACTGCTACTGAGTGTTATCCTCCACGTCCATGCTGACATAATCATCCTCTTCCTCCTCCTATTCTTCCTGTGTGTTTGGCGGGCCCCCAGGAATGCTATCTGGATAAAGGGGGCCTTGAGAGGTAAGGAAGTCCTCCTCTTCCTCCCGCTGTTCTGCCTCAAGTGCCTGTCCATTATTCCACGAAGCGTGTGCTCCATGTATATTTTATTTTGCAACACCACACTACACTGTATTAGATATTGTGTACACCACCAAAAAGTAGTAGAAACTGTACTATGGCTGCCCTGTATTGTGTACTGTGTACACCACCAGAAGTGTAGTAGAAACTGTACACACTGTTTTAGATACTGTGTACACCACCTGCAGTGTATTAGCAACTGTACTACAGCTGCACTGTATTGTGTACACCACCAGAAGTATAGTAGAAACTCTACACACTGTATTAGATACTGTGTACACCACCAGAAAAGTATCAACAATTGTACTACAGCTTCACTGTATTGTGTACTGTGTACATCACCAGAAGTAGAGTAGAAACTGTACACACTGTATTAGATACTGTGTACACCACCAGAAAAGCAGTAGAAAATGTACTACGGCTGCACTGTATTTTATACTGTGTACATCACCAGAAGTGTAGTAGACACTGTACACACTGTATTAGATACTGTATACACCGCCTGCACTGTATTAGCAACTGTACTATGGCTGCACTGTATTGTGTACTGTGTACACCACCAGAAGTGTAGTAGAAACTGTACACACTGTATTAGATACTGTGTACACCGCCTGCACTGTATTAGCAAATGTACTACGGCTGCACTGCATTGTGTACTGTGTACACCACAAGAAGTGTAGTAGAAACTGTACACACTGTATTAGATACTGTGTACAATGCCTGCACTGTATTAGCAACTGTACTAAGGCTGCACTGTATTGTGTACTGTGTACACCACCAGAAGTTTAGTAGAAACTGTACACACTGTATTAGATGTAAAACAAGGTGTGTGGCGCTAACTAACCTAGGTGAAATGTATAGTGAAAAAAACAGTACATACAAGTGCAATAATCAAATAATAATGCATAACATACAGTTCATATAATGCAATAAAAAAGTGCAATAGTGCAAAATAATAAAGTGCAATATGAAGTGGAGCAATAACTCAATCTGGATAAGTGCACTATATAAACAATGTGCTAAAAAGTGAAATCAAACAATGTGCATACATAAATATGTAATATATAAAATGACGTGACACACCAATGTGTGCAATAAATATCCAAAAAACGCAAGCAGATGATCATAAAAAAGTGATAAGTGCAATCCAATGGACCGTGTACTGCGACTCACAATAACGACAAGATGAGATCTTCTGATAATAGTTCAAAGAATATAAGGAAAGTGCAATATAAATACTTTCCTTATATTCTTTGAACTATTATCAGAAGATCTCATCTTGTCGTTATTGTGAGTCGCAGTACACGGTCCATTGGATTGTACTTATCACTTTTTTATGATCATCTGCTTGCGTTTTTTGGATATTTATTACACACATTGATGTGTCACGTCATTTTTTATATTACGTATTTATGTACGCACATTGTTGGATTTCACTTTTTAGCACATTGTTTATATATTGCTCTTAACCAGATTGGGTTATTGCTCCACTTCATATTGCACTTTTTTATTGCATTATATGAACTGTATGTTATGCATTATTTTATTATTGCACTTGTATGTACTGTTTTTTTCACCATACATTTCACCTAGGTTAGTTAGCGCCACATACCTTGTTTTACATTTGTTTCAGTTACGTGAGTATACTTTTTATGGTGGCGGCTTCTTTCCAGTTCTTTGGATTTTGTGGTTTTGCGCATTAATATCCTCTTAGGTTTGTTACATACACTGTATTAGATACTGTGTACACCACCAGAAAAGTGGTAGAAACTTACTACGGCTGCACTGTATTGTGTACTGTGTATACCACAAGAAGTGTAGTAGATACTGTACACACTGTATTAGATACTGTGTACACCGCCTGCACTGTATTAGCAACTGTACTATGGCTGCACTGTATTGTGTACTGTGTACCCCAACAGACGTGTAGTAGAAACTGTACACACTGTAGTAGATACTGTGTACACCGCTGCACTGTATTAGTAACTATACTATGACTGCACTGTATTAGTAACTATACTATGACTGCACTGTATTTTATACTGTGTACACCACCAGAAGTGTAGTAGACACTGTACACACTGTATTAGATACTGTGTACACTGCCTGAAGTGTATTAGAAACAGTACACAACAGAATGCACTGTAGATCTGTAGATATAGTCTACACTGGATGCAGAGTGTATATATATATATATATATATATATATATATATATATACACACACACTGCATGCACTGACAGAATATAGTGTAAACACTGAATTTATAGGTTATTCTAAATGCAGAGTATATATATATATATATATATATATATATATATATATATATATCAAATACACTGCCACTAACTGAATAACCTGTCTACTTAATGTAGCTCAAGCTATCTCTCTGTCCATGCCAACAACACTACATAGGGCCGCCATGTAATCTGCCTTATATAGTGTGGGGCGTGGACTTAGTCCCCCTGAGCCATGATTGGCCAAAGGAACCCTGCCTTTGGCCAATTATGGCTCTCTTAGCAGAGGGCGCTGTGATTGGCCAAAGCATGCAGGTCAGGTGCATGCTTTAGTCAATCATCATACAGCAATGCACTGCTGCATTATGGGGCATTCCGTGGCGCTCGAATTTGCCACCCATAATGTCCACTGTTCTGCGAACGGACGAACACTCGATGTTTGAGTCGAACCCATGTTCGACCCGAACATCAAGCTCATCCTTAGTAGTGACCCACATTGACGATCAATCAGAAAGGAAAACCCCAACAATACTGAATGCAATGTTTCTGAAGATGGGAAGTAATAGGCCATAGAGATCTCTGCTTAGCAAGAGTAATAGAAGAGCGGTCACCAAATATATGATTTTTTTCACCTCTGAGGTCAATAGTATTCAGCAGGAGTAGTATGGCGCTGCCCTTATGGAGATAAAAAGGATTTGTTTCTTTAAAGTGAACAATAGCTCTATGTGTTACCTGGTATACATATTCCTAGAGTATTACTTCTAAAGGTGGTTATTATAAACCTGTGTGTGCCAAAAAAATGAATATTTTTATATATTAAATCTGTGACTGGTGCTGGATTCTTACTAATAAAGGTGAAATTGCAACATAAGGTGCTTCAATTATTCAACAAAAGTGCATTGTGCAAAAATCAATAAAGTGACCAGTGCTAAATCATACAAATTCATACAAAATTGTGCAAATTATCCATCATAAATAGTGACTGATGTGCTGTAACCAGTATTAATTGGATAGGAAAAGTTTAGTTTGTGAGAAAAAAGTTCTTTTTGGAGTGTTTTGAGGTGTTCAATCTCTGAGGATCAAATATCTGTAGGAAAACTTCTTATCCAGGTGCTGGGTCTTTAATTAGTGCCTTGTCTGCACGCTCTGACAATAATGCTTGCACTCACCGGATTTTTCTTTCCCCTGCAGGGGTATAGGCGGTCACAGTGTCTGCCACTGTGTAGCAATCAAGGATGTCCCCCAAACTTGCACGAGGAGAATGAGCACCAGAAACTGGTCTTAATATGGAAAGCTCCTGCACAGAGGCAAGGGGGAAGTTATACTAAAACTGGAGCACTCAGAGCCAATCAGCTTCTATCTACTGCTGGTTCAACTTGACCATAAAAATTGGATTACTACACAGATTATTCAAAGATATCCTCCCTGTCTTCTCATGGCTTCATTTGAAATGCACAGGACACAGGGCTGTCTGCACAACACACATTTCAAATGAAGCCATGAGAAGACAGGGAGGATATCTTTGAATAATCTGTGTAGTAATCCAATTTTTATGGTCAAGTTGAACCAGCAGAATGGAACTTTTCCTATACAATTAATACTGGTTACAGCACATCAGTCACTATTTATGATGGATAATTTGCACAATTTTGTATGAATTTGTATGATTTAGCACTGGTCACTTTATTGATTTTTGCACAGTGCACTTTTGTCGAATAAATGAAGCACCTTATGTTGCAATTTCACCTTTGTTAGTAAGAATCCAGCACCAGTCACAGATATAATATATAAAAATATTAAATTTTTTGGCACACAGGTTTATAATAACCACCTTTAGAGTAGAAGTGATACTCTAGGAATATGTATACCAGGTAACACATAGAGCTATTGTTCACTATAAAGAAACAAATCCTTTTTATCTCCATAAGGGCAGCGCCATACTACTCCTGTTTTCTTACCATTTTCTAATACATTTCACCTAGGTGGCATTGTATCTGTAGAGGCAGCAGCCATAATCTTAACAAAATACCTAACCATTGCGCGGATTTACCCCACACATTTAGTATTCAGCAGGAGCACTTCTTTGCTGTCATAATATTGAAAACGCACAATAATGTCCTGAGGGAGGGCACTTGTCGAGGGTTTTGGACATAGGGACCTGTGAGCATGATCCAGATGTCAGTCTATGTCTGGTGTGGATGGGACCAAAGTTGTGAAGAGTTTGGTGTCTCTTTCTATTCTCCAGATCTTCTTGCTGAAGTTGCAGTTGTGAGACATTATGCTTTAAGGAGTAGTTTTCTTCCTTTACAACATGAACGTACTAAACAAGGTCATGAAATTTTGTTTAAATGATCAATGCGTTCTTCAAAAAAAGAACCTCAGTTCCTGCACTATTTTGCTCACCTCACTGGAAATGCTGCAAGTTATATTCCGTAGTAATCACGAAAAAAGAAAACAAACTGCGATAAGGTCAAAAATTGCAAAAATTATGTGCCAAAACCCGATGGTTTAAGTGAAATGACAAATATGCAAAGCAGCAATTCTCCTGCACAGCATAATAACAGTAATCAAATTGGAAAAACATAAAATCGCGCTAAGCATGTGAAATATAAAAGTGCTCTCGTGCACCAATTAGATGACAAAGGCAGGTCATACAACTGATATTGTAAGACCCTATGTTAAACAAAAGAAATATGAAAATCATAAATTGCAAAACACCTGAACAGTTAGTGTGATGAAATTGGTAAGTGAATTGATATCCAAAGGCCCACACAATAATAACACCCGTGAAGTAGAACAATGATTAGTGTCCATCCATAAGAAGTGTATTCTTCACAGTTGAATAAAGGACTAGTGTGGAAATCCACCACCAAAATGTAAGGGGTTACTGCTTACCAGAAGCCCATGATCCCCCGTTACAGAGGATCAAGGAAAGCCTGTATGTAATAAGCCCTCCAGAGCGTGTCCGGTGCACCAACTAGCCTCGATGTATTAGGGGTGATACAGGGTCTCCAGGACCGCCCAAAGGTCCTCATGACATTTCAACACTCCTCATTTCATTCCAAATTGCAATGACACAAACACATGACCTTCAGACTGATAGACTGGGTAGCGACTGCTATTGTGTTCCCACCAGAAACAAAGGTCAGCCTTTTGGTTCCCCTTCTTATGCCTTCTTACAATAGCTGCCAATGCACTCACACATTGTGCATTGGCACTGAGTTTCCGAAAATGCTTCGAGAATTTGAGTGTTAAGGTGCACTGCTAGGCTATTCAGATTAAATAGGTTACATAGTTACATGGTTAGTCAGGTTGAAAAAAGACACAAGTCCATCCGGGGGGGGGGGATTCTGTTAAGTGGACCTTATACTTTTGACTTTAAATACTCATTTCAAGAGATGTTCTACTTATGTTGGCCAAGAATGTTTGTGTCTAATCTGCTTGCAATGTTCTGCGGTTATTTCCGATGAGGACCATCACCCCGGACCAGAGGGTTTTTAATTACAAGCTGGCCAGAGGCAGAAGAGTGGTTGAAAATGCCTTTGGAATAATGGCCAGCTGGTTCCCCAGGACCCAGGGCTTTTTGGTCATGCTTACATTACCTAAAGATTTTCCTGGCGGGTGCTAATACAGGTCCAAGGGAGTGGAACCCCGATAAAAAGGGACCCGGTCCTTGAAGGTTTGCTAACTCAGCCTGCCGTGATGGGTGAAGGTTGGATCTGTCTGTTAATTCAGCAGAAACCTGCGACGAGGATAAGGTAAGAGAAGAAGCCTAGGAACTAGAAAAGTCCACCTTATGGTTTTCTTCTTTAGGGAAAAATGTTGTCATGCCCATGCACATACCTTAATTTGTTGTTGTCTTCACTTCAGCTCAGTGTCGGGCGGCACAGTGGTGTAGTGGATAGCACTCTCGCCTAGCAGTAAGAAGGGTCGCTGGTTCGAATCCCGACCATGACACTACCTGCCTGGAGTTTGCATGTTCTCCCTGTGTCTGCGTGGGTTTCCTCCGGGTTCTCTGGTTTCCTCCCACACTCCAAAGACATGCTGGTAGGTTAATTGGATCCTGTCTAAATTGGCCCTAGTATGTATGAATGTGAGTTAGATTGTAAGCTCCTTGAGGGTATAGGGACTGATGTGAATGTATAATGTATATGTAAAGTGCTGCGTAAATTGACGGCGCTATATAAGTACCTAAAAATAAATAAAATAATAAATAAATAAGTGTCAGTCTGTGTGTGGCAGCAGCAGCTTGCACAGTGGGGATTCCTCTTGAGGTTAGAGATCTGCAATCCTGCACTTCTCCCCCCTGGAGGGACCAAGAGGGTTAGGGAATCAACAATTGTTGCTACCCCTCTTGCAATACCCCCCCCGTGGGGGGTGCGGAGGTCCCGGTTTTCAGCTCCAGAGGTTTTTTCTCCTGCTTGGCGTCATTAGACTGCCTCTCACCCCCTCCCCCTGGTGATGGGTCTGCGGGCCTGAAGGCTGCCCGTGGGAAAGTTTTTTCGAATTTTCAAATGAAAGGGGGGCAAGTTGACAGAGGGGGTGGGGCCTAGGAGCGGCACCGTGTGTAGGACGTAGCGTCCACGAGGATGCACGGCGCAAGGTCAGGGTTAAGACATCAACTGGAGCAGTCTCTCCTCGGCTGTATAGTGAGGAGAAGCAAGCCTGGCTACACTCGGAACACAGGAGTGGTGGAGCACGTAAGGGCTGCAAATGGGCATTCCTAATATGGAAAGGGCATTTTTCTCAGCGCTAGGCTGAACTTATATAGTGGCATTACACTGTCAGACTATGTTCAGCGATTAGTGCATTTAAATAGTGCCTCTGCTTTTTGTGCTTAGGACTATGCCTGCCAAAAAAGGCACCACAAAGACCAAAAGTGTACCAAAGATTATACCCCCAGGTGCTAGGAACTCCAGTCATGCCACCACACTGTCATCCTCGCCTGATATACCAGATATGGCAAGCCAGGGTGAGCCATTGGAACAAATTGGTGGTGCAGCTGCTTCTCACATCTCAGCCCTTGTATACGTGACTGAAGATGCCTTTTCCTCCGCCCTGCTGGGCCTAGAGGGAAGATTAGCAGCTTTAATCTCATCATCCATCCAAAAGGATAGGAAGCATGTTAGATCCCCCTCCCCCACCTTAGACCCTATGCCAAGGGAACAGTGGGTAGAGGATGAGGTGTTACACTCAGGTGATCAGGAGGAAAGACAAACCGATTACTCCTCTGCAGAGGAAACAACGGTGGATGAACCCTTTTCAGCCTCGCAATCTGAAAAATTGCTGGTACAGTCCCTTACGGAGATGGTTCATTCCACTTTCAATCTACCCTTAACGGAGTCAGCTGAAAGTTCGGTTTCTTCCTTGGGTTCCTTAAAACCTTTACAGCCTTTGCATGCATTTCCTGTCCATGCATTACTATAACAGCTTATTTATGCTGAATGAGATCACCCGGATAAGCATTTTCTCCCTCCAAAGAGATTCTCAGTTCTCTATCCCATAGGGGAGAAATTCACCAAAAGATGGAATGTACCAGCAGTTGACGCTGCGATTTCCAGTGTGAGTAAAAGCCTAACTTGTCCAGTAGACAATGCTCAAATGCTTAAGAATCCAACAGATAAAAAGTTGGAATTCCTGTTAAAATCCTCTTTTTGTTTAGCCGTTTAGCCGTTACTCAGCCTGCAGTCTCTGCAATAGGCATCTGTCAATCCCTAAAGGACCAGTTTAGACAGGCCCTTAAAGAGGTTCCTGTACAGCAAGCCCGGAATTTGGCCGAACTACCAAGAGCATTATGTTTTGCCATAGATGCCATTAAAGATTATATTCACCAGGCGTCCCGCTTGGATACCTGTGGTTAAAAAATTGGTCAGCCGAAGCACCATGCAAAAAGCTCCTTATTGGTTTTCCTTTTTATGGGGATTGTGTCAGGGAAATGCCAGAATCAGGGCCTGTCGATATAGGCATTTCCCCATGCACCTGCGTGGTAGAATTACACATCGGCACGTACCGTTTCACAGTCAGCGGGTACGAGCGCGTGTTCCGAACGGATCCGCTCACGTGGGTGCACGACGCAGCGCATCGTTACGAACGCGTGCACGCACATCGGGACGTTCCCCTGGCGGGCCTATATAAGGATGGCTATGGCCTGTGTTTTGTTTCTGGTTTGTCTTTTCAGCTCCTGTAACCTGCTCCTGAATCCGTGTACCTGTGCCTACCCGTTGTGACCCGGACCAACCCCGACTCTGCTTGAACCTCTCTTGTGCTTGACCCTCGACTGCCTTCTGGACTTCGCTACCTGCCTGACTACCTGTGTTTGACCCTCGGCCTGCTCCTGGACTTGCTTCTGCCTTACCCTACTGCGGATGATCTGCCTGCCTGATTACCTGTGTTTGACCCTCGGCCTGCTCCTGGACTTGCTTCTGCCTTACCCTACTGTGGATGATCTGCCTGCCTGATTACCTGTGTTTGACCCTCGGCCTGCTCCTGGACTTGCTTCTGCCTTACCCTACTGTGGATTATCTGCCTGCCTGGCCACTTGTGTTTTATCCCCGGCCTGTTCTTGGACTTTGTCTCAACCTTACCCAGTGTTGGACTTTTGCCTACTTGCATACCGGTGTTTGACCCTCGGCCTACTTCCAGACGTCTGCCTTGTGGTTGACCCTCAGTACCCGGCTCAGCTACCCAGCACGGATCTCTTCCCTGCCTGAAGAATTGCCCAGCTCCTCTACTACCTGCTGGCGACCCGTGCTTCTTCGTGCCCAATACCCGCTGTGCCACTTCCAGAGGGTATCGTGCGCCCAGCTGCAAGGGGAGCCTCTCTCAGCAACTCGGCCTTGGTGAGTACCTGACAGTACAAACCAGCCATGAGCGAGGCCGACAGAGCTGGCTCTCCCCTTGAGGCACTCTGCCAGCAAGTCACAGCCCTCACCCAGGCTGTCCAGAGACTCCAAGACGGCTACTTTCAGATTGAGGGTCGTCTGCAACATCTAACCACATTTCCTAACCCCTCGGACGCCGCATCAGCATCTGCTAGTGGAACCTCTCCCCCTCGGGATCAAGCCAACCCGGCTTCTGCAGCCGTAATGGCCTTACCTGAACCCAGGGTTCCCATTCCGGAACGATTCTCCGGTAACCGGAAGAAGTACAGGGCATTTAGAAACGCTTGCCTACTATACTTTGCCCTTCAACCCAGGACTCTTTTTTCTGAGACTGTGAAAGTGGGGTTCATTATCTCTTTGCTTTCTGATGAACCGCAATCCTGGGCTCACAACCTCCTTGAGCAGAAGAGTCCCCTCCTTGACTTTGCAGATGCATTTTTTGTTTCCATGGCCCAGCTATACGACGATCCTCAGCGTACTGCCACGGCTGAGTCCGTCCTGCATACCCTAACCCAGGGAAAGAGACCAGTGGAAGATTACACTGTGGAATTTCGCAAATGGTCAGGGGACACCAGCTGGAACGAGGCTGCATTAAAATATCAGTATCGCCAGGGACTCTCTGAGATCCTAAAGGATGAACTGGCTCGAGTGGATACCCCGGCCTCTCTAGAAGACCTGATCCAGCTCGCTATTAAACTGGACAGACGCCTCCGGGAGCGTCGCAGCGAACATTTCCAGTCTCCAAGGCCCACTTGGATGATGCCACGGGTACCACCTGTTCCTGCACCCCCTACAACCTCTTCGTCATCCTCTCATGGTGAGCCCATGCAACTGGATCTAGTTCGACCCCCACTCTCTCCTGATGAAAAGCTCCGCCGGCGCCAGGCCAACCTTTGTCTATATTGTGGAGGAGCCGGTCACTTCCTAAACAACTGCCCTGTGAGACCCAGCAAGTACCGCACTCGGTCTGCCACCAACTTTCAAGTCGCTAATTCAAGCCAGTCTCATCTTGTCCTCATGATCTCATTACAGGTGGCGGAAGAGAAGGTCCGGTTGCCAGCCATCGTTGACTCAGGAGCCTGCAGTTGCTTCTTGGATGCATCTTTGGCCCAAAACCTGCACATCCCTCTCCGAGTTAAGGAGCAACAGCTACAAATCCATCTGGCAGATGGATCCCTACCCTGTAATGACCCTGTCACACAGGAAACAAAGCCTATCCTCACTCATATAGACTCAGATCACTCCGAATTTCTTTGCTTTGACATTATAAGTTCACCGATGTTTCCCATCATTTTGGGGTTTCCATGGTTGCAGGCCCATGATCCTCAGATAAATTGGAGCAAGAAAGAAGTCCTCTTCTCTTCCATGTACTGCTCTCAACACTGCTTTTCACCAAAATACGACAGAACGGTTCCATGTCTAACGTTACAACCAGTACCGGATAATCTCCAACATGTCCCAGCAGTATACCATGAATTTCTGGACATCTTTGATAAGAAGAAAGCTGACAGTCTACCTCCACACCGACCCTATGTTTGCCCCATCGACCTCCTACCCGGTTCCGAGATCCCCTTCGGCCGCATTTTCCCTCTATCAGAGATCGAGCTAGAAGCTCTTCGCTCCTACATCGATGAAAATCTTGAAAAGGGATTCATCCGGGCTTCTTCTTCTCCAGCTGGAGCGGGAATCTTTTTTGTGGAGGAAAAGGATGGATCCTTGAGGCCTTGTGTGGACTATAGGGAGCTTAACAAAGTTACCATCAAGAACAGGTACCCGCTCCCTCTTATTCCTGAACTGTTCCAGCGTCTCCGAGCCGCCCAGATCTTTACTAAATTAGATCTTCGGGGGGCGTACAATTTGGTTCGGATACGAGAAGGAGATGAATGGAAGACAGCTTTCCGGTCCAGATTCGGGCATTTCGAATATTTGGTGATGCCTTTTGGTCTCTGCAATGCCCCGGCTACGTTTCAACATCTAGTCAATGACATCTTCCGTGAGTATCTAGATAACTTTGTAATTGTTTATCTCGATGACATCCTGATCTTTTCCACCACTTTAGAAGCACATCGTACCCATGTGAAGAAAGTACTCTCGGTCCTCAGAAGACATGGCCTATACTTAAAGGGGGAAAAATGTGACTTCGAGAAAACCACCATCCAGTTCCTTGGATTCATTATTTCAGTAGGAGGGGTCGCAATGGATCCGCAGAAAGTTAGGGCCATCCAGGAATGGCCAGCTCCCATAGATAAAAAGGGAATTCAGCGATTCGTTGGCTTCGCCAATTTCTATCGCAGATTTATTAAAGGTTTCTCCTCTATCATCTCCCCTATTACTCAACTAACTCGCCAGCAGACTAGATTCCAATGGTCCCCAGATGCTCAAGAAGCCTTTGATGAACTAAAGAGACTGTTTATATCGGCTCCTGTCCTCCAACATCCCAACCCAGTCCTACCCTATGTGCTTGAAGTGGATGCTTCGGAGTCAGCAATAGGGGCGATCCTGTCTCAGAGAAGTGGCCAAAAAGCCTTGCTCCATCCGGTGGCCTTTGCCTCTCGCAAGCTCACCCCTCCTGAGAAGAATTATGATGTCGGGGATCGAGAGTTACTTGCTATAAAGTTTGCCTTAGAAGAGTGGAGATATCTGCTGGAAGGGGCTTTCCAACCCATCATGATCTTCACTGACCACCGTAACCTAGAATATCTTCGAACAGCTAAACGCCTCCGACCTCGTCAGGCCCGTTGGGCCTTATTCTTCTCCAGGTTTAACTTCCATATTACCTATCGACCTGGCTCCAAGAACGGGAAGGCGGACACACTTTCCCGTATGTTCCCAGAAACCAGTGGACCGGAAGAACCCGGAACCATCCTAGCTCCTCACCACTTTCTCAGCCTGGTTCAGCCCAACCTTAGGTCAATTATTATACAGGCCTCCAGTCAATGTACAGAACCTGAAGTATCCGCCCTAGAAAAGAAGGATGGTCTGCTTTGGGCCCAGGACAAGGTATTTGTGCCACTCCCAGTAAGACTTCAGATTCTTCAAACCTTCCACGATCACAAGTTGGCAGGACATTTTGGTATACAAAAGACCTCCGAACTAATTAATCGCTCGTTCTGGTGGCCGGGGTGGAGACAAGACTGCAGAAGATATATACAATCTTGCATCACTTGCCAACGCAATAAGGGATCTAATGCCAAGTCGTGGGGACTTTTAAAATCTTTATCTATACCAGAACGTCCCTGGACAGAGGTCTCTATGGACTTTATTGTCGATCTGCCTCCTTCCGAGAAGTTTACTACCATCTTAGTGGTTGTTGACCGCCTTTCAAAGATAGCCCACTTCCTGCCATTGGTAGGCACCCCCTCTGCTTCCACAACCGCAGAGGTTTTTATAAAAGAAGTAGTGAGACTCCATGGCGTCCCACACAACATTGTATCCGATAGGGGGATTCAGTTCACGTCAAGATTCTGGAAAGATATGTGCAAGTCCTTAGAAATCAAGACATCCCTTTCTTCCGCCTATCACCCACAAAGTAATGGCCAGACAGAAAGAACAAATCAATCTTTAGAGCAATACCTTCGATGTTTCTGCTCCTGGTCCCAGGACAACTGGTCTTCCCTCTTACCGTGCGCAGAGTTCGCCTACAACAATTCTGTACATTCCACCATCAACCAAACACCTTTCTGGGCAAACTATGGTTTTCACCCTTCCTTTCTCCCGGATTCTATTCCCGAGATCACTACTCCCGCAGTACAAGACCGTATACGTGCTATTCAAACAAACTTTTTGCAAATTCAGGAAACGATGAAGAAAGCTCAAGAAAGTTATGAAAAATTCTATAACAGGGGAAGAAGAAGTAACCCAAGTTTCAAGGTTGGAGATAAAGTTTGGCTATCAGCCATCAACCTCAAATTGCCTTGCCCATCACGCAAATTAGGGCCAAAATTCATTGGTCCTTTTGAAATTAAGAGAGTTGTAAACCCCGTGGCTTTTGAACTGACCCTACCTAATTCTTATCGGATACATCCGGTGTTCCATGCCTCCTTACTAAAACCGGTCACTCCTAATTCTTTTCCAGGAAGGGAAGAACTACCTCCTCCACCAATCCGGATTGAAGGGGAGGAAGAATTCGAAGTGGAGGCAATAGTAGATCACAAATGGAGGGGGGGGCAGGAACAGTATCTAGTTAAATGGAAAGGGTACCCCCCGGAGGACAATTCTTGGGAGCCCGCTAGCAATATTCATGCCCCTCGTCTTGTGCGAGAGTTTCATAGAAGACATCCTGGGATCCGAGCTAGGTTGGGCACCCGGAGGTTGCCCCTTGGGGGGGGGCACTGTCAGGGAAATGCCAGAATCAGGGCCTGTCAATATAGGCATTTCCCCATGCGCCTGCGTGGTAGAATTACACATCGGCACGTACCGTTTCACAGTCAGCGGGTACGAGCGCGTGTTCCGAACGGATCCGCTCACGTGGGTGCACGACGCAGCGCATCGTTACGAACGCGTGCACGCACATCGGGACGTTCCCCTGGCGGGCCTATATAAGGACGGCTATGGCCTGTGTTTTGTTGCTGGTTTGACTTTTCAGCTCCTGTAACCTGCTCCTGAATCCGTGTACCTGTGCCTACCCGTTGTGACCCGGACCAACCCCGACTCTGCTTGAACCTCTCTTGTGCTTGACCCTCGGCTGCCTTCTGGACTTCGCTACCTGCCTGACTACCTGTGTTTGACCCTCGGCCTGCTCCTGGACTTGCTTCTGCCTTACCCTACTGCGGATGATCTGCCTGCCTGATTACAAGTGTTTGACCCTCGGCCTGCTCCTGGACTTGCTTCTGCCTTACCCTACTGTGGATGATCTGCCTGCCTGATTACCTGTGTTTGACCCTCGGCCTGCTCCTGGACTTGCTTCTGCCTTACCCTACTGTGGATTATCTGCCTGCCTGGCCACTTGTGTTTTACCCCCGGCCTGTTCTTGGACTTTGTCTCAACCTTACCCAGTGTTGGACTTTTGCCTACTTGCATACCGGTGTTTGACCCTCGGCCTACTTCCAGACGTCTGCCTTGTGGTTGACCCTCAGTACCCGGCTCAGCTACCCAGCACGGATCTCTTCCCTGCCTGAAGAATCGCCCAGCTCCTCTACTACCTGCTGGCGACCCGTGCTTCTTCGTGCCCAATACCCGCTGTGCCACTTCCAGAGGGTATCGTGCGCCCAGCTGCAAGGGGAGCCTCTCTCAGCAACTCGGCCTTGGTGAGTACCTGACAGATTGGCTATTTTGGGATAATTTGAAAAAATACATAAAGAAGCAAATGTCCCCCCAGATAAATATTTGGACTTTTCAGGCAACAAGAAAAAAAAGGGGGGTCTAAGTAAACATTAAAAAGTTAAATTTTTTGATATATAGGAAACAATATATAAAATTATTCAGGTGCAGACACCACCAAAAATATAATAAGTGAAAAAACAACAACAAGTGTACAAAAACTGTATCGTTCATGCGTGGTAAACATTCAACCCGACGCGTTTCAGGACACTTGGAATCCCTTCATCAGGGGCGTTCAAGATGAGGCAGAGTTACCATAGCATATTCGATCAGATGAACTTGATAGTGTGTACAACTCCAAATAACATGACGGCTGCTGCCGTACGGTCGTTGGATAATAGATTCAAAGGCCGTAGAATGATATGGAGATCACTGCTTGGCTATGTAGAACCAAGGAGTCTGCGTGGTTAACTGCAGGTTGGTGTGAAGCAGACAATGACACTATTATAAACTGTCTTGCAGTTAACCAAGTGCAGAGCGATCTGCAGCATCAACAGCACGTCCGTATGGATGTAAATGAAAGAGGCCTATTATAAACTGTCTTGCAGTTAACCAAGTGCAGAGCGATCTGCAGCATCAACAGCACGTCCGTATGGATGTAAATGAAAGAGGCCTCTTTCATTTACATCCATACGGACATGCTGTTGATGCTGCGGATCAGTTGGTGGTTGCTAACCCAGAATCTGCTGAAAGGAAAATCCTTCAGTCCAGTTATCTGGAAGGTGGTAACGACAGATGCCAGCCTTTCAGGTTGGGAGCAGTGCTAGAAAAGACAACTGTCCAAGGACAGTGGTCAAGAACTGAAAGGACCTTGCCCATCAACATCCTAGAGATCCGGGCAGCAGGTCTGGCTCTAAAGGCCTGGATATTCAGGTTACGGGGTTGTCTTGCCAGGATCCAATCCGACAATGCCACAGCTGTGGCTTACATCAATCACCAAGGGGGCACCAGGAGTCTTGCAGCACAGAGGCCTATCAGCAGTTTTCATTCCAGGAGTAGAGAATTGGCAGGCGGACTTGAGTCGCCAGCAGTTGCTCCCGGGGGAATGGTCTCTTCACCCCGACATTTTTCGGGCTGTTTTCCAGAAATGGGGGACTCCGGACGTAGATCTTCTGGCGTCCAGGTTCAACACGAAGTTGGTCAACTTTGTGTCCAGGATGAGGGATCCACGCGCATGCGGAACAGATGCATTGGTGACCCCGTGGGATCAGTTCTCACTGATTTATGCATTTCCCCCTATTCAGTTGCTGCCACGACTTTTTTGCAGGATCAAGCTGGAAAGAAAGCTGGTAACTCTGGTAGCCCCAGCATGGCCCAGAAGGTCCTTGTATGCAGAAATCGTAAAGATGGTGGTGGAGGATCCATGGTCCCTTCCATTACGGCCAGACCTACTCTCACAGGGGCCGATATTCCATCCTACCTTACGAACTCTAAATTTAATGGCTTGGCTATTGAAACCCACATTCTGAAGAAACGTGGGCTTTTCGGGGCAGTTATCTCTACCTTGATTAATGTAAGGAAGCTAGCTTCCATAACCATTTATTATAGAGAATAAACGGAAAACTGCCTGGATCAACCTAGACTAAGTAAATTTAGAAAAAGTATGGCGAGTTTGTATGTAACATTCACCCATATGATATCCTCATAGGATGCAGTTCTGATAGCCCTAGGGCATACAAGAAAAACAAAGAGAATAAAGTTCTCTTAAGAGGGCAAAAACAGAACACTATAGTTACTTCAAAACTAGCTTTATTTATACAAAGAATACCACTGCAAAAATTTAAACAAAAACAAAAAATAGAATCATGGGTAAATGGCTGACAAAGACCATTAAAAAATTGGACAACATTGTAAAATTGTTAAAAACATAGGAAGCCGCGGCTGCATATCCCACACATACACATCAGACATCACCATAACCACTTGCATACATTAGTACGAAGGTAGGGCTAATTAGGATATAGGAATAATCATGGAGATTCCTTATAAAAGCTCAAGCGTTAAAGTCCATTATAAAGGCCACATAGGTTAGGTGCTGGTAGGTAGGTGGGCGACTTGAGTGTGTTAGTCCTGTTTACATGAAGATAGCCATATAGTTGGGTCCATTAGGGGTCAGAACACAGACCATCAGCATAGCTATTTAATCAGGCAGTGTAGCAGGTGTAACAGGCAGCTTGACGGTGGATATTCATAAGCAACGGAGGAAAGGAGCAGAGGTAAGCATAGCATTGAATCATTCAAGGTAGATGTCATAGGGGGAGTGCTATAAAGAGTAAAGCAGGCATCCAAACTATAACTTGAAATTGAATTGTGGATACTCTCCAACGTCCTCCTGCAGCGTGACTCTACCCCTAGATGAGTGGATGGATAATTGCTACAAGCTCCGTTCTGTGTTGATAAACAGAGGTGTTCGGCCGGGATATTCGACCGGGATATTCGCCCGGAAAGGGAGACACCTCATAGAGTGTTCGTTGCCTCTGTATGTTTCGACGTGGATCCGGAAGAAAGAAAACAAGCCATCAGCTGTTAGTTCCGTGCTATCACTCAAGTCAAGGAGCGCGCCCGGCTTCTAATGACGTGCTGACGTCATACTGTTGACGCGTTTCAGCAGCCAATAGACGCTGGTTTCTTCAGAGCAAGGAGGAGCCGGGAAAGTAAGCTTAAATAGGCAATTGCAAATGTAATACCTAACAAGTATCACTAGATGTCACCCAGAACGCTACTCACTTCTAACATTCAGCAAAGGTACTTAGAAAATGCACAGGCTTATTAAAATCATAAAAAAGATTGTCAGTGACGGCATAGGTGGAGAAAGATCGGCCAGTTCCATTAGGGATATTGCTACTAGCAAAACAACAAATGAAATAATTAGATAATTAATTAGACAAAAATAGTAATAATAAAAATAAAATGAAAATAATAATAATAATGAAAATGAAAAGTAGAAGAATAGAAAGCCCATTAATCACTTTTGCAGAAAAGGCTGTAGACTGAATTTAGTATTTAACCCTTTAGGTACTAAGGAATCCAAGTAATATGTGCACATCTTCTCTTTCTGGAGAAGGATGGTGTCAAAATCTCCCCTTCTAGGGGGCAGGTTTAGGACGTAAATACCCTTAACTAGTAAACCTTTTGGATCACCATTGTGGAATTCGGTCAAATGAATGGGAATCGGACGATCATCGTCCTTTTTCTTAATACTTCCAATGTGTTCGCTAATCCTGATGTGGAGTTGGCGTTTAGTTTTACCTATGTAGATTTTTTTTTGCAGGGACAGGTAAGCATATAGATAACTCGTGTAGTTGAACAGTTAATAAAATGTTTGATTTTCTAAGTTTTACCTCTGCATGGATTGGCGAACACATTGGTTTAGTGTATATATTTACAAATATTACAGTGTCCACAAGCATGCATCCCCTGAGGGGGTTTAGATCTAGAAAGCCAATTCTCACTTATAGTTCGCTTATAATCAGACTGAACTAGAACATCTCCCAGGTTGCGTGCTCTTCTTGCTGTTAGTAGGGGTTTTGGACTCACGATATTGGCAGTCAATGGAGCAGATCTCAGAATATGCCAATGTCTATTAAGGATCTGATAGACTTTTTCCATTGAGAACCAAATCTGGTTATAAACCCAGGGAAGTCCTGCTCAGATTTCAACATCTGTGAGGACTTTTTCTGTGCGGTAAGGAGATCCTCACGTTTTTTCATTAATGCCTTATTTTTAGCTTTTTTAAGAGAGTTACGAGAGTGGCCTCTCTGTCTGAATCACTGATGCATATCACGTGCTTCCTTCTGAAACTGCTCTTCTTCAGAGCAGTTTTGTCTTATCCTCAGGAATTGTCCTGTGGGTATCCCTTTAATAAGGGAAACCCTATGTGGCCTTTATAATGCACTTTAACACTTGAGCTTTTATAAGGAATCTCCATGATTATTCCTATATCCTAATTAGCCCTACCTTCGTACTAGTGTATGCAAGTGGTTATGGTGATGTCTGATGTTTATGTGTGGGATATGCAGCCGCGGCTTCCTATGTTTTTAACAATTTGACAACGTTGTCCAATTTTTTAATAGTCTTTGTCAGCCATTTCCCCGTGATTCTATTTTTTGTTTTTGTTTAATTATTTGCAGTGGTATTCTTTGTATAAATAAAGCTAGTTTTGAAGTAACTATAGTGTTCTGTTTTTGCCCCCTTAAAAGAACTTTATTCTCTTTGTTTTTCTTTTTCCATTTATTATAGAGTCTGGAGGGATTATGTTTCCTGGTGTGAATCCAAGTGTGGGCACCCTCGGAAGTATATCCAAGGCAGAATTCTTGCCTTTCTACAATTAGGGGTAGAGATGAAGTTGGCCTTGAGTATTATTAAGGGCCAAGTCTCAGCTTTATCGGTCTTATTTCAAAGACCTATATATAATGGTGTTCCGCGCTTAGGACGGGCCAGTGACCAAACTGCAGCCCCCCTAAATGAGAAAGCACCAAAGGTGCGATCCGGTAATTATGTAGTCTGAAGAGATAGGGGATTGGCGCTGTTCACTGATAAAAATGGATAATAAATCAATAAACTATACACACTCCTAACAAAAGGAAAATATAACAACCCAATACTAGGTGGGTAAAACGTGTAACACAATGTAAATAATTATTAAAAAATGGATATACGTGCTGAGAACGGTCAAAAAATGTGCAGAGTGCCCAAAATACAAAAAATTTTTTTACAAAGTAAAATTAGTAAATAGAACTCCAAGCATTACCAACGTAAATAACAAAAAACACAAAAAATGTGTGTGTGTGCAATGAAAGGTTTGGGTGGGTATGCCTAAAAAGGGGGACAAAACACAGTGTTGCCCACTGAGAATTAATATGTGTACTATTGAAGCTGAATAGTGTTGAAAAAAAAAAAAAAAAATTGTGAGAATATATATAAACTCAAAAAGGAACAATCGGCATGTAGTGTGCAAACAATCTTAGTGCAAAAAAAAAAAAGACGTCATCTGAGCCGCGCCTCAGATGACGTCTTGATGACGAAACGCGTAAGGCGTGGCCTCTTGGTACGCATACGTCCTTTTTCACTCCTGTTTTGTCCTGCGCTTCCGGTTCCGGCAGACGGCTGTGGAACGCAAGCCGCTCACACTGCACTGCCTGCGGCTTCTCACGTGGAGCCAGCCGGCAGAGCGCTAATTGTTTTTAAACTTTTGAGCTTTTTAATTTTTTATTCATTCCTTTTGTTGTTTATTTGAGTTTAATAAATATATATTCGGAATCACACTATGAGGCTCTTCTCTTCTCCCTGCACATGGTAACTGTTCCGGATGGATGCCGTTTGAAAGTGATCGGGTGACACAGGTGGAAATTAGGTGGTGAGGGGGACACCAACCGCTTGGATCATCGGATCATCTACATGCTCATTACCCCTGCAGGGGTTGGGCACTCTGGTGAGTGGGGGCACTAGAGGGGACTCCACACGGGACAGCATATACTCATTGAGACAGATCTACCCGCAACCTTTGAAGATACATCAGCCTGCTGCATTAGAACTGTTTTTATTCACGGACATATATATATATTTTTTATATCTTTTTTAATATATTTTTTTACATTTATATATTTTTTTTGAAACAATTTATCTGGTTGTTAGGACTCCCTTTTTTTTTTTTTTGCACTAAGATTGTTTGCACACTACATGCCGATTGTTCCTTTTTGAGTTTATATATATTCTCACAATTTTTTTTTTTTTTTCAACACTATTCAGCTTCAATAGTACACATATTAATTCTCAGTGGGCAACACTGTGTTTTGTCCCCCTTTTTAGGCATACCCACCCAAACCTTTCATTGCACACACACACATTTTTTGTGTTTTTTGTTATTTACGTTGGTAATGCTTGGAGTTCTATTTACTAATTTTACTTTGTAAAAAAATTTTTTGTATTTTGGGCACTCTGTACATTTTTTGACCATTCTCAGCACGTATATCTATTTTTTAATAATTATTTACATTGTGTTACACGTTTTACCCACCTAGTATTGGGTTGTTATATTTTCCTTTTGTTAGGAGTGTATATAGTTTATTGATTTATTATCCGTTTTTATCAGTGAACAGCGCCAATCCCCTATCTCTTCAGACTACATTATTTCAAAGACCGCTTGCTTTACATTCTTTGGTCTGGGGTTTTATGCAAGGGGTGATAATCCGCCAGTTAGATCACCTTTGAACCCTTGGGACTTGAACTTAGTTTCGTCAGTGTTACAAAAACAGCCATTTGTACCGATACAGCATAATCCCTTAGTCCTTCTGACAAAAGAGTTATGCCCCGTACACACGGTCGGACTTTGTTCGGACATTCCGACAACAAAATCCTAGGATTTTTTCCGACGGATGTTGGCTCAAACTTGTCTTGCATACACACGGTCACACAAAGTTGTCGGAAAATCCGATCGTTCTGAACGCGGTGACGTAAAACACGTACGTCGGGACTATAAACGGGGCAGTGGCCAATAGCTTTCATCTCTTTATTTATTCAGAGCATGCGTGGCACTTTGTCCGTCGGCTTTGTGTACACACGATCAGAATTTCCGACAAAGGATTTTGTTGTCGGAAAATTTTATCTCCTGCTCTCCAACTTTGTGTGTCGGAAAATCCGATGGAAAATGTCCGATGGAGCCCACACACGGTCGGAATTTCCGACAACACGCTCCGATCGGACATTTTCCATCGGAAAATCCGACTGTGTGTACGGGGCATTAGTGTTCTTGGTTGCTATATCCTCAGCAAGGAGGGTTTTGGAATTGGCTGCTCTTTCTTGTAAAGAGCCATACTTGATTATTCATGAGGACAGAGTGGTGTTGCGCCCTCATCCAGGTTTTCTGCCAAAAGTGGGCTCAGGTCTTCACCTGAACCAAGATATTGTCCTTCCATCATTTTTTCCAAAACCATGTTCCAGGGAAGAGAAGTCACTACATTGTCTTGATGCGGTGAGAGCGGTCAAAGTCTATTTAAAGATGACTGCTCAGATCCGGAAGACTGATGTCTTATTTATACTGCCAGAAGGTCCTAAAAAGGGACAGGCAGCGTCGAAATCCACTGTCGCTGAGTAGATTCAGCAATTTATAATTCAGGCTTATGATTTAAGGGGTAAGATTCCACCTTTTCAAGTCAAAGCGCACTCTACCAAGGCGGTTAGTGCTTCTTGGGCAGTGCGTTACCAGGCCTTCATGGCTCAGATCTGTAAGGCCGTGACTTGGTCTTCAGTACATACATTCACCAAGTTTTATCAGGTGGATGTAAGAAGGCATGAGGATATCGTCTTTGGGTGCAGTGTGCTGCAGACAGCAGTACAGGTCCTCAAGTCTGGGGGTGCCCTATGGGTTGTGTCTCCCTCCCCTCAAATAGCATTGCTATGTGACATCCCACATAGTGATTACTATGGTGCTCTGTGTCCCGTGATGTACGTTAAAGAAAATAGGATTTATATAACAGCTTACCTGTAAAATCCTTTTCTTGGAGTACATCATGGGACACAGAGGTCCCTCTCCTCTTTTTGGGGTTTAGGTATATTGCTTTGCTATAAAAACTGAGGTACTCCTGGTAGGAGGAGGGGTTATATAGGGAGTGGAATAGAATGTAATGAAATACTGCGCCAACCCTAAATGTGAGCAGCCAACACAACAATAAGACTAATTGTGAACAAATGTGTAAATAAAAGTGTAGCGCTAAAAAAAAAGTGAACATGGCACACCTTATGTAAGGGGCTATATAATCTGAAAATATATAATGAACCGTTTCTCATAGTAGAGAACACAGGATAAATATAAAAGACCTCATGCGATGGTCAATCGCACAGAAGTCGCAACACTTATAGTAAGAATTGCTATCTGCAAGGGTAATGTGATATAGTGACTGAATATAACTTCTGTATTCAATACAAATGCTCAACAATAAACTTAAAAAAACACACTATCATATATAGATAAAAAACAAACTGTGTAAAACCATAGGCATGTAGTAAAAGACAAACACAGTACTGATCTCAAATGTGGGTGAAAGCAGACATATGATAATCCATCAAACATCCAAAGTAGGCAGCGACAACTGAGACAACTGTCAGACAGTCCCCTATCCTCCCTGGCGGTTTTCCCGAGTGTGGCTCGGGGTTAAAATTCAGGACCTTTAGCGGTAACCCCGAGCCACACTCGGGATTACATCGCAGGATCCTGGTGTGGCTTTACTTACCTTGTTCCCGGGATCCTGCGATGTCCCCCGCTGTGTCTGTGGGCTCCGTCCTCCTCCAAAGCCTCTCCGTGCCAGGCTCCGTTCCCTGCGAGCGGCGCGACGCATGGGGACGGAGCCTGGCGGCAAATTCAAAAAATTGTAAAAACATAACACATACAGTACTGTAATCTTACAGATTACAGTACTGTATGAAATAATTTCGCATCCCTTTTGTCCCCAGTGCTTTGTCCTATGCCCTGCATGCAGTTTTATGTTATATATACTGTTCTTTCTGCCTGGAAACTGGAGATTGTCCATAGCAACCAAAAAGTGTCCCTTTACATCAAAAGTGGCTTTAGACCAGCTAGAAAACAGCGATAGTAAATTAGAACACTTGCAGAATTGAGCGATAGTGAATCGTGGGGAAATTTATTTTATTATTATTTTTTTATTTTTTATTTTTTTATTTATTATATTATAATTTATTTTTTTGTGATTCAAACTTTATCATACCCGGGATATCTACTAGACCAGGGGTCTCAAACTGGCGGCCCTCCAGCTGTTGTGAAACTACAAGTTCCATCATGCTTCTGCCTGTGGGAGTCATGCTTGTATCTGTCAACCTTGCAATGCCTCATGGGAATTGTAGTTTTGCAACAGCTGGAGGGCCGCCAGTTTGAGACCCTTGTACTAGACTCTTGTTTGGACAGATTTAAGTGTGTTATTGTTAAGAATTACAGACCTACAATATAAAACGTCAAATTTCCATGCAAAATAATTGTACCGCTTTCAGCACCTAAAATTCGAAATAATCATACCGCCAGGGAGGTTAAGTAGATAGATGGGCAATGGATAAATGCACCCGGGAGTGCTTTCACCTTCCAGGATATTGAGGAAAGAAAGGGGTACTCTTACCAGAAGCAATTTCCTGGAAGGTGAAGGCACTCCCGGGTGCATTTATCCATTGTCCATATATCTACTTAAGAGACTGTCTGATATCAGTGTGTTCTCAGTTGTCACTGCCTACTTTGGATGTTTCAGTACTGTGTTTGTCTTTTACTACATACCTATGGTTTTAAACGGGTTTCTTTTTCATCTATATATGATAGTGTATTTTTCACTCAGCAGGTCACTATTACTGCTAATTTCATGTTATCACATTTATGTTTCAAATCACATATAAGTTTATTTTTGAGCATTTTTATTGAATACTGAGGTTATATTCAGTCACTATATCACATTACCCTTGCAGATAGCAATTCTTACTACAAGTGTTACAACTTCTGTGGGACTTACCATTGCATGAGGTCTTTTATATTTATCCTGTGTTCTCTACTATGAGAAACGGATCATTATATATATTTTCAGATTATTTAGCCCCTTACATAAGGTGTGCCATGTTTGCTTATTCTTAGCACTACACTTTTATTTACACATATATAGGGAGTGAACTTCCTGTTTTGAGTATACCAGTGTCCATCACCTGAAGGTGCCTATATACCCACATAGTGATTACTATGGTTCTCTGTGTGCCGTGATGTACTCCGGGAAAAGGATTCTACAGATAAGCTGTTATAAAAATCCTACTTTTCAGCTCTCTGAATTAATTGCTTTGAGTCCCTAAAATGGCCTGATTGGGTCAAATTTTAGAGCACTGTGGCGGATTATTTACTAAAGGCAAATCCACTTTGCACTTTCAGTGCACTTGAAAGTGCACTAAAAGTGCACTTGTAGTGCAAAGTGGATTTGCCTTTAGTAAATACCCCCATTGTCACTGTAACTACACCAACTTACTCCAAAATCTGGTATTGAGCATTGAAAGAAGAAGCCACACATTGTTGAGTATAAATCATTTTACTCCAAGCACATTCACATGTGCGTTATAAAAGGGTTTTTTAACAAACCAACATCTTTGGTGTATAACATTTATATTTGACAGTAGATATAGCCTTTTTTGGCTAAACAGGCATGTTTAAAACCATAACATACTCAACACAACACAACTCAGGAACTTACAAAGTTTAACTTTGATAAAGTGAAGGCCATAGGAGACATTAGTATGTCCAAACTGTGTTGATCTTGCCATCAGATGGGGTGATGTCACCCCTGTAAAAGCCAAATTTTGAAGATGCACACAAATTGGGAGTCAAAATGTGGATTTTGCTCCTGATCCCATGCCTAATGTCAACCTGTGCTAGCTCCCATCACGGGGGATCAATGGACGTGTTTCGGGGGTGCAACCCCTTCCTCTCATCTACTTTAGTTGTGAGGAAGCGGTTGCACCCACAAAACGCGTACATTGATATCCCGTGATGGCAGATAGCACATGTTGACGCACTGTGTGCATCTTCAAAATTTGGCTTTCAAATTACTTTAAAACTTAAAAAAAAAAACTTTAAAATTTTTGTTTTTAGATTCTGCCTAAAACATCAATGATGTTGGTAATTTTTTTTGGACATCAGTGATATTTTGCTTGACCATCTCTAAATCCAAATTGCACACCATGATCTCACCGATGATGATCTGTGGACTTGCACTGTTAAAATGAGTTTCTTCTTCCACAACATCAACATCACCTAAAATTAAAAAAAAAACACCATGTATTATAAATATGCAGGCATACATCTAATAGTGACCACAACTGACCCGTTGTGGTCACTATTTCACCCACTTCATGAACCTCTCCCTCCACATCTTCTTCATGGTGTGTGGGGATTTTCCCTTCTTCATGAGTAGTGGGGTTCGTGGTGTCCTCAGATGTCCCGATTCTTTTCTCCCCTATGTGAATAAAAAAAAAGGTATACTTAGCACACAGATATTTGAGGCAAGAAATAGGAATATGAAACATTGCTTGGAAGTGTCGTACAATTGTCTGTTTTGGCAGCGTTCCAAGCTGAAAACATGTTTTTTTCCCTGTCTAAATCTGGAATACTTACCTTTTTTGTTAAAGTTTCACACATGGAAAGACCTCTAGTATCCACTGGAGCACCTGTGTGGGACACCCTAAAAAGGGTGTTCTGGTGTCCCACACTAGTGCTCCATCGTCCAGATGTGTAAACAGCTGCTGAGTGTCCTCTCCTTACACTGAATCAAGTTTGCATTTCATTCTAATTACAAACCCATCTAGACAACGATGTACTAAACTTCTTTTAATACAAATTAACATGAACAAATGTAGTTAACCTGCATCTGCCAAAAAGATTGTATTAGTGGCCGAACAAACAATGTTTACTAGGAACGATTACTGTGTCCATGAGCCTGAAACTTGCCATTTTAAACTGTACAACAGTAAAGAAAAGCACACGGAGCAGCACTAAAGTAATAATAATAATAGGAACACACGACAAAGCCTTATTTTTTTGCAGCACTTTCTTGATCCTTCTGTACTGATCTTGCTCCCTCAATTTCAGGTCTGACCAGCGTTTCCTCAATTGTTCCTTGGATCGTCATACCCCAAAATTCCTGTGCAGACTTCTCACAACTTTAGTCATGACCTTGGCCTTTCTCACATTTGGGTTTGGGTACGGTCCATACTTCCCATCATATTCGGACCTCTTCAAGATGTCCACCGTCTCCACCATCTCTACAAAAGACATATTTGAGGCCTTATATCTCCTCCTGGATCAGGAACTGCCTTGCTCTGGGCTTTCCTCGTCCTCCTCGTTGCTGCTCTCTGCATGCACCTGCTGTCTCTCCACCATGTGCTCTCCCACTGTGCCGAAAGAGAAGAGACGGGGAATACACTAGAAAGAAGGTCAGGGGCAGAGTTTCACGCATGCGCAGTGTATATAAAGCATAACACGCATGCGTCGTACGTACGATCTGTGAGCGGAGGACGGAGTAGCGTAAGCGCCGATCGTGCAAACGAAGGTACAATTTTCACTTGGGGCATCAGTGGTTAGTGGCCTATACTGCTTATAGATTGAGGCCTATATTGGGACAAGATTCATAGAGTTTAGCCTGACATTAGGGTTTGTCTTTACTGATCCAGACTTCCTGCCAAACTTCATAGACATGTACAGGGAGCTGCCATGTCTCTGGCAAGTCAAACACCAAGAATACTCCAACAAGAGGAAGGCAGTACTGGAGAAACTGTTGGAATTTGTGAAGCCGGTGACTCCCACGGCAGACATCCCCTATTTGAAGGCCAAAATTGGTGGCCTGAGGAGCACATATAATAGGGAGCGCAAAAAGGTCCAGGATTCCATGAGATCATTAGCAGCATCAGCTGAGGTTTATGTTCCCAGGCTGTGGTACTACGACAGACTGTGGTTTTTGTCAGACCAGAGTGAACCCAGTCCATCGCTATCAACACTTCCTTCCACACTTCCTTCCACATCAGATGAGGCTTCAGAAGTCCAGCCTGGGCCTTCCACCCAGGAAGAAGATGTGGAGGAGCCCAGCTTGAGCCAGGTATAGCATTGTTCAACATATTTCTTGTCAAAAATTGAATGATGTTAACTAGATGTTATTGATCACTAATTTCTGATTTAACAAAGTGGTTTACATATCAATAGACAATAGTAGCCAAAAATGATTGGGACAAGAATGAAAAATGCTTGGGTCACAAGGATAGTCTTTTCTAATTTGTTAACATTCAATTTGCAACAGTCATGAGCTCAAAATTGTGTGTGATTGATGACCAAAAAACTAAAACTATGTCCCATTTTCATACACAGGAAAGTCTCAGCCAGGAGGAGGCCATGGAAAGTGGCAGCCAGGAGGTGGCCATGGAAAGTGGCAGCCAGGAGGTGGCCGTGGAAAGTGGCAGCCAGGAGGTGGCTGCGGAAAGTGGCAGCCAGGAGGTGGCCGTGCCCAGCAGCCTGACCGAATCCCAGGTTCCACCCCTCCGCCTTCCAACAAAAAGAACCTGGAGGAGTCAGCAACTGTTTTGATTCGGCAGGCTACTGCAGTCCTCACAACAACCCCTGGTGGCCCCAAGTTGTATGCCTGTCTGACAACCAGTAAACTGGAACAAATGGAGGAGGGTCAATGTTTCATCTGAGAGAAGGTAATACTTCAGGCAATAAACAAGAGGATGAGGGGCGAACTCACAACTAAAAAACATGTGTGTCAGTTGGACCATATTACTCCTCCACCACCTCCAGCAACACCATCACCACCTCCAGCAACACCTCCAACAACACAGCCACCCAACCCACGACAGCAGCCTGGAAGGAAGCGTGGAAGGAAGTGTCGAGAGTGATGGCCTGGGTTTGGTGTGGTCTGCCAAAAGACACAGGCTGTTGTAAGACCACAGCCTCGGGACATATATGTCATCTGTTGCTGCTCCAGACCTCTTGGAGTCCTGGACCGTATTGTGCTCCCTATTAAATGGACTCCTCAGGTTACCAATTTGGCCTATCAAATAATTGATGTCTGCCCTGGGGTACAAAGGCTTCAACAATTCCAACTGTTTCTCCAGCTTTACCTTCCTCTTTATTTTGTTAGGACCCATAACAAATTAAAATTTTTTGTTTTGAAAAATACTTGGCTATGTGTTTTACTTCAAACAGGACAATTTGTTTGTGAGTAGGCAGGTACATTTCAAAAATACAATGTTAAATTAACAAGGGAGACCAACACCAACTGACCTATTTGAGGTAAAAAGATACAAGATAATAATGGTGTTGTGGTAACTTGACACACAAAACGACAAAAAAATATTATGGAGATCAATAGAAAAAAGAATACATTTATTTTGGAGATCTGGAGAAATTTTTACAAAAAAAAGGAGATCACTATAAAAAATAAAAAAAAGATTATTCCGGAGACCTTCATTAAAAAAAAAAACAACAAAAACAAAGATTATTCATGAGATCATGAGAAATACTAAAAAATCTGTTTGTCAAAACTCTGTGTGAATATCAGCAGCAAAGCAACTTCATTATTCTAGCATTATAAAGAAGAGAATGTGCCGCATTGAAAGATTAAAAAATTTGCTGTGTAACGAATGTGCTATCTCCATTACAAACGCTAGTTTTACAAGACTAAGCACTTCCGTCTCGTACTTGATTCTGAGCATGCGTGGACTTTTGTGCGTCAGACTTGTGTACACACGATCAGACTTTCCTTTGTTGTCGGAAAATTTGAGAACATGCTCTCAAACATTTTTCTGACAGCAAATGTTCGATGGATCATACACATGGTCGGACTTTCCAACAACAAGCTCACATTGAACTTTTCCCGTCGGAAAGTCCGATCATGTGTACGTCGGCATTAGAGTTGTAATCAGTACCTTGATATCTTGTTAACCCTAATGCCCCGTACACACGGTCGGACCTTGATCGGACATTCCGACAACAAAATCCTAGGATTTTTTCCGACGGATGTTGGCTCAAACTTGTCTTGCATACACACGGTCACACAAAGTTGTCGGAAAATCCGATCATTCTGAACGCGGTGACGTCAAACACGTACGTCGGGACTATAAACGGGAAAGTAGCCAATACCTTTCATCTCTTTATTTATTCTGAGCATGCATGGCACTTTGTGCTTCGGATTTGTGTACACACGATCGGAAATTCTGACAACGGATTTTGTTGTCGGAAAATTTTATAGCCTGCTCTCAAACTTTGTGTGTCGGAAAATCCGATGGAAAATGTGTGATGGAGCCTACACACGGTCGGAATTTCTGACAAGATCCTATCACACATTTTCCATTGGAAAATCCGACCGTGTGTACGGGGCATTAGAGATAATGTTAGGACAATAATAAAGTGTCAGAGTGAGACTTATGTGTGGTGCATTTCTGGATGGTTTGCTGTGAAAGGGCAGACTTGCTCAGTACTCTAGCTGTGTTTTGGGATATTCAGGCTGGCTTAGTTTGTTCACTGGACCCTTCATCCTCTTTTCTTTCTTGATTTGTTGTTGATTTCAGGGCCCACCTAGAGAACACATGGATAACTATTTTTCTATTTGGCATTGGATACTACTTCACAGAATTTTGAGTTGCATTCCATTCCGAGCTTTCTATGACATTCATGGTAAAGAATTGGTTACATTCATGGTTAAGAATTGTTTTAACAGGGAGGCATTTTACAGAAAAAGAAAACCTCTTAATGGTTAAGCATGTTTCAAGTTCATTGTGAAAACAAGTGATTTGTTCAGTTGGTGGCATTTTTGATGGTTTCTAGGTGCTGTCTACTGTAGACTAGTTTTTGGATTTTAGTTAGGAGTATCAGAGTAAAGGGGGCTACATGAAAATGCATGCCCCACATTTTTTAGGATATTTTTTGTAAAAAATTTTGAAAGCCATTTATCATTTTCACAATTATGTGCCACTTTGTGTTGGTCTATAACATAAAATCCCAATAAAATAAATTTATGTTTTTGGTTGTAACATGACAAAATGTGGAAGATTTCAAGGGGTATGAATACTTTTTCAAGGAAATGTATGATTAAATTGCGGAGCTTTTTTTGTTTTTGGGTGAATGTTAATGCAATGACCATATGTTATTTACTACATTATTTGTTGTTTGTGGTTACTTACAGTCATACTGTTCTAGGTTTCACAACTACATGGTGCAACATTCCTTTTCAACATAGCACTTGCCCATGGCAATGCCACACAGACATGCAGCACAGAACTTCCACATGCATGATCAGTAAACACACTTCTACAAATACATTAAATATATGAAATAAAGTTTAAATATGGAATACAGTTTAAATATTTTTATATTCATAGTATGTATTTTAATTTATATTTTTTAAATTTATGCATATGTTGCATAGTCATTTAGTTTTTTTTATCTTTTGCTTGTACACCTGCTCTGAAACTAGATCATGACTATTATACATTAACACTTTGGTTACGTAGAAAGATTAGGAAAGAATTTGCAGTTGGCCAAAACAAGTCAGTATAGCCAATAGACGTCACATGTTTATTATCTACTCATGCCACTTCAAACACATCCTCTTTGAAAAAAAAGTTTGAAATCAGTGCCCCCTGTTATCTTAAGCAGATCGAGCCTGTCATTGCCTGAAAAGGTGACTTTGGAACATTTCTAAGGGGCTAAGGTTGATGGAATGCGATTTCCTTGTTATTCAGGAAGTTGTAAATCAAACTAAGTTTGTAACATTTTTTTTCTCAGGCTTTGTTTTGACAACTGAACTTGCTGTGTGCAGATATAGGCAGTTAGACGTCACTGTTAAGCAATAGAGTATAAAGGGAAGGTTACAGGGGGTGTAGTGACCACCCAAAGCAAAGACATTGCAGTAACAATCAAGGTGTGTTTTACAAATAATTCCTCAGGGCTAATGATTAATCTGAGGTAAAACATTAATATCCCAGGCCCCCGGCAATGCATTGTATATATGAAGAGCGGAGCTGACACACAAGTATTTAGGAAGCCTTCTTGACAGACTTTCAGAGACTTATCATCACTACTGATCTTACACACCAGACCAGCTTACAGAGCATAGTGTTCTGAGAGAAATATTTTTAAGTAGCTAATGGCTAGAGAAGTCAGTCTTTGTACTTGGCTGTTAAAAGCCTCCCTGCTTTTTATGGCAGTAGTAATTTCAGTGACCGAACCACTGCATTGTGCCCAGTGCACTGAAGAGAAATTAGCTCTTTGCCCACAAGTACCTGCTGAGTGCCCAGAACTGGCACGAGAACCAGGCTGTGGATGCTGTTTGACTTGCGCACTAAAACGCGGGGAACCTTGTGGGGTGTACACAGCTAGGTGTGGAAAAGCACTTAGTTGCCATGTAAAGCCTGGAGAGCCCAGACCCCTTCAAGCACTTACAAGAGGACAAGGAATCTGCATGGATGCAGACGACTTACAGAAGCTGAGAACTAGTGATGCTACAGGTGAGTTTGCACAAGGTACAAATACTTGTAATTGATGTCTTACATATGAGCATAACAGATAGGTTTTAGCAAAAAATAGCATCAGAAAATAATTGTCTGTTAATCTTGTTTACTTGTTTTTTTATATATAACTTTACATTTATTTATATATACACATACACACATATATATATATATATATATATGTCTACACACACACACACATTTTTTTTTTGAAGGTTACAATGTTACATAATACGCAATGTTACATTGCATGTACAAATTGTAAATGTGACAAATATTGGATATGTTGTTAATATTTTCCCTACTATCACTAGTGATTTTTGAATGCAATATCTTTTTTATAAATACTGCTTATTATATTAATAACAATTTATTGGAAAAAAGGACTGTCAGATGAGAAGAATAACACTATTTAGTAGTAAACAAACTACACAGAAATATATACAGCATGTAGACCTTTTAGTAAAGAAAATTGGCATGTACTGCTAATTTTTAGGAAATGCAGCAAAATATATGTGTAATTTTTCACATCATTGTTAAATAGAAAAAACAAAGGAGAAATATATTTTATGTACATACAACATAAGGCCGGTAGAGGGACATCTGGCAATTCTTTAAATATATATCAAAACACTTGAAAAATAACTGAAGTTAGTGTGGATTTGCGAAGGTGAAAATAATTATGTAAAATCTATTTTGTAGATATATTTTGGCAAATTATAATGTCCTTCTTTTTTTTTCTATCCCTAGCTGGGGTTCATTTTTATTTCATTGCATTATGCCAAATAAAAAAGAAAATGTTTTTCAATCTTTAATTATTAAATTTTTCTTGCACTTCATTTTGTTTTGAAAAATTGCCATGTCAGAGTTTTAAAAATCTGTTTAAAACCAGGTAATAGTTTATAGTAAATGCACCAAAATTGGTCCAATGCATCAAAGTAGTAATTTTGTTAACAGATAATATTTCAAGTGTGTTTTTTAAACAGATGTCTGTACTATTGCCTGATCATTACATACTTCAGATTTCTCAACATGGATGCTTGTTTTTTGACCCATGTCCTACTTTGTTGCATCAGTGAGGTGAAAGATCAAGCTATGATAAACAAGTCCCTTTCTACATACTTAGAGAAAATACAAGTCTTTACATCATTGCTAGTATTTAAGCCCTCTGCTTAAAAAAAAAAATACAGAAACACAATACCCTGTCTGCGTGAGTGTACAGACTACCTGAACACAGTCAGATTCAGAATAATCTCTTATAACTAATTGTTTTTTAATATTTTAGTTAATAAAACTATTGTATAGATCATGCTTGTGTGGAAGGAAGCCAGGAAATATTACAGACATTTCCCTCTACATACAAATGAGCTTGCTTATTTTTAGACCTAGTAGGATAACTGTAATGTGTAGGAAATGTTTTGTCTGTTTCATTTTAAATGTTTATGACAGAAAAAAGTTTTCACAATTGTGTTAGTTAAGTATCACTAATAAGTAATTATGATTTCTCATTACAATAGAAGATGCTTTCTAATGCCCCGTACACGCGGTCAGATTTTCCGACGGAAAATGTTTGATGGGAGCTTGTTGACGGAATTTCCGACTGTGTGTAGGCTCCATTGGACATTCTCCATCGGAATTTCCGTCACACAAATTTTGAGATCTGGATCTCAAATTTTCCGACAACAAAATCCGTTGTCGTAAATTCCGATTGTGTGTACACAATTCCGATGCACAAAGTTCCACGCACGCTCGGAATCAAGCAGAAGAGCCGGACTGGCTATTGAACCTAATTTTTCTCGGCTCATCGTACGTATTGTACATCACTGCGTTCTTGACATTCAGAATTTCATACAAGATTTGTGTGACCATGTGTATGCAAGACAAGTTTGAGCCAACATCCTTTTAAAAAAAAAAAAAAGATTTTGTTGTTGGAATGTCCAATCGTGTGTACAAGTATGAATTACTGAACTGCAAAGCATTAGCATATGATATTGCTTAAAATAAGAAAACCAAACTATGAACATTTGGAAAAGTGGTAAAAGCAGCGGAAACTGCATTTTAATGTTTCTAAATGCAAAATAATGAGAAAAATATTATCCTATAATAGAATACAATATTGGGGGGGGGGGGCAAAACTACAGAGGAAAATTATTTGGATAGACCTTATTTCAGATTATTGCAACAAAATGAGAAAACCGTGTAGCCTGGCAACTGGCTGGGAAAATGAATAGAATTTTGAGGTGGATCACCAGCAGAAGGAAGGACATCCTGATTTACCTATATAGATCTTTAGTTAGACCTCATTTAGAATACTGTTTCCAGTTCTGGAGACTTCATAAGCAACAAAAATGATGAAAGATCTGAGAGGTGAAACATAATGAGAGACCCTGCAGGTACTTAATATGTACAGTCTGGAGGAGAGAAAGGGAACAGCGGATATGATTGAAACCTTTAAATGCATTAAAGGTATGAATAGTGTTCAGAAGGGCTGTGTTTTAACATGAAGCTAAGTTCAAGAACATGGGGAGGTGTTCAAACTAGTAGAAGAAACATTCAAAACTGACCTTAAGTATTTTTATTGAAAAAGTAGTTGATGCTTAGAACAGACTTCCAGCTGAGATAGTGAGTCAGTCAACAGTAAGTTCATTTGAACATACTTGAGATAATTTTAGATCCATATTAAGACAAGAAGTTAGAAAAAAAAAGAGGTTTAAAAAGGGACAGATTCTATGGACCACTTTGTCTTTTTCTGCCATCACTTGTCTATGTTTCTATGAATAGATTTATATATGTACATTTAATGAAATAACAGGCTACTATAAAGTCATACTATGGTATGTAATTCCTGTGTGTTGCATCCACTTATAGAAATAAAAGACTACTCGGAACATGAAAATACTGCTCCAGAAGGAAGTGATTCTACACAGGATCAGCTCTCACCATTCCTCCGATTGTTTCCTGATGGTTTGGATAAATTTGATGCCTGGAATGCAATTATGTATGAACGCATGAAGGCAAAAAAGCTCTTTGAGAGAAGAAAATCAAAGGACCAACCACAGGTAAGCTTTTAAAGATAGAAAATATAAAATAAATACTGCGCTAGACAACCACATAATATAAATCAAAGCTGCAACAAAAACCATCAAATATCCCTATGGTGAAAATAAACAATATTAAAATAAGTTGCGCTAAAAATTAGCAATCACACAGTGACTGACATTACCCAACACAGCAACAAAAGATTTACATGTTGGGAGTTAAGCGGTGACCTACCTCCATCTCCAATGGCGGCCAATAAGCTTTGAGCCCGAGTGCATCTCTTTTCAGATTATAGTATCCATCTGTCTGGCTTTTTTTCCGTACCTTGCTGAAGCAATCTCCATTCACTATTGGAGGACGCTGAGGGATCAGAGGCACGGGAAGATTCACCTGTCCCCACAGAGGGCTCAATCTGCCTACATTTATGACTCTGCTCTTCAGGGGGTCCACCTGCTCTGGTAATGGTTCCCACTTATAGAGCTTTGTCTTTAGGTTGAGACCCATCTCTCCCTTTCCACTAACCTTACCTTCAGTGAATGGTGACAGATATTGGAGAATTGATACCCTTAGTGGACTTTGCTACTCATCTATATTCATCTCTCCATACATCCACCAATAATGTGCACTCGTTTTCTCACTATTTATGCATAGTGCATATGGACATTTGATTGAATGATCACCATTGAATTACTTGTCACTTTTAATTTGTGTCACTTTAAGTGTGATTGCTCATTTTTAGCGCAACTTATTTTAGGTTTTTAAAGATCAGTACACCAAAGGCCTTAAACAAAAACATGAGGAATTCTCAAACCAATTACAGAATAACATGCTGTATAGGGTTCCACTCCCATTCACACAGGTGCGAAGAAGCACAAACCATTTCCACTTTCTTTTTTGGCCAACTTTGCCTAATGTAAGCTGCAGTTAACATCCATATTTTTCTGCTTGTTTTTAGGGGCCATGCCAGAAAGAACTTTACAAAGCAATGGACAGACTGGCAAAAGTTCAACAAAGAACTGGGGAAGACTTGTATAGGTTTCATATTCCCAACTGTAACAGGAATGGGTTTTACCACAGCAAACAGGTAAAATTCTAATATTGTTCTGAATAAAAACTAACATATTCTGCTGTAACCACTAGTAACATAACAATAGCTATAGCAGCCAACTCAGCTTGAGAAAAAATAAGATCTAAAAATCTAATGACACTGCTGTTGACACTGACCCTGTACCCTTTGTAATGTTTGCAATCGAGAAAAGCAGATGTCAGACAGATAGAACACATTAGAATTGTTGGTGCTAGTCACAGGTCCCCTCAGGCAGTAGAGGGAATCTGTTTAGCTGTCTTACCAGTGTAGATGTATTGCCTCCAGAGGTCCAGTCAGCACAGACATTAACCCTGTATGCCTAACTGTGTGCTAAAATACTAACAATTATATCATAATATAAAAAAATGTGATGTCATTAATATTGCTACTACAATTCTCGTGTTTATTTTAACTTAACACTAGACCACCTTTTTAAGCACTTGCTTGCTATGGCATTGGAATGGATTGGGGGGGGGGGGGGGGACTTAAAATTTCCACTACAGCCCTGAGCTCTGAGATGCTGAAAAAGATTGGTGAGCTACTGAGAACAGAGTACTTAACTGGAAAATAAGGGTTAAATGAAATTCCATAAACTGACACCCCCCTTCTCCTATTGTCTCCTACAACTTCTGTCCACAGTACTGCTTCCTAGTAATGTATTGACTATGGTGACAGCTATCCTGCTACCTCTCCCTGATAGAGACATGCTTTATGTTAAGATTAATGATAGTAAGGAGGTTGCTAGGGGGCCCATGATTGCAAATTACTATATACATTTACAACTGTATATATTATTAATACAGTGATTATTTTAACTTTTACTAGGTACCACGTATTGTATTGATTACCTGTAACTGTTTATTTTATCTAGTGTGAGACTGCTTTAGATGGAGAACGAGGAAAATGCTGGTGTGTTTATCCATTGACCGGAAAGAAGATTCCAGGTTCTCCTGAAAACAGAGGCGAGCTTAACTGCCAACAGTATCTGAATGCACAAGAATAGGTGCTCTGATGATGTATATATTTTATGAACAACTACTGAACTATTTATTCAGACTTATATTTTCCTGTCCCTTTTATATTATGTATTTTTAATACCTATTTATGAGCAAATATTATGGTCTAAAGATTTACACTATTTTTTAAAATAAATTAAAAATGTAAATCAAGCCACTTATTTAATGCATAAATTATATTTTTACTATGGTCTATTGATGATTTTTTTAATAATCAAAATGAAATAAATTAAAAATGTATTTTTTTTTATACGCACAAGCATGGCCTTTTTCTCAGCATCATCTTGTTATATTTTCATTTAATAATTCTTGCACTAAAATGTGCTTTTTAATCCCATCATGGTAGCTGCTGTACATTTTCAGACTGTGGTATGGAATAATTACTTTTTATGGACTCTGTGGTAACATAGCCATTTAAAAAAAAATATTAGTAGTTCTAGAAGTCAGCTGTTAAAAACATGAACAATGGGGGTTATTTACTAAAGGCAAATCCACTTTGCAATATAAGTGCACTGCAGGTGCACTTGGAAGTGCAGTCGCTGTAGATCTCAGGGGGGGCATGCAAAAAGTATAAAAAGCAGCATTTTTGCTTGTACATGATTGGATTATAAAATCAGCAGAGCTTCCCCTCATTTAAAATATTCTCCTCAGATCTAAAGCGACTGCACTTCCAAGTACATTTCCAAGTGCACTTGTAGTGCAAAGTGGATTTGCCTTTAGTAAATCAACCCCAATGTATTGTTTCTATTGGATTTGGTTTTTTTAAAATTATAGTTTACAGAACCATGAGAAGCTAAATTTAGATATTATGTCAGCTTTGGCTAATACCTCATACCTTATCTACAAAGTAGTTACATGTGAAAACTCTACACCAAGTTCACTATATGGACCATATGTGGTCATACATGTTGATCATTCTCCCTCTTAATCACCTCTTCTCAAGAGAGAACACATTCAGTGCAGCTAATATTTCCTCATAGCTGAGCTCCTCCATGCCTCTTATCAGTTTGGTTGCCCTTCTCTGCACTTTTTGCAGCTCCCCAATATCCTTTTTGTGAGCTGGTGGCCAAAACTGAACTGCATATTCCAGATGAGGTATTATTAATGCTTTGTACAGGTGCAAACTTGCTCATTAGTGCTCCAGGGATTTCACAAATACTTCGCCATCCTTACATACAATGCAGAACTGCTGGTCCTGCATTGTATGTGATTACTTCAGAATGCCTGAGAAAAGAAAAGGCTGTCGGGGGCTGGTCTTGCAGGAAGAAGCCTTTAGGAGCTAAGACTACAGTAAGAATTAGTGCTTACTCCCTTTCCCCTAGACTAAATGCAATTAGGGGGGGGGGGGTCACTGCTAGGGTAATTTTGCTGCCCAGAGTTGGGTTTTTAAGACTTCCCCACCAGTAAAATATCTTATTCAGTTGACCTAGAGAGTACAGTTTGTCAGACAGATTCCATATATACTTGAATGTGTACAGTTGCTGCTTTAAATAGATCGGCCTTAATTTGATCAGGTAATTGTGTTACAATTAAACCTTATTGTCAGTTTATCAAAGGACAATTTTAATATTTCACTTTTTATATCATTTCCCAATTATCAAATACATACTCAAGTAATAGATAAATAATAAATACTAGTAAATGTTCCTTGCAGCAACATTTTAACTATTATTAAATATATGAGTGGTTGCTGTATTTTACATGTATCTTTCAGAGGAGCATAGGCGTGCGCACAGGGTGTGCCAGGTGTGCCTGGGCACACCCTAATCACCCCATGTGGCACAGATTCCCCATTTAGACCCCTGACATTTTACCAAGGCCCCCTAACGGGGCTTCTAAAAAAATAAAATAAAAATAATAAAACTGTAAAGAATAATAAATAAAATAATAAAAATAAAAACTACGGTCTCCGTCCACTGCCCTACTAACACCGTCTATTGCCCTACTGACACCTTCCGTATATATACACATGCACACACATGCATATGTGTTTGAGCTTTGGGGTGCACACTCTAATGCAATGGGCTGTGCACGCATATGCAGAGGAGTCATATAACTATATATATAAACAATCAAAAATGACTCTGAGCCAGAAGATGCTTGAAACCTCAAGGTATTCAGCAGAGGCTGGTTTAAAAATGTTCAGGAACTATTTATTTTTATAGATTTTGCCCCAGGGTGAATCAACATCACAGTAATGTGCACACTAGGCAGGTTCGCCAGTGGTATGAACAGCTTACAGATTGTCATACACACATACACAAAATATATTTTCTTTTTCCTGTTTGCATATACGAGTAATAAACTCTAAATCAACTTTGATATATGCATATGAATTGGTTTGCCAACCCTTTGCTAACCCTTTACATGCCATTATTTGTGCTAAAATATTTAGTGCATCTTCTCCTATGTAGTTCTAAGAAATCATTATCTCAGGTTGTAACCTTCTTTTTCTAGATACAGATACTGCTCCAGACAAAGGATTCATTAGCATAGACACTCCCATACATAACCACACTTCCTACTGAAATGATAATATTTGTTTTTGAACATTGGCAAGATAAAACTTGTATAGAGATTTTTTAAATGTAATTTACTTGGAAAATGTAAGGAAAGCAAATGCCATGAACATGTAACAAATAAATGTTATAATTTTTTAAAAATATTTTATATATTTTATCTATTGTTTTATTATAATACCTCTTCAATGTCATACTACATTTTGGAAATGGTTTGTAAATATTTGTAATCATTTTTATGCCACTCCAGAGAACCATGGTTTAACTAAATGAAGTTTTCTGAGCTGCCATAAAAATGTCACTTATCTACTCACATTACAAACCTTGAGTTTTGTTGCTGCATATACTGTTGTGGTTTAAGTGTATAATATCATTTCTCTGCATATTAACCACAATTTTAAAATACATATTTTTGTGTATATATTTTTTATGTTGACCATGGTTTAGGACAAAATATACTAAAATGAATAATATTTCTACATGTACAAACTTGGTTGGTTATCGGTTATCTGACATTCAGTCAAGTAACACTTATTGCTGCTACTTTTATATATTTTATCAATAGAGATGTATTTAATATTGACACATGCTGCTAAAAATCTCTTGTTCTTCTTTTAATAAGTTATTGTTACCAGTTTGATCAATTGATGTTCATTTTGTAGAATGCTTAAGTGATAATAAATATATTTCACATTAAGGAAAATACTGTGCTATTCTTTACTCATAAAAAGATTAATTTATCTCCAATGTATGTGCCACGTCCACATACCCACATTGTAGATGTAAGGCAGTTATTATGCTGAAAAAGAAAAATAATCACAATGCAAGGTTTCAGAGACAAACGCACAGTGGTTGGGGAGCATAGAAGCAGTGTGATTAGGGCCCAAGACAGCAACATTAGAGAGAGAGAGAGAGAGAGAGCGTGGCCATTTTTTCCCCAGAAAAATAATCAAGATATAATATTACAAACATGGCAGCTCTAATTATTTTAGAGACTGTCCATTAAGCAAGCTTATTTCCTTAGCCACTGTGTCAGAGAAAGAGATGAAGCATATTTTGTGTAAATTAAAAAAAAAGTTTGGGCTTATTATGTCACAGTTAGGGATGAGCTTCGTGTTCGAGTCGAACCCATGTTCGACTCGAACATCGGCTGTTCGGTCGTTCGCCGAATTGCGAACGATATGGGCCAAATTTGGCGCGTCACGGCCCATAATTCACTGCGGCATCGCAGTGCATTGCTTGCTGATGATTGGCCAAGCATGCACTATGACCCGCATGCTTGGCCAATCACAGCGCCGCCTTAACAGAGAGCCGTAATTGGCCAAAGCCAAGGAGGCTTTGGCCAATTATGGCTCAGGGGATTTAGTACATGCCCCACACTATATAAGGCCGCCTACACGGCGGCCCTGTGCAGTGTGTTCCGGTGTGCTGAGAAATAGAGAGAGAGAGAGACAGTGTCATTTCATTTGAGTTAGCTAGATTAGGCAGGACAGTCAGTCAGTTAGCTGCACTTAAAGTGTATTGTGTATATATATGCATCCCAGGTGTTGCATATATATATATATACACTGTATTCAGTTTAGCTAGATCCGTTCCTGTTATCTTCTAGACTATTTACATTTAGTGCAGTGTGTCCTGCTCACAGTGTTCAGCTAGATCCGTTCCTGTTATCTTCCTACTGACAGGCAGGCTTGTCTTGTTACAGTATTTTGAAGAAAATTACTGGTGTTCTTTTGATCCTATTAGTACCACAGTCAGGCAGCTAGACTATTTACATTTAGTGCAGTGCGTCCTGCTCACAGTGTTCAGCTAGATCCGTTCCTGTTATCTTCCTACTGACAGGCAGGCTTGTCTTGTTACAGTATATAAAGCTACCTGATGAAAATTACTGGTGTTCTTTTGATCCTATTAGTACCACAGTCAGGCAGCTAGACTATTTACATTTAGTGCAGTGCGTCCTGCTCACAGTGTTCTGCTAAACCTACAAGTTAGTGGGGTGCGTCCTGCTCACAGTGTTCAGCTAAACCTACAAGTTAGTGGGGTGCATCCACCTCACAGTGTTCAGCTAAACCTACAAGCTAGTGGGGTGCGTCCTGCTCACAGTGTTCAGCTAGATCCGTTTCTGTTATCTTCTTACTGACAGGCAGGCTTGTCTTGTTACAGTAAATACAGCTACCTGAAGAAAATTGCTGGTGTTCTTTTGATCCTATTAGTACCACAGTCAGGCAGCTAGACTATTTACAGTTAGTGCAGTGCGTCCTGCTCAGCTAAACCTACAAGTTAGTGGGGTGCGTCCTGCTCACAGTGTTCAGCTAAAGCTACCTGTAGAAGGTTGGTGGTGTTCTCATACTACAGGCAGGCAGTTGATTTTGCTAGCTGCAGTATCAGTACATATATATATATATATATATATATATATATATATATATATATATATATCCCAGCTTAGTGCAGCTACAGGCCATTAGTATGTCTGGAAGGCCAAGAAGGAGAGGCAGACAGTCACAAGCCAATAAGAGAGGGCAAGCAGGCTCTGTGTCTAGTGCTGATCGTGGAGACGGTGCATCCTCATCAGCACGTGGCCATGGGACACGCTTGGCCTTTTTTTCGGCAGCTGGCCATGTTGAGCCGCAACATGTGGAAGACTTGGTCGAGTGGATGACCAAGCCGTCCTCATCCTCCTCATCCTCTCTCACCCATGCCCAGGGTACTTTGTCTGGCAAAGCAGTGGCCTCTTCCCTCGGCTCAATGTCATCAGTGACTCCTTCCCTAGCCCCACCATGTCCTCCTGAGGAGTCCCTCGAACTGATTGACCACAGTGTTGGGTACATGCTCCAGGAGGATGCCCAGCGTTTGGAAGGCTCTGATGATGATACTGAGCTCGATGAAGGCAGTAACATGAGCACGGACAGAGGGGGTGCCCAAGAAGGACAGCAATCTGGCAGTTATGCTCCCCCTGCTGCAGCATACTGCCAGGTTTGCTCCAGTGATGAGGAGGGAGGGGATGATGAGGTCACTGACTCAACGTGGGTGCCTGATAGGAGAGAGGAGGAGGAGGAGGAGGAGGTGGCACATCACCAACGAGGCAGGATGCCCTCCAGGGGCCAGCCTAAGGGCAGCACATTGACTGCATCACACCCCAAAGCTCCACATGTGCAGGGCGCTGCAGTCTCTGCGCGTTATTCAAAAAGTTCTTTGGTGTGGGCCTTTTTTGAGACGAGTGCATCAGATCGCACCGCTGCTATTTGCAACATATGCCTCAAGCGTATCTCAAGTGGCCAAAACATCTCCCGCTTGGGTACCACATGCTTGACCAGACATATGTTGACCTGCCATGCAGTTCGTTGGCAAGCGTATCTAAAAGACCCACACCAAAGAACAAAGAGGACCTCTCCTTGCTCCTCATCAGCTGAGATTTCCAACCCCACTAGACCTTCAGTCCTCTCTGAGACCTGCACTGAGAGGAATGAAGGTGTAGAATTAGGTGTGTCACAGCCAAGTACTTGTAGGTAATCTGCTTTTGGTACACCGATGTCAGATTGTACCAGGCAAATTTCCCTGCCCCAGCTGCTGCACCGCTGAAAGAAGTTTGCTCCCAGCCATCCACATGCCCAGCGGTTGAATGCTAGCTTGGCAAAATTGCTAGCACTTCAACTGCTGCCTTTTCAGTTGGTAGACTCTGCCCCCTTCCGTGAGTTTGTGGAATGTGCGGTTCCTCAGTGGCAGGTACCCAAACGCCACTTTTTCTCACGGAAGGCAATTCCGGCTCTCTACCAGCATGTGGAAGGCAATGTCCATGCCTCGCTGGACAGGGCGGTCAGCGGTAAGGTGCATATTACCGCTGACTCATGGTCCAGCAGGCATGGACAGGGACGTTACCTAAGTTTCATGGCGCATTGGGTGACTCTGCTGGCAGCTGGGAAGGATGCAGGACAAGGTGCAGTAGTGTTGGAGGTTGTTCCGCCACCACGCCTCCAAAATGCTAATGATTGTGACACACCTCTCTCCTCCACCCCCTCTTCTTCTTCTTCCTCCATGGCCTCTTCCTCGGAACCAGCGGTGCTCCGTAGTCGTTCAAGGGGCTACGCAAGTACGCAGGCCAAAAGATGCCATGCGGTGCTTGAGCTGGTGTGCTTGGGGGACAGGAGCCACACTGGGGCAGAGGTTCTGTCAGCTCTGCAGGGGCAGGTTCAGAGGTGGTTGACGCCACGCCAACTTAAGGCAGGAATGGTGGTTTGCGACAATGGCACCAACCTCCTCTCTGCCCTCCGACAGGGACAAATGACCCATGTGCCCTGTTTGGCTCACGTCCTTAACTTGGTGGTGCAGCGGTTCTTGGGCAGGTACCCGGGCTTACAGGATGTCCTGAGGCAGGTCAGGAAAGTCTGTGTGCATTTCCGCCGGTCATATAATGCCAGTGCTCAGCTGACGGACCTCCAAAAGGAGTTTAACCTGCCCAAGAACCGCCTAATCTGTGACATGCCCACCAGGTGGAACTCAATGTTGGCCATGCTGCAGCGGCTGCACACGCAACAGAGGGCCATCAATGAGTACCTGTGCGACTATGGCACCAGGACAGGGTCAGGGGAGCTTGTTTTTTTTTCCCTACGCCAGTGGGCCATGATCAGGGATGCATACACTGTCCTGTCACCATTTGAGGAGGCCACGAGGATGGTGAGCAGTGACAGTGCATGCATCAGTGACACTGTCCCCCTTGTCTACCTGTTGGAGCACACGCTGCGTGGAATAATGGACAGGGCACTTGAGGCAGAACAGAGGCAGGAAGAGGAGGACTTCCTTAGCTCTCAAGGCCCCCTTTATCCAGACAGTGTTCCTGCATGCCCGCCGATCACACAGGAAGAGGAGGAGGAGGAGGAGGAGGAGGAGGAGGAGGAGGAGGAAGATTGTGTCAGTATAAAGGTGGAGCCTGGCACTCAGCATCAGCAGCAGTCTTTAAGGGATCAGTCCCAAGAAACACATGGACTTGTACGTGGCTGGGAGGAGGTGGCTGCGGACCATGTCGTCCTTAGTGACCCAGAGGACTCCGGACCGAATGCCTCAGCAAACCTACGCTGCATGGCCTCCCTGATCCTGCAAAGCCTGCGTAAGGATCCTCGTATTCGTGGTATCAAGGAGAAGGACCAATACTGGCTGGCAACCCTCCTTGATCCACGTTACAAGGGTAAGGTTGTGGACCTTATCTTGCCATCGCAGAGGGAGCAGAGGATGAAACATCTTCGGGAGGCCTTGCAGAAAGGTCTGTGCAATGCGTTCCCAGAGACTGGGAGGTTACAAACTCCTGTTTCTGGACAACGTGTTGCTGAGACTTCGGTCAGTCAAAGAAGGAGCGGTGGAGAAGGTGGCCGTCTGACCGATGCGTTCAGACAATTTTTTGGTCCGCAGCCCCAAGGTATGATCGGTTCCAGCAACCATCGCCAGCGTCTGTTTTACATGGTGCAGGAATACCTAGGGGCAAGATCAGACTTGGACACCTTTCCCACCGAAAATCCTCTGGGTTACTGGGTCTTGAGGATGGATCACTGGCCAGAGCTTGCACAGTATGCAATTGAGCTACTGGCCTGTCCTGCATCCAGCGCTCTTTCGGAACGCACATTCAGTGCTGCTGGAGGCGTGGTAACCGATCACAGGGTGCGTCTATCCACTGACTCGGTCGATCGACTGACCTTCATAAAAATGAATCAGTCTTGGATCACCACCAGCTACCAAGCACCTGATGCTGATGTAACCGAATAATTTTTTTTGAAATCTCAGATCCCTTCAAAGACTGCCTATGCTGATGCTGAGTGACTATCCCTGAGAAATTATCCTCTTCCTCCTCAATCATCACGCTGATAGCTGATAGCTTGATAGCTGATAGCTTGTAAGAACATTTTTGGTTCTGGGTGCCACCACAATTAACAGGGGCCTGTAATTACAATTTTTGATGTAATACTTTGCAGCAGGACTTGTTCCTGCATTCCAACTAGAGTGTCTGTGAGGGGTTGCAGTGTTGTGGCACCAGCACCAGTGCCTAAGGCCCATTTTTTCTGCCCCTGCTTAACAGGGGCGTGTAATTACAATTTTTGATGCAATACTTTGCAGCAGGGCTCGTTCCTGCATTCCAACTAAAGTGTCTGTGAGGGATTGCAGTGTTGTGGCACCAGCACCAGTACCTAAGGCCCATTTTTTCTGCCCCTGCTTAACAGGGGCGTGTAATTACAATTTTTGATGCAATACTTTGCAGCAGGGCTCGTTCCTGCGTTCCAACTAGAGTGTCTGTGAGGGGTTGCAGTGTTGTGGCACCAGCACCAGTGCCTAAGGCCCATTTTTTCTGCCCCTGTTTAACAGGGGCGTGTAATTACAATTTTTGATGCAATACTTTGCAGCAGGGCTCGTTCCTGCGTTCCAACTAGAGTGTCTGTGAGGGGTTGCAGTGTTGTGGCACCAGCACCAGTGCCTAAGGCCTAATTTTTCAGCCCCTGTTCAACAGGGGCATGTAATTACAATTCTTGATTTAATATTTCACAGCAGGGCCCTGTGAGGGCTTACAGTGTTGTGGCCACAGCAACACCTAAGGCCCAAATTTCTGCTGAGTATATAGGGCAGGACCCTACTTTCAAACAACTAACTTACAAACGACTCCTACTTGCAAACGGAAGGAGACAACAGGAAGTGAGATGAAATCTACCCCTAGGAAGGGAAATTCTCTCCTGTAAGAGTTAATATGGAAAAAACATTTCTCCTTTCCACTGATGCTTTCCAATCCTTGTTCCACAAAAAAACCCAAATTTTCAAAAAACATTTTTCATTGGGACAAAAAGTGAGGTGAAATCTTCTGAAGAGGAGGAAAGACAGCAAAACAAATGTCACAGGGGTGATAACCCTTCCCTATGTTTTCCAAAAAGCTTAAAAAAGATTTTTTGGCTGGAGCTAAACACGTTAAAAATGTACCCGTTCAAAATTACAAAGAGATTCTACTTAACAACAAACCTACAGTCCCTGTCTTGTTTGCACCGCCTGTATACTGCTGTTCAGAGTATATAGGGCCTGGTGGCCCCACACCTTTCCTTATTTAATTTGGGTGCGGGGTTCCCCTTAATATCCATACAAGACCCAAAGGGCCTGGTAATGGACTGGGGGGTACCCATGCCGTTTGTCTCACTGATTTTCATCCATATTGCCAGGACCCGACATTACATTAAACCCGCAAGCAGATTTAAATGAGATTTTTCCTTTAAAATTGACATTTGGTGCAGGGACTGTTCTAAACACGGGAAACACGCGTCACTTTACAGGCATACTATAGACACCCCTCAGGTACGACATTTAAAGGAATATTTCACTTTTTTTTTTTTTTACTTTAAGCATCATTAAAATCACTGCTCCCGAAAAAACGGCCGTTTTTAAAAGTTTTTTTTGCATTGATACATGTCCCCTGGGGTAGAACCCGGGTCCCCAAACCCTTTTTAGGACAATACCATGCAAATTAGCCTTTAAAATGAGCACTTTTGATTTCGAACGTTCGAGTCCCATAGACGTCAATGGGATTCTAACGTTCGTGCGAACTTTCGGTCCGTTCGCAGGTTCTGGTGCGAACCGAACCGGGGGGTGTTCGGCTCATCCCTAGTCACAGTCAACAGCCAGAAATATTGTACAGACATGTAGCAGGCCATAAAAATGTTTTTACCCAAGTGAAAACAGAGAGACCAAGCAAGTTATATCCTCCTAAAATATAAATTAGAGTGTGCTTTTTTAAAGCAGTAAGTAAGAAAACTGAACTGATTAGCAATTGGACAGTATACAAAAAATAATAAAAAAGTATGTGACTTTGAGTGAGGCAGGCTGAAACACAATATAGAAGTAAAGATTTATTGGCATAAGTGTCAAAATTCGTAACATTATACATGAAAAATAAATGCTCAAAGCATACACAGCACCCTAAAGTAATGAGTATAATGAACTTGGAAAACATTACATACATATAGCCATAATGTAAAACATGAATGCCATAACAAGAAAGCAAATATACATAGTACATAAGTGTGATGGAATAAACCTTGTGGTGTAAAAATAATTGTCCATAAAACCAATGATGGAAATGGAGACTGCATCCTTAAAAACTTGATACGTTTCATCGATGATCCGACCCATCAGGAGCGGATGCTAGAGTATCTGTAGATAATAAAAGATGGTCTAAATAAAAACCCATGTTATGGGAAAGTTATATGTAACAATTGCTACATAGATGGTCTAATCCACAAACTTATATCCCATTGAATGTTAAATCCGAGTGATACTGGTGTGCAAGAGTCGCCATATCAGTCTCCCTGGGAGCTGAGGTGTTGAAATCCGCGGAACACCAGACCCACACAAAGGCACCCCCAACAAGTTGAGGATATACAATATGCAATGAGTGTTATGGCAATATATTTACTGGCAAAATCTGTAAGATAAATATAACATGTTGGATGTAGCAGACCAGGTAGCACTGTTACAATACAGAGTAAAAAAAAGACTATCTAATGGAAGTGCAAACAAGCCCAAAAGTTGGGATATATGAGAGAGATAGTGTGATGGAAGTATGAAATGAAGCATAGAATGAGAGATATAGAGAAGATTGAACTGAAAATGAAAAAAGTGAAAGTGGTAATGAATTAAAACAGCCGTGACACATGAAGTTACCTTCTAGTGGCAGATGCAGAGTATTTGTGTATAGTGGATCAGACCGACAATGCAACCTGATCATCTGGTCAGCTACAAGTGAGGACGCTCAGGTGGACTGGATATATAGGGCAGACACACACCAAGGTCACGCAAGTGTGATGGCAGGCAGGAAGCGTCCGTCACCAATGGTGCCAAACCAAATCCCGCAATTGCATCAGCCAAGGCGGAATAGCTGCGGGAACTAGGCGGCGCCCAAAAAGGATGTCAATAGTGTGGCATGTGCGTGGCGTCGATACGCAGAAGACCACATGCCCCCAACCCCCCGCCAACAGGCAACAGAGGGAGGCGGGGGCGGTGTCTGGTGCGCATCGCAACTCCCAGGGAGCAATTGGACAGTATGTACTTTTTATATGCTAAGATTCTATGTCAGAGGAAGAGCCATCAGACTTGATCTGGGATACACAAATCACAATGTCTATATTTCTCAGACCGTATAGCTAAACAATTGTAAACTTTTGATGCAGACTTCTTGAAGCCTTGTTGTTCCACTTTTCCAGAGGGAGTGAGCAGACAGATTACATGTAAGAAAAGAAAAATTTGAGCTATTTCCTAAGTCTGAAGACTGAAAAATAGAACTGTTTTAAAGGACATATTTTAAGCCTTTATCATATAGGCTACAATTTTAGAAAGAAGAGTGAAACCAGATTCTTCTGTGAAAGACAAAATATGGAAAAATTGTACACCTTTACAGCACAGCTATTAAAGTGTTGTTAACCCCCCAAAAAAAAATACAGATCCTGGTCCATTAAAGCAGATTACACAGCACAGTGCTTGTGCTGTGTAATCTGCCCTTCTCTAAACTGTAAAAAAAACCTCCCTGAATCTGTCACTTCCTGTATGCCCTCTCTGCGTTGACCACGAAAATCAGGGCTGCTAAACCCTGACCACCGTGGTCAAAGTACGTCCCTGCATCATACGCTGCTGTCCCCTCTGCTCTCCTCTCTCCCCCTCACCCCCTACTTCCTGCCTGTCAGCTTCCTCTCTGTGTCTGTCTCTGCCCCGCCCCCCCACCGCTGTTCTTGAAAAAAAAAAACGTGAAATTGCCCCTGTATTAGAGTCTGGCATAGCACACTATTTAAGTGGTTTTAAAAAACAAGCGTTCTAAACACCGATTTTTGAGCTGTCTTCAGACTGGTCAGGTGACTCGCGCCTGATTTACAGCTATGAGACAGAGCTTCTGTGGGAGGAGACCAGCGGCCACATGATCTCCCCAGCTGACGTCAGAGGGAGATCACAGCCCCTCTCGTAGAAGGAATCCATCTGAGCTGTAAAGCGGCTGCAAGTCATGTGACCGGCCTGAAGACAGCTCAAACTTGGTATTTACAATGCTCATTTTTTTAAAACAACCAACATAGTGTGCTAATAGAAGGGCTGGCAGTGACATAAATGGTTAACAAATACTTTAAGCCTGTATCAACAGGCTGTAAATTACGAGCGATTGAATAGGCATTTAGCATCAGTAAAAAAAGTCTCTTTTTTGGACGCCAAAAATGGAAATAGCATACAGGTTTGCTATACAGCTAGAAAGCCTTTTTGAGCAGGCTGCAATTTCCAATAGAATGAGCAGGCTTTCAGCATTCATAAAAAAGTTAATACTGGTGTCTTTTTTGGATACTAAGGATGGAACTAACATACAGGTTTGCACCAAAACTTAAAAGCATTTTTAGACAGGCCACAATTTCTTAGAGCTCGGGTTTAACATCTGGAAAAAACAGCAAAAAGTGCAAAAACACAGAGTCCAATTTCAATAAACTATATATCCAGTGAAGATATATGAATAAAAATTACTCCAAACTGGTGTTAACTTATATGTTCCATCACCACTGTGCAGATGAATGCCTTACCAGAAAATAATGAGCCCTAAGCCATTAGTACATAAAAGAATTAAGAAATGCCTGGAAAAACCAGACTGGGTCCATATAGAAAGGTAGGCTACCCCCAATACACCCTGGATTACCTACTCTGGTGCCCCCAAAAACAAAGACCACCAATTATGTCACCTTCCCTCTCTCATTCTTACACCATTTGGGATAGTATCCCCACTCTTCCAGCCTTGGTTTCCAAGGGACAACCCCTAGCCCACATATTCCACAGCACAAACTTCCCTCCTGGAATGGACATTAAAGCCTTCAAATGGTGGCTTGACAAGGGCCTGTACCGCATAGGACATTACTTCACAGCTAGGGGCCCATGCACCTTGAGCCACTGTATAAACAACCTGGATCTTCCAGATTCTGAAAAAAGATCTCACACTTTTTACGCAAACTCTGGGTGGAAAAACCACTCCCCCCCAAATTCATGGACTATGAACTCTGGTGTGGGCAGACCATGGGGCAGAGGGGTGGTATCTCAGTCATCTACTCATCACTCACCCAACCAACAGGGAAATCTACGTATATGACGACTTAGGAGGCCGACCTCCTACACTAGTGGGACCTGGAGGCCTGGCAGGCGGCTTGCTCTAGAGCCTTCCTGGGTGTCCTAAACACGCTGATGGAAGCCAATTTAAAGTACTAATGTGATGGTATATGACTCCCACCAGGCTTGCAGCCATTTATTCAACAGCAAATCCCAGTTGCTTCAGGGGCTGCCAACTTTTGGGCTCGATGGTGCACATCTGGTGGGAATGCCCCAGAATCAGACCAGTCTGGAAGAGAATCTTTAACCTCATTTACAAGGTCCCTGAGTGCATGATCACCAGGTCTGCATCTGTAGCCCTCCTCAACGCCCAAATCCCGCAAATCTCCAAACCTAATTAAAAGTTGATTCACTTTATGCTCCTGAGGGCGAAACTCACTATCGCCAGAGCATGGAAACAGCCAAAGCTATCCTTTGTAGCGATACAGCGCAAGATCTCATGGATAATGACCCAAGAAAAATTAGCCAGTATCCTATCAGACACAACCCACAGATTTGAATCAGTGTGGACACCTTGGGCAGCTTATTGTGGAATTCCCCTCATTGCTGGGGTTTCCCCGGATATCCCTTTAACATCCAGCTAAAGACAGGCATGTGATCCCTATACTTTCCCTCTCCCCATTCCCCCTTTCTCACCTATTCTTCCCCCTCTTCTTCTATCTTCCTTTTTAGTAGGTTCATTTAAGAGTTCTTACACTTGTTGACTGTTATAGAGCTAAATCGGCAACACTGAAAGCCTGTTTGCGCAAGTGATACCGCTCCTGCGACAAGCAGGGGCCACCTATGACATGACCTATGGCCTTACTGGACCAACTAAGGGCGGGGGGACTGTGGGGGGGGGGCCTGGCCGGGGCACAGGATGACCCCATTTGGGGTGCCCAGGACGGGGGTGTCCCCCTAGCCCACTAGCCCTCTTAGCCAGCATGCCTACCACCATATTCCCCACTAGCCAGGGGTAAAGTCTGAATACTTCCTACTTCAACCCACTGTATGGTTTTGTATCACTAGTAAGATCCTCAATGCCGATTCCTTCCAATTTTTGTTCAAATCTGTTTATATTATTGTATTTCGGGCCTTATGTCGGGCCGTCAAATTGTTATGCCTATCTTTTGAACTGCTTTGAAAATAGAAATATATTGAAAGTAAAAAGAATTAAGAAATGCATCTGCAGCCAGCTGCCTTAGAATCAGTCTCTAGAATCACACATCAGCCTCAACCATAGGTATGTATACCATAGATCATGGAGGAGAAACAAATTGCACTACATAGGTATGATACAGTTTAAAAATACCACATTCGTTGAAGTGCAAAAGGGTACTAACAAGCATACAATAGAGACAATCACAAAGAAACCGTTCTGCCACGTCCAGCAGGCAGGATTACATCAACAGACTATGTGACATGTAAAGTGTGAGTGTCTTATTGCTTTATTGATATAACACTTGTTACAGGTTTTGAGGACACCATATTATAATTGTATTTAAAGGAGTAGTGCAAGATATTTTTGGCTTTGTTTTTATCTTTAAAACTCAAAAACCCTGCGCTTAGTTTAAAATAAATTGCCGACTGCTGCACCAAACAAGCCTGAATACTATACTTAAAAATATTTAAACATAAAAGTGCGCATGCCCCTTAAACCTCATTAATATACATTAACATAATCTATATATACACACATAAATATATATATATATATATATATATATAGATATATATATATATATATATATATATCTATATATATATATATACCTACATACACAGATGAGGACATGTTTCTGATAGGTTAGTACCAGCAGGCAGAGGATGACAGATAGACCATGGATACAGAAGGATCTCTATGAATGACGAAGACACCACACTGAAGAGTAATCACACAATGGTTGTGCTACTGCCACAGAGTAAGGCTACTTTCACACTGAGGTGCTTTACACTGCTCCTAAAGTGCCCCTGCCCATTGAAATCAATGGGCAGCGCCGCCGAAGCACCGGCAAAGCCCCACTGCAGCGGTGCTTTGCAGGCACTTTTAACCCTTTTTCGACTGTTAGCAGGGGTTAAAAGCGCCCCGCTAGCGGTTGAAAAGCACTGCAAAAACTACGGTAAAACACTGCTAAAAATAGCGGCGCTTTACTGCCGACGCCCGCCCCCCCAGTGTGAAAGTGCCTTTAGAGTGAGAGCAATTTGTACAAATCCTATGGACTGTCTATGGATTTTTACCATGTATCTTTATCTCTATATAATAGCCCTGGAGAAGGGGTAGTCAACCTACCCAAAATGCATTGGCTTTACTTGTATACGTTTACCTTCAATAAACTATAAAAATCATTAAGTGAGACTTCGTAAGGCAGGATGGAATATTGAACCTTGTGAGAGTACATCTGGACGCAGCGGAAGAACCCAAGGTCTTCCTATTGCCATCTTTACGATCTCCGCATACCAAGGTCATCTGGGCCAAGTCGGGGCCACCAGAATGACTGACTTTGCTTCCCTTTTGACCCTCCGAAGGAACGTCGGAAGAAGCGGTATTGGAGGAAAAGCATAGATCAGAGAGTACCACTCCCACTGAATCGTTAAGGCATCTGACCCTTGTGCTAGCAGACCCCTTGTTCTTGTCACAAAGCTGTCCAGTTTCTTGTTGAACCTGGACGCGAATAGGTCTACATCCGGGGTACCCCAATTTTGACATATGGCCTGAAATACAGTGGGGATGGAAAGTATTCAGACCCCCTTAAATTTTTCACTCTGTTATATTGCAGCCATTTGCTAAAATCATTTAAGTTAATTTTTTTTCCTCATTAATGTACACACAGCACCCCATATTGACAGAAAAACATAAAATTGTTGATATTTTTGCAGATTTATTAAAAAAGAAAAATTGAAATATCACATGGTCCTAAGTATTCAGACCCTTTGCTCAGTATTTAGTAGCAGCACCCTTTTGATCTAATACAGCCATTGCATTTTGGGAAAAATGCAACAAGTTTTTCACACCTGGATTTGGGGATCCTCTGCCCTTCCTCCTTGCAGATCCTCTCCAGTTCTGTCAGGTTGGATGGTAAACATTGGTGGACAGCCATTTTTAGGTCTCTCTAGAGACGCTCAATAGGGTTTAAGTCAGGGATCTGGCTGGGCCATTCAAGAACAATCACAGAGTTGTTGTGAAGCCACTCCTTTGTTATTTTATCTGTGTGCTTAGGGTCATTGTCTTGTTGGAAGGTAAACCTTCGGCCCAATCTGAGGTCCTGAGCTCTCTGGAGAAGGTTTTCATCTAGGATATCCCTGTACTTGGCCAAATTCATATTTCCCTCGATTGCAACCAGTCGTCCTGTCCCTGCAGCTGAAAAACACGCCCACAGCATGATGCTGCCACCACCATGCTTCACTGTTGGGACTGTATTGGACAGGTGATGAGCAGTGCCTGGTTTTCTCCACACATACTGCTTAGAATTAAGGCCAAAAAGTTCTATCTTGGTCTCATCAGACCAGAGAATCTTATTTCTCACCATCTTGGAGTCCTTCAGGTGTTTTTTAGCAAACTCCATGTGGGCTTTCATGTGTCTTGTACTGAGGAGAGGCTTCCGTCGAGCCACTCTGCCATAAAACCCCGACTGGTGGAGGGCTGCAGTGATGACTTTCTACAACTTTCTCCCATCTCCCGACTGCATCTCTGGAGCTCAGACCCAGTGATCTTTGGGTTCTACTTTACCTCTCTCACCAAAGCTCTTCTCCCCCGATAGTTCAGTTTGGCCGGACGGCCAGCTCTAGGAAGGGTTCTGGTCGTCCCAAATGTCTTCCATTTAAGGATTATGGAGGCCACTGTGCTCTTAGGAACCTTAAGTGCAGCAGAATTTTTTTTTGCAACCTTGGCCAGATCTGTGCCTTGCCACAATTCTGTCTCTGAGCTCTTCAGGCAGTTCCTTTGACCTCATGATTCTCATTTGCTCTGACATGCACCGTGAGCTGTAAGGTCTTATATAGACAGGTGTGTGGCTTTTCTAATTAAGTCCAATCAATATAATCAAACACAGCTGGACTCAAATGAAGGTGTAGAACCATCTCAAGGATGATCAGAAGAAATGGACAGCACCTGAGTTAAATATATGGGTGTCACAGCAAAGGGTCTGAATACTTAGGACCATGTGATATTTCAGTTTTTCTTTTTTAATAGATCTCCAAAAATGTCAACAATTCTGTGTTTTTCTGTCAATATGGGGTGCTGTGTGTACATTAATGAGGAAAAAATGAACTTAAATGATTTTAGCAAATGGCTGCAATATAACAAAGAGTGAAAAAATTAAGGGGGTCTGAATACTTTCCGTCCCCCATGTATGTCGGGGTGTAGAGACTATTCTCCTAGACACAGCTGCTGGCGGCTTAGAAAAAACCGCCTGCCAATTTTCCACCCCTTGAATAAAGACTGTGGACAGGCAAGGATTATGCCTTTCTGCCCAGAAAAAAATGTGATTCACCTCTTTTTGGGCATCCAGACTTCTGGTGCCCCCTTGGGGATAGATATAAGCCAGTGCCACGGCATTGTCGGACTGTATCCGGACAGGATGACCCTGTAGTCTGAAAGTCCAGACCTTGAGGGCTAGATGAATTGCCCAAATTTCCAGAATGTTGATGGGCAAGAGCCCTTCGGCTCTGGACCATCTTCCCTGGGTGAAAGCTTCTTCCAGAACTGCTCCCCAGCCTATTAAGCTGGCATCTGTGGTTACGATCTTCCAAGTAACTGTAAAAAAAAGGCTTTTCCTTTAGAAGATTCTTGGTCAGCAACCACCAATTGAGGCTCTGGCGTACCCCTGGGGATAGGCACATTGGAAGATCCAAGGCTTGAACCCTCTTGTTCCAGGCAGAGAGGATGCTGCTTTGAAAGGATCTCGAGTGAAACTGGGCATAAGGGACAGCCTCGAATGAGGTGACCATCTTCTCCTATAGTCTCATACATAGTCAGATAGAGGGATTTCTCTTTGCTGAGACTACCCGCAGCAATTCTTTTATAGCCCTGGTTTTTGACCTGGGTAAGAATACCCTGCTTTGGACTGTGTCTATGACCATGTCCAAATACTCCAGCCTTTTTAGAGGCTGCAAGGAAGATTTTTCTAGGTTGAGGACCCAACCTAGGTACTCTAAGTACCTTACCGTGCTGAGCACACTGCGGCTTAGGAGTGCTACGGACTGCTCTTTGAGTAGCAAATCGTCCAGATAAGCTGTCACTGTTATGCCCTGAGCCCTTAGATTTGCCAGGGGCGGAGCTAGAATTTTTGTGAACACTCGAGGAGTGGTAGCAAGACCGAAAGGCTAGGGTCACAAATTGAAAGTGGCGCTGATCCAGCGCAAACCTTGGAAATCTTTGGTGAACGGGAAATATTGGCACATGTAAATATGCATGTTTGATGTCTATTGATGCCAAGAATTCTCCCCCCTGAAGGGTGGAATCCTGTATAATTAAGGAGGCTAAATTAACATATCTCGTTATGCAACCATGCAAAATCTAGGTGATCATGCAACCTTAGGCGATCATGCATTCTTATGCGATTCAGCATCTTTTATGCGACCAAGCATTCTACGCATTATAAGCACTACTGTGCGGACAAGTACCCTTGTGATACCAAGGATCCTCGTGTGATCAAGCACCCTTGTGCGATCCAGCATCTTTATGCAATCAAGCATCTCTATGCATCTTTTAGGCATTTCTGTAAAACAAGCCTCTCTAGGTGACCAAGTACCCTTGGGTAATCAAGGACTCCTGTGAGGTCAAACACCCTTGTGTGATCCCGCAACATTATGCATCCAAGCATTCTTATGCGATTTAGGCATTTCTGTGAAAAACAAGCCTTTCTGCGTGAGCAGGTATCCCCAGGTAAACAAGGACTCTTGTGAGGTCATACACTCTTGTGCAATCCTGTATCTTTACGCTGACAGGCATTTATGTGTTTTTAGGCAATTATGCAATTTTAGGCATTCATGCGATTTTTAGGCATTTCTGCGCATGCGACTAGGCAAGTCCACCACAAACAGCAAAAAAAAGTATCTCTATGTGTTACATATTACATGTTCAGTCACATGCATTTTATACATTCTAATACTCAGGTAATTCATGCAAGTATGTGGACTGATAAAAAGGAAGTTTATCCTCCGCTTGACGTGCGTTCCCACACTCATGCATTTAGCTGTTTGTGTTAGCAACAATGTTCACAGCACCTGGTATTCCCAGGTGGTCTCCCATACAGGTATTAACCAGGCCTGACCCAGCTTAGCCTCTGAGATCATATGAGATCGGGCTCTGTCAGGGTGATGTGGCCGTAGGCATCTCAGCAGTTGTGCGTTTGGCTAGTTTATAAGCAAGCACCTGCATGAGGACTTTGTAGAGGTTCTACACCTCTTTGTAGTGATGACGGACTTGGAAAGGTAGAAGAAGCTTTTGGGAATTTTAAGAAAAAATCCAAGCAGGAGGCAGAGGCTTCGGCCGTCTAGGCTGAGGAAAAGTTATACGCAGCCTGAATCTCTGTAAAAGATTATAGCTACAACTTCCGAGCCTGCGAGGCCTCTGATACCTCCGCTTCGTCAGATTGCACCTGTTCCCTGTTTCCAAATGGTGATCTTTCATCATCAAATTGTAGATCCTCTTAATTGAGAATTTAGGGCAGGGAATGGGGAACTATCCCAATCTTTTGCCCTCTTGAGAGGATGCTGTGATTAAGCAGTTCATTTCTCAAGTACACCACACACTGCAAATGCAAACAACCGTCTTTGAAAGACCTATGCAGGGCTGCAATGTTGGGAGAGGCTGAAAGCCTGCCAGGGGAAATGGCTTATCCTGTGCAGCTGCCTCTAGTCTTTCAGGGGGGATAGAATGCTTAGATCAAGGCTCTTTACCTGCCCCTGAAGCCCTCTTATGGGGAGACATAGTCCTAAGCTGACATAAGCAGAGGTACTAGTATAAATGCAGTCACTGTTGTGCCTAGTCTTACAATATTATTATTAGCTTAGTCTGCACAACCTGATGTTGAGTAGGTGTCTTAGATATGCCTGGATCCGAACCCACCAAGATGCTTACTGCCCACAGCTCTGTGTCCCACCGCTTACAGGACTCTGGCGTCCTGGGCTTTCAAAGACAGCTGGCTCACGCCTGCACACTAATGCGCCATGCACATCGCTAGCAACCACGCTCATCCTCCTTCCCCGCTGAATCCGCCATAAAAGCGCACCCCCTGCACGGTCGCGCGCTTAGGACTGTTATGGCAGCGGCGAGAAAGTGGACCACCTGAGGACTTCATGGGACCCCCGGACTGGGATCCCCCCCTTTCAGTTTATATGGCAGAGCCTGCAGCACAGAAGGTGAGCGGCTTCTCAGACCAACTTCACTGAGCATGTATCCTGGAATGCATGTAAGTATACACCAGGTATGTCTCTTAATAAAAGAGAAAAGACCACCGCGCTATATCTATGCAAAAATTAACACAATCAAGAAATATTTAAATAATACGTGACAAACCAATAAATTAAATAGCAGAAGCAGCCGCTAAAGGTGAGATACACACACTAAAGACAATCAATAAAAGGAGCAGCGCTGTGAATGTTAAAGGCTTAAATTTGAGCCAATATAAGTATAAGTGAACAAATGTGATACATTGAGTAAATAATTAAGATAAATAATAAATAATAAAAGTTCATAATCAAATCATATAGAATTTGATAACAGTCCTAATCCATGATCAAAATCCAGATAGGTGAGGTAAGGTGAAGAAAGGCAGAGGTCCCCATCTGAGGCAGGAATGTAGGTAAGGAGTGGATAAATCCTTCACCGCACCACTGTGATATTAGTAAAAATGCACGCTTACCAACAGGCAAGCATAGGAGAGCTTGCGACCTTAACCCGGTCGGGGCCTTTCATGGGATGGAGACACCAATATACCACTTCATAAACCGTACAGTAGGCCCGCTGTCCACCACGTACAGACAATCCCTATTTTGGGGATACTATACTCCTAGCTAGGAGTTATTCGGGTGTTTGCTGCAGTGTATCCTAGTTCTTCTTTTTTTGACAGTGTGGGAGTTATTTACATTTTGCTGTGTCCCTTACATCAGTGACCATCAACTCCTGTCCTCAGGGCCCACTAACAGGCCAGGTTTGCAGGATAACTGAAATACATCACAGGTGATATCCATGTCTCTTAATCCCTCTAGTGACGGAAACCAGGTAAGACATGCAACTGCTCATATAAGATAATCCAGAATGTGTAAACTTTAGAATTGTCCTCACTTACATTATCCCCGCCGCAGAAACTGTTGAGAACAGACAGATTCCAGCCTTCACCCATCACGGCGGGTAGCGTTGTGCCAACCTTTAGGGTTCTGGGTTCCTACTCACTGGATCCTCTTCCCTGGACCTGTAGAAGACTGCCAGAAACTTTTTGTGCCACTGTTATATTAGTACACCAAAGCCTGGATCCCAGAGCTCAGCCCTCCAAGGAGAGACGTTACAGGCAAAACCTAGTTTCTTCCGTTCACGAGGCCCGGGTACCATCTATCTTAGATGTTTTAGTATTGGCCCGAGGTATAGATCCGGTTGTATAGCTCTTAGGCCCCCGCAGGGACCATCAAACAGAGCTTTCTTCTTAGCACCTCTTTAACGTGACCAACCACCTTAGACACTGACAAAAAAACTGAGGTACTCTCCATATGGGCGGGGTTATATAGGGGAGGAACTCACTTTGTAATTAGGGTTACCAGTGTCCAATCACCTGAAGGTACTATGTAACCCATTAGGTAATTACCAAGCTTCTGTGTCCCGTGATGTATGAACAAGAAATTAAAGTACTAGCCAGAACAGCTGTTATACCCTTTTTGGAACGACCACAATCTCTGAGGAATAAAGCTCAGATTTAACTTTGAATACTTAAATTAGCCTGCATATTTATGGAGATATGATAAAAACCTTGTACAGATTTCAGACAGAGTATCTCATCCTTATTAATGGGAGACAGACTTTTATTTTTCAAACACATAATCTAGAAATCTTACAGATTTTTTCACACAGAATTTACAGTCAGGTCCATAAATATTGGGACATCGACACAATTCTAATCTTTTTGGCTCTATACACCACCACAATCGATTTGAAATGAAATGAACAAGATGTGCTTTAACTGCAGACTTTCAGCTTTAATTTGAGGATATTTACATCCAAATCAGGTGAACGGTGTAGAAATTAGTTTGTATATGTGCCTCACACTTTTTAAGTCATCCATCATCCATCATACTTTCACTTTTTAATACTTGGTTGCAAATCCTTTGCAGTCAATTACAGCCTGAAGTCTGGAAGGCATAGACATCACCAGACGCTGGGTTTCATCCCTGGTGCTGCTCTGCCAGGCCTCTACTGCAACTGCCTTCAGTTCCTGCTTGTTCTTGGGGCATTTTCCCTTCAGTTTTGTCTTCAGCAAGTGAAATGCATGCTCAGTCGGATTCAGGTCAGGTGATTGACTTGGCCATTGCATAACATTCCACTTCTTTCCCTTAAAAAACTCTGTTTCGGGTCATTGTCCATCTGCACTGTGAAGCGCCGTCCAATGAGTTCTGAAGCATTTTGCTGAATATGAGCAGATAATATTGCCCGAAACACTTTAGAATTCATCCTGCTGCTTTTGTCAGCAGTCACATCATCAATAAATACAACAGAACCAATTCCATTGGCAGCCATACATGCCCACGCCCTGACACTACCACCACCATGCTTCACTGATGAGGTGGTATGCTTTGGATCATGAGCAGTTCCTTTCCTTCTCCATACTCTTCTCTTTCCATCACTCTGGTACAAGTTGATCTCGGTCTCATCTGTCCATAGGATGTTGTTCCAGAACTGTGAAGGCTTTTTTAGATGTTGTTTGGCAAACTCTAATCTGGCCTTCCTGTTTTTGAGGCTCACCAATGGTTTACATCTTGTGGTGAACCCTCTGTATTCACTCTGCTGAAGTCTTCTCTTAATTGTTGACTTTGACACACATAAACCTACCTCCTGGAGAGTGTTCTTGATCTGGCCAACTGTTGTGAAGGGTGTTTTCTTCACCAGGGAAAGAATTCTTCGGTCATCCACCACAGTTGTTTTCCGTGGTCTTCCTGGTCTTCTGGTGTTTCTGAGCTCACTGGTGCATTCTTTCTTTTTAAGGATGTTCCAAACAGTTGATTTGGCCACACCTAATGTTTTTGCTATCTCTCTGATGGGTTTGTTTTGTTTTTTCAGCCTAATGATGGCTTGCTTCACTGATAGTGACAGCTCTTTGGATCTCATATTGAGAGTAGACAGCAACAGATTTCAAACGCAAATAGCATATTTGAAAAGAACTCTGGACCTTTTATCTGCTCCTTGTAAATGGGATAATGAGGGAATAACACACACCTGGCCATGGAACAGCTGAGCAGCCAATCATCCCATTAATTTTGGTCCCTTAAAAAGTGGGAGGCACATATACAAGCTGTTGTAATTCCTACACCGTTCACCTGATTTGGATGTGAATACCCTCAAATTAAAGCTGAAAGTCTGCAGTTAAAGCACATCTTGTTTGTTTCATTTCAAATCCATTGTTGTGGTGTATAGAGCCAAAAAGATTAGAATTGTGTCGATGTCCCAATATTTATGGACCTGACTGTAAATAGTTCTCATTACAGGCAATTCCAGAGGGAGAAAGCAGGCTCCATCAACCCAAAATTTAATTTCTCCCTGAGACAAAGGAGAAAAATGTTTTGAGGAATTATCTGTACATACTTCAAAGTATGTTTTATAGGCCAGAATTTCAGGAGATCAAATTTCACAGCTGAGAAGCAGCACGAGGAAACAAAATGTATTGTCCATTTTTAATGATAATGCACTGCAATTTAACCAAAGGTTTAATGGCCAACACAGTGCTTACCCAGCCCAACAATTTCTATCTCTATAAAGGAAAAAATTAGCTTAAGGCATCATTCTCACGAGGCGGATCCGCTGCCTCAAAGTTTGCCTCTGTCTGCCAGCTCAGCGGGAGATCTCTCCGTTGATCTCCGCTGAGCCGGCGGATGACAGGTCCCTCTCTACTCACTGAGCGGGGAGGGGCCTGTCGAGCGCCGCTGCTTCCTATGGAGAGATCGGACGAAAACGGACAGCATGTCTATTTTCATCAGATCTCACCCGATCTGATCCGCCAGGGACGGATGCAAATGTAGGGGCATCCGTCTGATTTTAGTGGATCGGACCGGATCGGATGTCAGCGGACATGTCACCGCTGACATCCGTCGCTCCATAGACTAGCATGGAGTGCCCGTTCAGGTCCTCTGACAAAACTGACAGGTGGACCTGAATGGTCCGAGTGTGAAAGGGGCCCTATATTTTTCATGTAGACACAAAGGTGCTATAACTCAACACAAAATTTTTATGCAGAGCAGAGGATCGACCCTTGCCAAACAGTGTATGTTTTGTGCTGCAATAAAATGGCAGTGAATCTATTTGGTGATGGGTGTTTGTGGCCCCCAAACACTGTAAATCCAACAGAAAAAATTCCACAGAGCACAGGATGGTCCTGCTTTAACAAACACTCCCAGATCTTCAACTGTTACACAGCTGTTAAAAAAATATGGGTTTGGGTGTTGGTGGGGCCCAATCACCATAGAAAAATCCCTGCAGATCCCAGGGTGGACCCTGCTTTAACAAACATTCATGAACAGTATCTCACAAAAGTGAGTACACCCCTCACAAAATGTTTGTAAATATTTTATTATATATTTTCATGTGACAACACTTAAGAAATGACACTTTGCTACAATGTAAAGTAGTGAGTGTACAGCTTGTATAACAGTGTATATGTGCTGTCCCCGCAAATTGGGCCCAATTAGCCATTTTCCCTCCCCAGTGTCATGTGACTCATTAGTGTTACAATGTCTCAGGTGTGAATGGGGAGCAGGTGTGTTAAATATGGCACCTCATGGCAAAGAACTCTCTGAGGATCTGAAAAAAAAGAATTGTTGCTCTACATAAAGATGGCCTAGGCTAAAACAAGATTGCCAAGACCCTGAAACTGAACTGCAGCATGCTGTACACTCACTACTTTACACTGTAGCAAAGTGTAATTTCTTCAGTGTTGTCACATGAAAAGATATGATAAAATATTTACAAAAATGTGAGGGGTGTACTCACTTTTGTGAGATACTGTATGTGCAACAGTTATACAACTATGGAAAAAATGGGTTTTGGGTGGTGGTTGTGGAGCCAAAATACCACAGCTGAATTCTTGCAAGGCACAGGATGGACCCTGCTTTAACAAATATTTAACTTATCTGCAACTGCTACACAGCTGTGAAAAAAATTTGTTTGGTTGGTGCTACAGAATGGGCACCGATTTAACAGACAATCACATAGCAAAAAAATAAATAAAAAAAACTGGATATTAGGTGTTAATGGTGCCCAAACACCATTAAAAAAAATCCTGCACCGCACAGGATGGGTCCTGCTTTAATAAATCTTCATGTACTATACGTGTAACTGTTATAAAGCTGGGAAAAAAATTGGAGTTTAGTTGTCATAGATGTCATAGTTAGATAGTTAGTCAGGTTGCAAAAAGACACAAGTCCATCTAGTTCAACCAAAAAAAAAATCATACAATCCCATATACACAATCCTTCACCCACAGTTGATCCAGAGGTAGGCGAAAAACCCCAGCAAAGCATGCTCCAGTTTGCTACAGCAGGGGGAAAAATTCCTTCCTGATCCCCTGAGAGGCAATCGGATTTTCCCTGGATCAACTTTACCTATAAATGTTAGTACCCAGTTATATTATGTACATTTAGGAAAGAATCCAGGCCTTTTTTTAAAGCCATCTACTGAGCTTGCCAGAACCACCTCTGGAGGGAATCTATGCCACATTTTCACAGCTCTTACTGTGAAGAAACCTTTCCGTATTTGGAGATGAAATCTTTTTTCCGCTAGACGTAAAGAATGCCCCCTTGTCCTCTGTGATGACCTTAAAGTGACTAACTCAACACCAAGTTCACTATATGGACCACTTATGTATTTGTAAATGTTGATCATATACCCTCTTATAGTTATTCTAAAGCTTCATTTATTTAAAAAAAAACAAAAACAAATATGTCATACTTACCTCCACTGTGCAGCTCGTTTTGCACAGAGTGGCCCCGAACACTGTCTTCTGGGGTCCCTCTCTCGGGTCCTCCCCACATCAGATAACCCCTTAGGTGAAGGTCTCTCCCAGGGGGTTACCTTGCGGGCGCGCTCCTGAGTCCATCATTCAGCGTCCATAGCGGCCGAATGTATGACTTGGCCCCGCCCCCCAGCGCCCATGTCATTGGATTTGATTGACAGCAGCGGGAGCCAATGGCTGCACTGCTATCAATCTATCCAATCAAGAGCAGAGAACCCCGGCAGAGGAAGAGCGTGTCCCAGTCTGATGAAGTTCCAGGGCTCAGGTAAGTAAAACGAGGGGGCTGGGGGGGCGGTCACTGCCAGGTGCTTTTTCACCTTAATGAAAAAACAAAAGGGTTTACAACCCCTTTAATCTCCTCTTCTCAAGAGAGAATAAATTCAGTTCCTCTAACAATTCCTCATAGCTGAACTCCTCCATGCCTCTTATCAGTTTGGTTGCCCTTCTCTGCACTTTCTCCAGTTCCCCGATATCCTTTTTGAGAACTGGTGCACAAAACTGAACTGCATATTCCAGATGAGGTCTTACTAATGATTTGTACAGGGGCATAATAATATTTCTCTCTCTGGAGTCCATACCTCTCTTAATACAAGAAAGGACTTTACTCACTTAGGAAACCGCAGCTTGGCAATGCATGCTATTATTGAGCTTATGATCTACCAAAACCCCCAGATCCTTCTCCACTATGGATTCCCTCAGTTTTACCCCCCTAGGTATGATGCATGCATATTCTTAGCCCCCAAGTGCTTAACTTTACATTTATCAAGATTAAACCTCATTTGCCACTTAGTTTTCCAATTAGACAGTGCATTGAGGTTGGCTTGTAAATTGGAGACATCCTGTAAGGACATTATTCCACTGCATAGCTTAGTGTCATCTGCAAATACAGAAATACCAGACCTTATATAATTTATAAAGATATTAAAAAGTAACGGTCCCAACACTAAACCTTGGGGTACATTATTGATAACCTTAGACCATTCAGAGTAAAAATCGTTAACCACTACTTTCTGAATTTGGTTTTGTAGCCAGTTTTCTATCCATATCTTTACCTTACATATTAGCCGTGTGTGGAGAACTGTTTTAAACGCTTTTGCAAAATCCAAGTATACCACATCCACAGCCAAGATATTACTTACCTCCTCATAAAAATAAATCAGGTTTGTTTGACAACTTCTGTCTTTCATGAATCCATGCTGTCTGTTGCTTATTCTTTTCAAGCAAGAACTAACAGCTCTATAGTTACTTGGTAAAGACGTTGATCCCTTTGTAAATATGGGCACCACATTGGCCCTACACCAATCCAGTGGTACTATTCCAATATTATAATATCATTATGAGTCCCCAAAAATTTGAAAGAATGGCTTTGAAATGACCGAGCTCAATTATTTTAGGATCCATGGGTGGATGCCATCTGGACCTTTATTCTGTCTAAATATTTCTGGACCATATCACTTTTGAGCCACTGTGGAACATTTAGGGCCGTGCCAATACCACCCCCATTATGGACATGAACTCTCCTATGCTGCTTTGTATACATAGAGCTAAATAAAAAATGTAATAAATCAGCCTTCTCTTCGTCCCCAGTCACCCACTGTTGATTATTTTGTAAAGGGCCTACATGGTCAGACCTGACCTTTTTACTATTAATATATAAGAATTTTTGGGGGTTTGTCCTACTATCTTTTGCAATCTGTCGTTTTGAATGTTTGCATCCTTGATTTCCTTTTTACATATTCTGTTATATTCTTTGTAGCATTCAAACGATGATAGTGTTCCTTTTTAATATTTTTAAAAAGTTCTTTTCTTATTATTTATAGCCATTTTAACTTTTGCCATGAGCCACATAGGTTTTATTTTTAGGCATTTAAACTTATTGCCATGGGAATATACATTGCAGTTAGTTCACATACAGTCTTTTTGAAGAATTCCCATTTCTGTTCTGTGTCCATTGATGCCAATATTCCCTCCCAGCCTAAGTCCTGGAGAGCAGCCCTTATCCTTGGAAAATTTGCTATCCAGTGTGTTTATCTTTCCCATATGTGTTTGTTGCTTACAGCCAGGGTTTTTTTTTCAGGAGGAACGTGGGGGAATGCAGTTCTGGCACCTCCAGCACTGAATGTATGTAATGGCAAGGGGTGCTGGAGGGTCTCTGATGCTGACTGCTGGGGGATCTATTGTAACTGGTAGGGATCTATTTTTGCATGGGGGTCTATTGTTGCTAGGGGGCGTCTTATGTTGCAGAGGGGTCAATTGTTGCTGGGAGGGATCTAATGTTGAGGGAGAGGTCTATTGTTGCTGGCTGCTGGAAGATCTGTTGTTTCTGCTGGGGGTATATTGTTGCTGGGGTAGATTTATTGTTGCGGGGGTTATAATGTTGTGTAAGGGATCTATTGATGCTGGTGGGATATAATATTGCTGGGGTGGGGTCTTTTGTAGCTAGGGGGATCTATTGTGTTCTGGGGTGGAGTCTATTGTCGCTGGGGGAGATCTATTGTTGCTGGGTGGATCTGTTATCACTGGTGGGATCTAATGTGCCTGGAATGGGGGTTAATTTTTGCTGGGAGGGAGCTCTTGTTGCTGGGGTGGGGTCTATTGTTATCGTTAACAAATTGCATACAAATTACTTAGCACCACAAAATAATACTTGGTTCTGTATTCTCTAAAAGGGGCGGTACTGGGAAATAGGCAGGGGGTGGAACCAAGGGAAGGTACTTGGAAGTGGGTATGGGGTGGAGACAAGGGTGGCTTAAAAAAGGGGGAGTTTCTGCACCTATTCTCAGAGAAAAAAAGCCCTGCTTACAGCTAACATTAAATTAAATCATGTTATGGTCACTGCTACCCAGATGTTCTTTTATATGAATATTGGTAATAAGCTCTGAATGGTTTGAGATTATAAGGTCCAGCAGAGCGTCATTCCTAGCCTCAATAAACTGGACCATAAAATTATCTGGTAATAGGTTTATACATTTTTGCCCTTTAACTGTCCCAGCAGTGCCATTACAGTCAATTTGCAGGTGGTTAAAATCCCCCATTATTATGACTGTCCCAGCCCTTGCAGCCCTTTCTATCTGTGCAAGGAGTCTCCACCTCCTCATTAACACTGGCAGGTCTATAACAAACTCCAATGATAACCTTTGTAGTACGCACACCCTTGTACAGTTCCACACTTAATGTTTCAGACTCATCACACTCTCCATCAACTAGGTCCTCTTTCCCACTCACTTTGAGTTCACTTCTCACATAGAGACAGACACCACCACCCCTCAATTTTACCCTTTAATTCATTGTCACATTTTGCAAAAGTATGTTGCTTATTTTTTATTTTAGTACAAATAGTACCATTTCCAATGGTTGTTTGTAAAATAGCAACCTTCATATCATCTGCCATAGCCCTCCCCCATCCTTCCCCATTACGCCCACCAGTAGAGGCTGACCCCTGTCTGACCCATTATAATTTAATTCACCCTCCCCCACAATCCTAGTTTAAATACTCCTCCAGCCTTCCCATAAACCTCCCCCCCAGCACAGCAAACCCCCTTCCATTTTGGTGCAAACCATCTTTAGCATATAGGTTGCACCCCAATGAAAAGTCACCCCAGTGCTCTAAAAACCCAAATCCCTCCTCCTTACACCAGGTCTTTAGCCATGCATTCAGCTCTCTAATATCCCCCTGCCTTTCCTGTGTTGCGCATGGCACAGGTAATATTTCAGAGAACATCACCTTGGAGGCCTTCCCTTCCAAACACCATAACCGCACAGATAAAATTCTGGATGTACCATTTTAAACAAAATTCACAGCATTTAGCAACTGTCAAACAGCTGCATAAAAAAGTGGGTGCCACATTAAAATGTAAACAGCTATTGTCCATTTTTAGACTGAAGTGGTAGCAGGCCTACAAAAGTGGCAAGAAATGTTAACAGTGGCAAGTACTGGGATGTACTAATGGTGGCTGGGCGTGTTCATAGAAACCAGACATGGAAATATTGGCAGCATGTCAGATATTTTATGTGACCTGCAACAGTGAAAGAAGCAGCTTTGGATAAAGCAAACCAAAAGAAATGGGGGGAGGCAGGATCCCCCAAATATTTAATCAGCAGCAGGAGCTTGGTAGCTGCTGATCAAAGAACACTGGTACATTTTCACAAATGTCAATGGGTCAATAGTGTCTGTGAAAAGATGCACTCTTTTGCCTGTCCCAAAGCCCCCCACAGCACTAAGGGAGCACACTAGGTGTAGTTCAATTGCATACTGGGCAAACTCTGGCCAGTGCTCGACCCTTGTGATCCAGTAGTCAAGGGGTTTATCCATTTGGAGGGTCTCTGCATCTGCTCTTTCCCCCAGATTATTGGCCAAAATGTGATGCAGACACCGCCAATAGGTTCTGGCAGCAGACAGCTATGAGTGCTGAGGACTGAAATTTGCATCGCCCTCCACTGCTTCTCCTTTTACCAACACGAGGCTTCGAGACACCTTGTCTATCAGACTTTATCCTGCCAGCCTCTAGAAATTAGTGCATTTCCAGATGTTTCGTTCTTTGCTCCCTCAGGGAGTGCAGGATGAGCTCTGCAACTATCCCCTTGTACTGTGAATTAAGGAAGGTTGCCTACCAATAATGGTCCCTCTCCTTAATACCATGAATCCTAGGGTCCCTTCACAAGCTCTTGAGCATGAGGGAGCCCAGGGGCAGCAAATTACTAGAGTCAGAGTCTTCATGTTCCCTAAGGATGACATTTTCCTAAGTTACCTCCCCCCAGCCATGTACTATTCTCGGGGTTTGGGAGGCATGAAGACCACCCCTGGAAGGCTGCCTCATGTTACCTCCAGCCTTAATGTCCCCATGGCAATCATAGGGTCAAAGGTGTGGTGGTCTGAAGGATCCTGCACAGCTGGTTGGGGTCTCTGGTATAGATCAGGGTGCCCACCAAAAAAAGAAAGGAGAGGGAGGTGGGAGAGCCCGTATAGTCCAATAAATTCATTAAAAAACAGGGCAAATTGCTTCAAAAAGGGTAAAGACCATGAAGCGTTGTTCCACAGAAGGATGAGAAAAGTTAAAGATAGGCTGTTGAGGCCGTGGTCGCACAAAGGAGTGGGGAACACACAACCTTCCAGGTGCGCAGGTGGAGAAAACCTGTCTCTGTGCAGGACCAAAGTGGTTGCTCTGTATGCCCCAGGGTTTCATCCCGGGTTCTCTGTAGGGTTATCAGGTGGCTGTAGGAATCATTAAGAGGAATCAGTGAAAAAATGCCCTTAATCCAATACACAGAGGTGCCCAAGGTGCTGTTTCTAAGAATTGGCAGGAATAGTCTGCTTTATTCTTCTTCTTTATTTCACTAGTTAAAACATGTTTTGTGGCCTAAATTGCCACTTCCTCAGTTCAGGGTGATAGAACTTATGTCTGCGGGGAAAAGGCTGCCAAAGGGTATAATGGGTATTTCACAAAAAAATTAAACCATATTAAAATCAGAATTGGATTTGATTTTGTATTCCATTTTATCTGATTTCTACCCATAGACATAATTTTTATCACCCTGAACTGAGGAAGTGACAATTTAAGCCACAAAACACATTTTAACTGGTGAATAAAGAATTCTGAGGTTTCAATAAAGCAGATAACTCCAGCCAATTCTTATGCCGCGTACACACGAGCGGACTTTACGGCAGACTTTACCCGGCGGACAGGATTTCGTCGGACAATGCGATGTGTGTGGGCTCCAGCGGTCGAAATCGAGTCCGGTCGAAAAGTCCGCTCGTCTGTATGCTAGTTCGACGGACAAAAAGTCACGCTAGGGCAGCTATTGGCTACTGGCTATGAACTTCCTTGTTTTAGTCCGGTTGTACATCATCACGTACCAATTCGACAGACTTTGGTGGATTGTGTGTAGGCAAGTCCGTTCATTCAGAAAGTCCATCATAAAGTCAGTCAAAAAGTCCGCCGGGCAAAGTCTGCCGTAAAGTCCGACCGTGTGTACGCGGCATTAGAAACACCACTTCGGTGCCCACTGACAGACTTTTTTTGCACTGATTCTTATTAATGATCACAGCAATCATACTCCTCCTCCTCCTCCTTCAGCAACTGCTGTGGCTTCTCAGGAACAGTGTGTGGATAGAATGGGCCCTGAGACGCAAGGAAGTCCCCCTCTTCCTCCTGCTTCTCTGATTTGTTTGCCCCATCCATGAGGCCATGCATTGTGTTTTCTAAAAGAAACACAATGAGTACAGTGTCCCTTGTGCTTCAGCTTACCATTTGTGTTACCACCTTAAATAGTGACAATACAGTGCATGTGCCCTGCATTGGCAGCTTCTGTTGTGTGGAAAAAAAGCCCAACTCACCATAACCTATTGTCATTTCATATGCACACAGGTACTCATCGACGGTCTTCTGCTGCACAGGCAGCTGCTACAGCATGGCCAAAGTTGAGTTCTACCTGATGGGTAAGTCACAGTGAAGGAGGTTTGCGTATAAGGAATTCCTGCTGAATTTCACCCAGTTGAACAGTGGCTGGGTGGGAATGCCTGAAGTGGCTACAGGCTTTTCAAGGCCTGCCTCAAAAGATCTTGTAACCCTGGATACACGTGCCGGGTAAGGCATTTGTGCAGGCAGTGCATTGGTGCCATTGTCACACACCACGATTCTTGAACCTGCTCTTGCAGAGCTGAAAGAATCTCTGGCCCAGGGTGGCTACTGTCCCCTAGGCATACCAGTTGCAGTACTGCATATCATCCTTAATCCTTAGTCATAGTGCAGCCTCTTGAATGCTTAAGGGGGACAGGTGGATCAGAGAAAAACTCAGCAGAATAAGGCATTGAAGAAGAGGAGTAGGAGGAGGAGGTGGAGTGGACAGCTCTGGCAAAGTCACCAGCAGCTGTAAGGACATGGGGTGACTGAATAAACTCCAGTGGTATTCCCTGTCTTTCATCCTTCCCAGTTGCTAGCAGAGTCATTTGAGCTGTGACTAATATATAGCGCCCCTGCCCATACTTGCTGGACTACGTCTCTGTGGTGATGTGGACCTTGCTGCTAACTGTATCGTCTAGTGATGTGGAAATTATGCCTTTCATGTGATGGTGTAAATTCCTGAAAGGGAGCAGAATCTACCAGCTGGAAAGGCAGGAGTTGGTATTTAGGCACTGGGCATAGGGATGCTTGGGGTGCACATTCTTTTTGTGCTCTGCCATCTAGGGCAGCGAAACTTGTCTGTTCAGTGCTACATCTGGTGGAGTTGGGTTGGCAGAATCAGAGCAAGGTTGTATCAATAGTTATCAATAGTTGTAGTGCAATAGTCGCCTCTATACACGTGTTTAGGGAATATAGCTTAGTATAGCTTCTCCTATAGCAGTCTCCATTACTCTAAGCCAAGCAAGCCTAGCCTTCTGGTAGGTGGCTGCCCGCAGGAATGCCATATTCACTTGCCAGGAGATACTGGAGGCTGAAGAAAGGAAGAACAAAAGCATTCCTGTGGTTCAAGTAGTGTAGTTGTCCACGGGATGGCTGAGACTAGTGTCTCACAGGAACATAGACAGGTGGACTTGCAGATGGGTCAGTACAGGCAGCAGGCAGAGACAACACTGCATTGGTATGGATGTGATCAGGAACACTGTTGCTGGCTGCAGTGGTCTGGTGACACTAGGACTTATGTAGTGGCAATCAGAAACACTGTTGGCTTACACTAGTCTAGTGACACTGGGGACAAGTGTGGCAGCAATCAGGAACAATATTGCTGACTTAACTGGTCTGGTGACACTGTGACTGGTGAGGTGGAGAATGGAGACACTGTGACATGTGGTTCACACATGAGGTTGGGTGGTGGTTTTACTGCTCCTCAACCATTACCTTTAGCTTCAGAAGCAGTGTTTATATGTACCAGCTCATTAAAACCATTGGCAGCTTAAAGAGAAATACATAGAACCATGTGTACCATTTACTATACATACACATCCCCTTTTCCTTTCCTTTCCTCCAACCCTTACTCCTTCCCTTCTGCCCCATGGTGTGAGACATTTTTAGATGAATAATGTTTTTCTGGTTTTATATATATATATATAATATTTAGATTTATATAAGGCTAGGTATTGTGTCCTCCAGCACATAGGGAATGGTGTCATGTAGCCTCACATGCTCATAGCTCACCAATTCTGTAACCGACTCATCATGAATTTTGGCTGTTCAGGAGTACCCCATACACATGTATCTGGGGGCCTAACACAATTTTTTTATATGGGCAACCCCCTTTAAAATCCATACCAGGCTTAAAGGGTCTGGTATGTCTTTTGGGGGGACTCTACACAATTCTTTTTTTTTATTCTTGCTGTAGGATGTGCTACAACAAAAATTACATTTTTTGTTGTAGCAGCAATTACAATTTCATTAACAGCTTTTTACAAAAAAAAAAAAAAAAAAACCTGAACACAGGCCCCTCTAAAGATCTCCCATAATACATAACAGACCTAATATGTATTGTGGGAGATCTTTGAAGATTGTGTGTCATTTATAGTTTAAAAAAAGAAGCCAGAAGGAAGATGTAATTTGCTGGAAATTTAAACCTTTCTTTCCTTTGTAAATGTCAGTGCTTTAAAAAAAAATGTCACTGCTCCTGGCTGCATACAATGTTTTAGGTTTTTTTGTTTTTTTTTTTAGCATCGGCACATGTTCCCTGGAGCAGTAATTGGCACCACCATGTCTATTAGAAAAATTGGCATTTTTAGTTTGACAGATTTAAACCATGTAGTGCAAGGACCTGCCTGATTGCATACAAATTGAAACTCTTATGCTGCTGTGGGGGGCGTGGCCTGACCGGGATCCAAATAGGACGTGCTGTGCAGAGCTCCAGTAATCCCCCTGCACAATCCTTGCCATCCTTCCTCTAGAAAGGCAATCCTTGTCCCCACAAGGCATCCAGGGCTAACCAGACAGCCAGTGAGCCGCTTGAGCCTGTATCACAGCGTTTGTCTGTGTTTGAGGCCGCCTGGAGGACAGGCCGCAGCTCCGGCCTAGCCCCGGGAGTGGCGGCCATCTTGCTACACCCGGCCGCGGCCTGGCGCTGAATCCTGGCCCCCCAGACCTCCCTTTAAGCAGCTCATCCTCCACACGGAAACCGGAGACCTCCCGCCACCCATCACACCCACTGAGGCCCCTCCACGGTGGTTAGAAAGCAGACAAATGGCTCTGGCCCTGTGAACGGCGGCCATCTTGCTGCACCCGGCCGCGCTGCTGGAGCCTAATTCTGGCTTCCCAGACCTCCCTATCCACGGCTATTCCTCCCAATGGCAACCGGAGACCACCCACCACCTGGGGCACGCACTGACACCCCTTCAGGGCAGCCTGCAGGCGAAAAAACAGCTCCGGCCCTGTGAACAGCGGCCATCTTGCTCCACCCGGCAGCCATCTTACTATACCCGGCAATCACCATTCTGATTCCCCTGAGACCGGTAAGCCACCCTGGAGGCTGGAGCACTCTGGCCGGCCAGGCTGTGACCCCCAGGAATGGACAGATTGATTTTACCCTGTAACAAAAGCTAAAATCGCAGCCCCAGGGGGGTGCATGAGCGTGAACAGGGAAAATGGCTGCCTGATTCCCCTGCTCCGCGCCAACGGAATGGCAAACCTCGGCTAGCACAGCACAATCCGCACCTGGCACACACTGAAAGCCTCCCGCAGCTCCTGAACACATAAGGCATCCAGGGGTTATGTACCGCTCAACGAAGAACCGTCACAAATGTAACAAACAACCCAAATCAGCTCTGGCCACAGGGAAGGGGAAAAGGGCAATGGCTCCAAACCCACCGGAGCCGGACGGCTCCTCACAACACTCGGCAGCGGACCCTGCCTCCCCAGCCGATAGCCTGCACCAGTTCCCTACGGACCTGGTAAGTCCCCTGCATGTAGATTCAGATGCTTTGCTGAACAAATTTCGCTCCATTGTTAGAGATGAAATCACACAGGCCTCACGCAAGCTCTCCTCTGACCTTGTAAAAGGACTTAAAGAGATATGCCACCGCACTAACCAGTTAGAGCAAAGAATGGACTTAGCAACCATTGTGCTTGAAGGCCATAAAGAAGAGGTGGATAAATTGTCTGCAGAGCTGGAGTCCCTGCGAGACAAACTAGAGGATGCTGAAAATAGGGCCTGCAGGGATAATCTCCGTATCCGTGGAATCACAGAACAAATCACTGATTTGCAGGGTACGGCAACAGCCTTTTTTCAGGAGCTGGCACCTGAGATACCCCTGAGAGACTGGAATTTGACCGTATACACAGATCCCTAGCACCCAAACCATCAGAGGGCCCCCCAAGAGATGTCATCATCAAGTTCCATTTTTACTGCACCAAGGAGCGGCTCCTCCAAGCGGCACGGGAACAGCAAGACCTCTCTTTTCAGGGTAACCCCTTCAGCTTTTTGCGGATCTCTCTCCAGCAACCATTGCAAGGAGGAGAGGCCTGAAACCCTACCTCCAGATCCTGCAGACCCAAGGGATCAAATATAGATGGGAGTTCCCTTTTAAGCTCTCATTTTCGCATCTTGGTCACCAGTTCCACGCATCTTCCTCCTCTGACCTGAAATGTCATTTTCAGGAACTGCAGCTGGAAATACCACCTTTCCGGGGAGATGCACCCTCTTCTTCCTCCAGGCCCAGATTCTTCCAGCCTCCTCGCCGGACCCCTCAGCCCCTCCAAAGGTCTCAACCCGGATCACAGACCTTGCGAGACCTGCAGGTCCAAAGGTTCATAGCAGGCCTTAAAGGCTGATGGCATATAACCTCTCAAGTTGACGGTTCTTCACAGAAAAGTTACAAATGATCCCATGAAACCCTAAGCCTGCCTTCGGTTGCTATCAGACTTACATTATGTCTAGCACCCGCTGATACCCAGCATGTTGTTACTGAGTTGGTAATAGGCAGAACTGACCTCACAGATGCTATTTTATTCCGTTCAATTGAACCTGATCTGACACTCAATTTCTTGCAAGAACTTCACAGGACTGGGCCCCCCCTGAGGCGCCCCAACTGCGAGATGGTGCCTCTGGGACAAGTCGGCCTCACCCAGGCGAGACATTGAGCACTTAATAAGGCTTACAGGGGTCTTACATGGCGGTCGCAGAGTGTTCGGTTGACTGCTTACTGCTGCCTCCGTAGCAGGGTGCACTCACACCCTGTTACACAGCAGGATAATAGAATTTTGACAGGTTCTACATTGTTTTTTCCTGCTCTGTCGAGTTTTTTTTTTTTTTTTCCTGACGCAAACATGCTGGTTCCCTCAGCTCTCAGGCAGCCGTCAATATGCTGCGGACTGCTGACAGCAGTTTCCCGCCCCTGCGGGGAGGCGGGTGGGTTTCAAACTATGTTGTTATATTTTCTCACCCTGTTATGCCCCGTACACACGGTTGGATTTTCCGATGGAAAATGTCCGATCGGAGCGTGTTGTCGGAAATTGTGTGTGGGCTCCATCGGACATTTTCCATCGGATTTTCCGACACACAAAGTTGGAGAGCAGGAGATAAAATTTTCCGACAACAAAATCCGATCGCGTCAATTCCGACCGTGTGTGGCCTGTTCCGACGCACAAAGTGCCACGCATGCTCAGAAGAAATTCCAAGACGGAACAGCTCGTTCTGGTAAACTTAGCGTTCGCAATGGATACAGCACTTTCGTCACGCTTCAATGTTAAAAATGGTTTAATACAGCGCACTCTCTTGTTCTTTATAATGTGACAAGAATTAAGTAGTTTTGCTGCTCATATTCACACACACTTCTCACAAAGTTTTATTTTTGTTTTTTTATTGGGATTTCCTGAATATATTGTTAATAGTTGTCACATCTGACAGAATTTTTTTTTATTTAATTTTTTTGGGGATTTTAAGCCTTTTTTTTTTTTAATGTTTGAATTTTTTCAAAGGCTGATCTTTGTTCAATGTTATTTTTATTTTTACTCCAGAATATTTTTGTGTGTGTTTTGTGTGTGAAGTTACCCCAACACCATTGATATGTTTTATTATTTAATCTCAAGGAGATTGTTTGTTGTTGGTGTCCCTTGTTCATTTCACATTGTATATTTGAAATGTACCTGAATCCTCACAAACAAACTGTCATTTTTGAAGTAAAACACATAGGAGAGTATAATTCAAAACAAAAATCCTTTATTAAGGGATCAGAACCAAACAAAGAGGAAGGCAACACTGGATCAACAAGAGAAATTAGCGAAGCCTGGGACCCCCACGGCAGACATCAATTCTTGAACATCAATATTGGTGGCCTGAGGAGTCCATATGTAAGGGAGGGCAGTCTGGTCCAGAATTCACAGAGATCCAGATAGCAGCAGATGACATCTGTGTCCCTGGGCTGTGGTACCACAAGAGGCTGCATCTTTTGGCCGGACAGACTGGATCCAGGGTCCTCACTTTCTGGTCTTCCTTTCACGCTTCCTTCCGGGCTGTGGCTGTGCAGTTGGAGATGTGGCAGGAGGAGGAATAGGACCTGGAGGAGGAGGAGGACTGGGAGGACCTGGAGGAGAGGGAGGACGAGGAGGAGGACCTGCAGGAGGAGGAGGAGGACCATCGCAAAGGTGTGTCTGAGCTGTCATTTGGCCCCTCATACCTTTGTTAAGAGCCTCCAATATGAGCGCCTCACACATGACTTGTTGGCCCTCCTCCATCCTCTGCATTTTATATGCAATGACGGCAGCAATGTCCTCCTCCACGGTCTGTCGTGCTCCCAGGACCTCTGTAGCCCTCCAAAAGAGTCCTCTGGTAGCCTCCTCTAGGGCACTCCTCCTACTGCCACTTTCTCTTTTCAGGGGGGGTGGAGGGACCTGCAGATCAGCCAGCCGGCTCGGCCCGGCCACCTCCTGGCTGAGACTTCCCTGTGTATGAAAAAGGGACATGGTTGTAGTATTTTGCTTTATCAATCACAATCATAAATTAGTACTCCCAACTAACATCTAGTTAACATCATTGATTGGACAAGCAGAAATATTTAGAGGAATGCTATACCTGGCTCAATCTGGGCTCCTCCACATGTGGCCTGGAAGGCCCAGGTTGGGCGTCAGAAGCCTCAGCCGGGGGGGAAGGAAGCGTGGAAGGAAGACTGGAGAGGGATGGCCTGGGTTCAGTCTGGCCTGCCAGAAAATGCAGCCTGTCGTAGTTCAACATCCTGGAAGACTGGAGAGGGATGGCCTGGGTTCAGTCTGGCCTGCCAGAAAATGCAGCCTGTCGTAGTACAACATCCTGGGGACATAGATGTCATCTGCTGCTCCGGATCTCTGTGAATCTAGGACCTTCTTGCGCTCCCTTAGATATGTACTCCTCAGGCCACCAATTAAGGTCTTTAAATAGGTGATGTCTGCTGTGGGGATCACCTGCTTCACAATTTCACACAATTGCTCCAGTGCTGCCTTCCTCTTTGCTTGGTTCTTGAAATGGGGGTGTTTAATCTCCCACAGACAGGGCAGCTCCCTTAACATATCTAGGAATACTGACATGAAGTCATTATCTTTCATTAGCATATCCATGTTCACTGCAAGACACAACAAAAGACAAAGCCTAATGTCAGACAAAACTCTCCTAATCTTGTTACAATATAGGCTTCAATGTAGAAGCAGTATAGGCACAAGTTTGTCTCTTACCTTCGTTCTTACGATCGGCACGTCCAATGCTCCTTCCTCCGCTCACAGATCGTACGTAATACACACGCGTGTTACGCTTTATACACACTGCGCATGCGTGTAACTCCGCCCACCCCTGACGTTCTTTCTAGTCTATTCCCCGACCCTTTTCGTTCGGCGCAGTGGGGGAAAAGCACATGGCGGAGTCACAGCAGGTGCGTGCTAATTGCAGGAACGAGGAGGAGGAGGAGGAAAGCCCGGATCCAGACACGTCCCGATCCAGAAGGAGACGTTTTAAGGCCATAAATATGTCCTTTGGGGAGATGTTGGAGATGGTCGACATCATGAAGAAGTCCAACTATGACGGAAAGTATGGGCCTTACCCCAACCCCAATATCAGAAAGGCCAAGATCATGGCGAAAGTGATCAAAAGTCTGCAGAAGAATTTCGGGGTACGAAGATCGAAAGATCAGCTCAGGAAGCGGTGGTCGGACCTGAAATTGAGAGAGCCAGAGCAGTACCGAAAGATCCGGAGAGTGCTGCAAAAAAGTAAGTAGTTGTGCTGTGTTCCTATTCTTTTTGTCTTTATTACGTTCGTGCTGCTCCATATGCTTTTATTAATTGTAACGTTTAAAAGGGCAACTTCATGGGCCCATTATTCGTTCGTATCAAACATTTTTCTTTTGGCCTCTAAAACACCATTGTTTAGGCCATATGCATTTTCCCACATTTTTTTGGGGCCTACTTGGATGCCAAATAGTTGTTTGTGTAGATGGGTTTGTTACTAGAATGAAATGCCAACTAGATTGTGTGTAAGGAGAGGACACTGAGCAGCTGTTTTCACATCTGGACACTGGAGCACTAGTGTGGGACACAAGAACACCATTTTTATTAGGGGGCCACACAGGTGCTCCAGTGTATACTATAGGGGGGTCTCCATCTGTGAAGCTTGTACTAAACAGGTAAAGAATTGCAGCTTGACAAAGGCCAATAAAAAAAATACATCTTTGAACTCGGCTAAAATAGACAATTGTACCCCACTTCCAAGCAATGTTTCCTATTTCTAGTTCTGCCATCAAATATCTGTGTGCTAATTATACCATTTTTGTTTTACATAGGGGAGAAAAGACTCGAAGGACACCCCTCATCCGAGGAGACCACAGACCCCCCCACCTCTGGAAGAAGGGGAACTAACACCAACACAAAAAGAGCAGGAGGAAGAAGAAGATGTGGTGGAGATTGGCACCACAACAGGTTAGTGTCTGCGACCACAGGCTCAGGTAAAAGAGATGGATGGTGGCAGATTTTTGATACCTGTTTTTGTTTTCTTTCTCTCTTTTTAGGTGATCGTGAGGTTGTGGATCCAGAACGTTTCACATCAGAAAGTGCCCAGATCCTGATCGGGGAGATCATGGGGTGTAATGTAGAACTGCAAAACATACAGCAAAAAATCAATGATGTTATTAAAAAAAATAATAACATCATTGATGTTTTGGGGCGAATTTAAAACCCCACAAAATCACTTTTTGGATTGTTGTCCAATGTTTTAAATATTTTTGCAATGTTTTGAAAAGCCAAATTTGGAGGATGCACACAGTCTGCCATCACGGGAGATCAATGGACGCGTTTTGGGGGTGCAACCCCTTCCTCAATTATAAAGTAGCATTGAGGAAGGGCTTGCTCCCCCAAAACACGTCCCTTGATCCCCCCTGATGGCAGATAGCACATGTTGACATTAGTAAATTGGTGTGCATCTTCCAAATTTGGCTTTTCCAGGGGTGATTTCCCCCCATCTGAACGCTATATCAAACCCAGTTCCTAAATACTGATGTCTGATATAGCCTTCAGGTTTTACCTAATGTGAACTTTGTAAGTTCAAGTTTTTTGGCTTTCTTGTTGGTTTTACACAGGCCTGTTTTATCTGAAATGGACATTTCGATTTTTGTTAATGCTACTGCAAAAATTGTTATACAACAAACATGTTGGTTTGTTTTAAAAACCTTTGGTAAATGCACATGTTATTGTGCAGGTATAAAAAAGTTGCTGAAACAGTTGAGGAAAAAACAATAAACATTACTATTTTTACTCAGAAACATGGCAAGCAGATTATACACAAACATTATGGGGCAACCTCCAGATAGCATTTATTAAGGGGAATTTAACAAGGCCAAAGTATAAGGTACACCTATCATATCCCCCCCCCCCCCTCTCATGGGCCATTTCTAACATTATAGGGGGTGTGTGGAAATCTTGGACAGGTAACCCTCTTCACTTCATTGAGAGATGAATGCCTAAATAATGGGTATTACTTTGGACAGCCCCTCCTTAGTTACACTATTGGCAGACCACTGGACAGGTAAGAAGTGTCATAATACAAAGATTTAAATACACATTGTACACATTTGAGGACATTTGGACAATCTGCTATTACCTATCAAGATAATAATAGGATACAAAAACTTTAAACAGTACCATTGGAAAGTATACAGGCAGGCCCTTGCACTACATGCTTTGGGCAATTCATCCATAAATCTGACCAGTAAAGAGGTGGGTATAGTGTGTATGGGTTAGTGAGAGTGAGAATTGGGATCAGCTGACTTAGCAGTTGGGGGAGGGAGGGTTACTAAAAAATTTTGGGGGACACCACCAAAAAAAACCTCTGGCACTCTGCCTGAATTTAAATCAAAAATAACATTTCCAAACATTTTAGGGGGTGTTTGGGGTAAAGCACTACTATGGAGCTGATAAAATACATTGTTAAGTGACTACATGAGGTGAATATAGGGCAGGAGACACCATGCTGGGGAGGTAAGTGAAGGCAAATATGTATGAAGGACCTAAAATAATAATTACATAAAAATCCAGCATGCATGAGAACAAAGGGGACATTCACAGCATATTACAATCATGGTAATTAGGGAATGAGGAAAGAAATACAATATATTAGCAAACATTCAATACAATAAAATGTGATATAAAAGGATAAAAATCTTACCTTCATGTACTCCTTCTGCAGGACCTGGATGATGGCAGAACAGGTCTCTGGGATAATGATCCCCAGAGCCTGGGGGGAGATGCCTGTCGAGAACTTCAAGTCCTGCAGGCTTCTCCCTGTGGCCAAATACCACAGGGTAGCGACCAACCTCTGCTCCGGAGTGATGGCTTGCCTCATGCAGGTATCCTGCCTGCTGATATAGGGGGTCAGCGAAGCCAACAAACGGTGAAACACGGGGTCCGTCATCCTGAGAAAGTTCCTGAAATCATCAGGATTATTCTCACGGATCTCATGGAGCAAAGGCATATGAGAGAACTGGTCCCGCTGAAGCAACCAATTCTTGGTCCATGAACTCCTACCCACCCTGTTCATGGACTGGACTTGTGTCAAGGTCAGGACCCCAACACCAAGCCCCCGCACAGCACAAACTCTACGAGGAGTACGCATACGAAACATGGCTAGAAAACGGTCGGCTGCTCAGAACGAAGTAACAGAACGCACTGAAGAACAGCAAGGCCTGTGAAGAGCGACCTGAAAAACAGTAACGAACGAACAAGAATACAATGACTACTTAAAGTCATGCGGAACTTGCTTGCACGCACTGAAGAGCAGATACAAACCCACAAGCACAAACTGAACAGCAGAAAACGATCTGAAAGCCACGAGTCTGAAAAAGCGCGAATCATCTCTCACCAAACTTTTACTAACACGAGATTAGCAAAAGGAGCCCAAAGGGTGCCGCGCTTGGTTCTGAACCGGCCTTTTCTAGTCTCGTCGTACGTGGTGTACGTGACCGCGTGGTTGGCGATCGGAAATTCCGACAACTTTGTGCGACCGTGTGTAGACAAAATAAGTTTGAGCCAACATCCATCGGAAAAAATCCTAGGATTTTGTTGTCGGAATGTCCGAACAAAGTCCGACCGTGTGTACGCCCTATTAGTGTTGTGAGTTACATTTTATTAGTTATTTATTTTTATTTATTTTTTTCAGATTAATTGCCTCACCCTCTCTATATATTGGGTAGCCATGTGGGACTACCTCAATGTCATATTGGTCGCTCGCTCGCCACGGGCCCCCTCGACAGTGGAGGGGAGACCTAAAATAAAAGGCAACCACATATTTCAGGATGTTTGTGTTCATCTTTAATGCCTTGAGCGGTGCACCAAGTCTTGTGCTTAAAGATTTAAAGTTAATTTTACTATATAACAATGCCGAGCGGTTCCGTTGGATCACTGCTCCCCCCATGAGTTGGTTCAGACATTAGTCCCGACCAACATTCAACCCCCCTGTGGGCCTTTAGACCCACAACCAGTTGCACTCATACTTTTTCAGTACTATATGCTACAATTTTTTATTGGCTATTATATGTACTACAGTATGCCTTTCTACCTTGTTCTTTTCTTTGTTTCACTCCCTCTCTACCTCCCTTTTCCCCTTTTCAGGTCCTCACGGTGGGTGAGTAAAGTAGTTTTATGGCTAACTTCCCATGTACCATGACACTTAATTGGTTATTCCTGAATGTGCAGGGAATGAACTCCCCCCAGAAAAGGGTTAACGTTTTTAAATATCTTAAGCAACAGAAAGTGAACATAGCATGCCTACAGGAGACCCATTTCTCATCTTCTTCTTGTCCTAAATACTTCGATGCCATGTACCCTCAAGTTGTTCTGGCTAATGGCCTGACTAAACAGAAGGGCTTTTTGATTGCCATACACAAGTCGGTCCCCTTCAGTTGCAGTAGAGAGATTGCTGACCCAGATGGTAGGTACCTTTTACTACAGGGCACTATTCAGGACACGGAGGTCACCATCCTAACATATTATGCCCCAAATAATAACCTCCCATATCTGCTCCCTGTTGCAGTCCCACCAGAGAGGCACTCTCCTCTTACCGGGAGACTCCAATGTTACGCTGAACCCTGCCCTGGATAAGTACCCCTCGGAACACAAAGCCCCATCACCCGATGCAAAAAAATTCACGCATTCTTTACAAAGTCGTGACCTGGTAGATATCTGGAGGGAGCTACACCCCATTGGCAGGGACCACACCTATTACTCCCATCCTCATAATTCCCATTCCGGAATTGACCATATGTTTGTTCTGAGGAAACATCTCCCCCTGGTTGTGTCTGCTTCCATTTTAGCAGCTCCTTGGACAGACCACGACCCTGTTTTGGTTATATGCCACTCACTGCTCAGCAAACCCCAATATTCCCCTTAGACTATGAATGACTCTCTCTTATCTTTTAAGGAAGTCCTCACCGATATTACTCAAGCCTCAGTGGAATATTTCAGGCTTAACGCTGGGTCGGTTTCCTCCGAGGTGACGCTCTGGGAAGCATACAAAGCGGTACTCAGGGGGCATATAATTCAGCTGGCAGCAAAACGCAAGCGAGAACGCATAGCAATGCGTAACTCTTTAGAAGCGCGCCTAGAATCCCTATCCACAATTTTTAAACAGTCCCCTACTCCGGCTAATCGTAAACTATTAGATGGGGCGCGTACAGAACTCGACCTATGCCTCACTGAAGAGGCAGAACGTACATTACGCTGAGCCCGCCAGAAATGGTACACCAAGGCCAACAGACCCACCTCAATGCTGGTCAATAGGCTGCGCACCATTACCCCGAAACACAACCCTATCACTCTCCGCACTAGACAGAATGTCCTCACAGGTAACCCGTTGAAAGTGCTGGAAGAATTTAGATACCGCCTCACCACCCTCTACAAGGCCCCCACTCAGCCTCCTACTCAAGACCTGACATCCTTCCTGACAGGACTGACATTGCCTAAGCTGTCCGACACACACGCATCATTAATGGATCGAGATATTCAGTTAGCGGAAGTATTACAGGGTATAAAAGAACTGAAAGTAGGCAAACGTCCAGGCCCGGATGGCTTCACGGACCTTTACTATAGGAAGTTAGCAGACGTCTTAGCCCCCCATTTAACGACTATGTTCAATGCAGTAAAAGATGGCCATGCACTCACCCCTAACCTTTTAACCGCCAATATTGTTATGATTCCAAAACCCGACCGTGACCACACGTCTTGGACCAATTTTAGGCCCATCTCACTTATTAATGTAGACATTAAAATACTGACCAAGATCCTGGCCAATCGTTTAAACTCCTTCCTACCATGCCTCCTTCCTACCACGCCTGGTCAAAAAGGACCAGGTGGGGTTCGTTCTGGGGAGCACTCTCCCCACTCCTATTTATTTTGGCCATGGAACCATTGGCAGAGGAGATCCGATCCCACCCGGACATAACTGGTGTTGAGATAGCAGGGACACCCCATAAGATATCACTGTTCGCAGATGATATTCTCCTAACCCTAACAAACCCTAGAATCACCCTACCTAACCTGTTCTCTTTACTAGACTCTTTTGCCTCCCTTTCTGGCTTGTCCGTTAACCCCACCAAATCAAAAGCCATGTCAATTAATCTTCGGCCCTCAGACTTGATAACCTTAAAAAACACCTTCACGTTCCAATGGCTGACCTCATTACCCTACCTGGGGATCCGGCTCACCCCAACCTACACGGGACTCTATAAGGCAAACTTTCCTCCTATACTTAAGAAGCTGACGGACAAGTTGTCCTCCTGGACTCATTTCCCATTATCCTGGTTCGGCAGGATCGTGGCTATTCGTATGACATAACTCCCGAAATTACTCTACTTCTTTAGAGTCCTACCGGTCCCGATCCCACCGCATATCCTACGAATACATCAGCGCAAAATCCTGAAATTTGTCTGGGGTTCTACCCGCCCCAGGATCAATAAGCAAATACTTTATGCCCGCAGAATCAATGGAGGACTTTCAGTCCCTAACCTACAAGCCTACTATATAGCTGCAAACATAGCCCCGTTATCCCAACTCCATGCACAACACCAAATGCCGCTATGGGCCACTATGGACCTAGTGGATTCACACCCAACACCCATCTCCTCATTGCCCTGGCTCCCTCCCACACATCGCCCTCTCGTGACAGGGCCATGTCTGGCCCATTCCCTTCGCATGTGGGACTCGGTAAAGTATTCGGCCGGCCTTATTTCTCCTCATCTACCCCTACTTCAACTTCTCCAGTGCCCATTGTTCCCACCAGGCTGCGAAAATCCCCAGCAATTCTCCTGGTGGAAGACAAACGGATTCACGGACATTCACTCTTTTTTCACCCCCACCAGGATAATATCATTTGAGGCTCTACGCTCCTCTCACGATATCCCATTACGCGAACACTACAGCTACCTACAGATTCGTCACTTTCTCCAGGGGCTTATAAAATCTCAACCGACCCCTTATATTTTGACCCCCTTCGAGAACTTCTGCAGAGCAAGACCCCAAACCTTGGGTTTAATATCACTGATCTATTCCTCTATTATTACCTCTAAAAAAACACCGACACGGCTCTGTCACCTTCAATGGGAAAGGGAACTAGGAAAACAGCTTGATCCGGAGGATTGGCAGGTCATGACTTTAGCAATATCCAAATGCTCAAAGAATGTCATCTTTTTAGAAAATGCCTATAAGATACTTTACAGGTGGTACTACACGCCTGCTAGACTGGCCCGGTTCATTCCAGCCTACTCTCCCTTGTGCTTCTGAGGGTGCTCCCAGGAGGGCACAATGTCGCACATCTGGTGGACCTGTCCGAGGGTACACAGGTTATGGATTAGAGTTTACTCCCTCCTCCGAAACATACTCCATGCTGACCTCAAAAAGGATCCGTTCGAGGCACTTCTCTGCAACCCAATTGCGGAGCTGCTTCGCCCGGAGCGCCAGCTGGCTCCGCATCTCTTTACTGCAACCAAACTAACGATAGCTAGGGCATGGAAGACACAGACACTAAGTTTTGAGGTGGTTAAGAATCGCATGGACGATATAATGGTTAATGAAAAGCTGACTGCTGTCCTTTCGGACACTCATGATAAGTTCCTGAAGGTATGGAGGCCATGGGTCGAATATACTAAACCCACCAGATTTGATACCACCCTTCTTCGGATTTAATGCACTCTTGCTCCCCACCGCGAGGACCCACCCTTCCCCCTTTCTTCCTCTTCTCTCCTTGCCCCCTATTCTTTACTCCTCCCTTCTCAACTAATTTCTGCCCCTAGCTCTTCTTTAACCTCCCTCTCAAAACTGTTTTCAGCCTCTGTTATATTCTTATTGTTTTGTTTTTCTTTGATTTACTAGCATACTTATTTTATTTATAAGATGCTAAACTTTATGTTATGTTTATTCATGATGCATTATCTACACTGTTAAACTGTGAAATTGCTATGATTATCAATAAAACCCTTTGTAAAAGAAACTCTTATGCTGCGTACAGACGATCGGAATTTCCAACAACCAAACTGTGTATTTTTTTCCGACGGATGTTGGCTCAAACCTCTCTTGCATACACATGGTCGCACAAGAGCGCGCTGACGTATAACACATACAACGGTACTATAAAAAGGAAGTTCAATAGCCAGTGCGCCACCCTTTGAGCTCCTTCTGCTAATCTCATGTTAGTAGAAGTTTGGTGAGAGACAATTTGCGCTTTTCAGCCTCGTGCTTTTCAGATCGTTAATGCTCTTCAGTTTGTGCTTGTGGGTTCGTATCTGTTTTTCAGTGCGTGTAGTCAGTTCATATCTGTTTTTCAGTGCGAACTTGTTTGTTTGTTTCTGATTTTCAGCTCGCTCTTTTCAGGCCTTTCTGATTTTCAGTGCGTTCTGTTCTGAACAGCCAACTGTTTTGAAGCCATGTTGCGGTTACGTACTCATCATAGAGTTCGTGCTATACAGGGGCTTGGTGTTGGGGTTTGACTCGGTAAAATTGATGATAGGCAACTCCTATCCTCATATTGATTAGTGGTTCCAAATTAATAATAACTACTGCAGTAGGGAACAGACACAAAAGATACGCTCAGCATCTTTCCAAATAACTGTTCTGCTTTATTATGACGCAATTAAAGGTTTTTATGCACATGATTACGTAGGTATCACATTAATATTACAATTGTACATTTATGGTAACAAGGGGCGTTACATAGGCAGGCTAATTCTAATCAGGACTCGAAAGAATGTAAACATGTACTGAAAACATTATTAGTGCTGTGTGCACAGTGAGGGCAGTGTGCAATACATACAAAATACAATACAATTATATACAGAACTTACAAATTTCCATTACAGTCTCCCCTCTTTTGATCAATATTTTGATCACTAACCATACCTGCTATCACCTTTAACCTGGAACCTCCACACGCTTAGGTAAAGGTAGTCCTGGCCAAAGAGGCAAAAAAAACTCCATTGTGGAGAAAATAATAGCTGAGCAACTTTTTCATTACCAAATGATTTTTCATTGTGAAAAACAAATGATTGATAAGACATATTTACAGAGTACTGGCTGTACACTCCTGTGGCCAGAATGGCCTTCTAGCTGAATTGTGGGCATGCTGACTTATCAGCAAATGTAAACACAGACAATTCTACATAAATTGGAATATGTACAAAAGACAAAATATGACTTCAACATGGCTAAACTACTTTTCAAATATATATATCCCTTACAATTAAAGTAATTGAATCAAAAAGTACCCTAGACTGTGATGACAAGAGGGAAACAAATCAAACACAGAGATTTCTTTAATTTGGTCATTTTTGCAGTGTCTGGTGTGGATCCAGGTGACTTTTCCTTCAAGTTTTGCAAAAACTGTACATGAAATAGATGCTGTATTGAGTCTCCAAACATTTCCTTATATATAAATGTCTCTTAACAATCCAAAAGTCACCTGGCTTTAGTTTTAGATCTTTCCAAACTTTTAGGATCTGAAATTGGGGAGAAAACACATAAATGAGTTTGTCAAAAACCTTAAAAGATCAGCAACATTCTCTGAGATCCGAATGGAGGACTTCAGCTGCTGAGACAAAATATAAGCAAGTGAGTAACACACTCCCAAACACAATCCCATAGGGAGAGAGAGTCCAACATCCCCCTTAGGGGCTTGATAAAATATAAGAAAACATTCAGGCAAAAGTTTTCTAGTTTCTTACTCTACTTTGTCCGCTACATTGTAGACAGCAGGGGGTGTAAAAATAAAACCTCAAAACTTCTAGTAAGGACTCTCCTATAAAAGTGATTTCCTCTGTTACTCTCTGTACTTTCTGCACTCTGTACTTACAAACTACTTCTGATAACACTTTTTACTGTGGCCTTTGCAGTAGCATTTTCCACTGGACATCCAGTAAACATGTCCATACAGACAAAATGTATACTTGTAAGATCATGACTTGGGCATCTGGATATATCTTTTTTGTAATCTCTGGAAGGGATGTTCAGCTTTTGGTAACACCTTTGGTAACAGGTAAAACAAGAAGTGGTATGTTATAAAAACAACTGTGGAGAACCCTGGCTCTATCCCATGCTCATTACTAAGGCAGCCATAACTGCTTGTGACTGATGTCACGGTCCATGTGTCAAGCTGGAGGGAAAAAAGTGGTTGGCAGACATAAATGATCACCTTTTTCCAAAGTCCTGTTTCATATAAAGTTGCCACCTGTGGACCACTTGTTCCTCTCGTTCTGGGGTCCTTAAAGTTGAATTATTAATCCCAGCTATACTGGGCCAGAACTAGGGTGGAATCTGTGAGTTGCACAGACCCAGCAAGTGTCCAGGGGGCTGTAAATGCAGCATCCTTAGTCACCTGGTCTGCTTCCATGTGTGAAAGTTAATATGGCTACCTCAGCAAGAACCTGGAAGGCTGAAAACAGCCAATCAAATTAACTTGGCATGCTTTATTGGTTTACCTGCCGAAGTAAAAACAAACTTCTGGCCCTTCAAATGGAACCAAAAGCTCTCTATATCTGGACTATCTATATAAATATACACTCTTTTTATAGCTCACAGGCTTTGCTAAAACATGGAGCTCTGCTTCTTGAGCTGGGGAAAAAAAGTATAAAATGACTTTGAATACAGAGTATCCTTCTGGGTGATAAACTGCATACTCAAATCCAGAGGCGTAACTAGAACCTTCAGGGCCCCAGTGCAAGGAACCATGAAGGGCCCCCTGACCTCTGGTCCCGGGGCCCTTTCTAATGATTCTGGTGTCCTTTTCTCCCATCGCGGGGCCCTTGATTATGGTCCTGCAGCAGGACCCCTTTCTAGCGTCTTTTACACATTTGAACCAATTGGACCACCCATTGTTTTGTATGGGAAGGCGGATGTAAACAGACGTGTCCATTTACACCTGCCTGCATCCGCTCCAATGAAAACAGACTAGCGGATTGGATGACAGTCAGACCGGTCCATAGAGAACAGCAGTCTGTGTCTGTGTCCACTTTGCACAAGTGGAGCAGACATGGACCTGTCATCCGCCTGCTCGGTGGGGATCAGCGGAAAGATACCGCACTGAGCAGGTGGATTTGCTTGGCAGAGTCCGCCCATGTGAAAGGGCCCTAAGGGGGAGCTCTGTGGACTGTAATATAAAGGAAAACTGATGTAAGAGGTGCTCTGGGAATCCTGATGTAAGGGGGACTCTGCTCACCAAAGCCCCCCATGTACATCAGAGTCCCCCTTTACATTACAGTCCACAGAGCTCTCCCTTACATAAGTGTGCTCAGAGGCTGGTGAGATAAGAGAGGAAGGGTAGGGGACACTTCCCTTACCATAGATGGAGGCTTGGGCCCTGGATTGGTCAGCAAACAAGATCTTCTAGCCTGTGCTATACATACACTAAGGCTACTTTCACACTGAGGCACTTTACAGGCGCTACAGCGCTATAAATAGCGTCTGCATAGTGCCTGTAAAGAGCCTCTCCTGCCTCTCCAGTGTGAAAGCCCGAGTGCTTTCACACTGGAGCAGTGCGCTTGCAGGACGGTAAAAAAAAAAGTCCTGCATCTTTGCAGCGATGTATACACCGCTCCTAAATCGCCCCTGCCCATTGAAAACAATGGGGCAGTGCTGCCAAACCGCCAGCAAAGCGCCCGCTGCAGTGGCACTTTGCGGGCGGGTTTAACCCTTTTTTGCCCGCTAGCGGGGGTAAAACCTCCCCGCTAGCAGCCGAATAGCATCGCTAAGACGACAGTAAAGCGGCACTAAAAATAGTGCCGCTTTACAGTCAATGCCCGCCCCAGTCTGAAAGTAGCCATAGGCTGGGAGAGCATGCTGGGGCTTGTAGTGCACCACACTAGGGAAACCCCAGTGGGCTGCTGTGTTGGTTGAGGGGCTCTGGAGGGGACAACACAATCAGTCCCATCAATGACTGACCCACCTGTGTGCTGCTTTCTTTTCAGTCACTGAGAAGTTTCAATAGGAAGCAAGGTGACTGGCTGACCTGGAGAGCTGTGGATCCTCTGTGGAGGGTTGCAGCATCCATAGTACAAGTTGGCCTTTCCTCCACTATCTACCTGCAGACTGCTGGAGTTTCTCTTTGCTAAGTATGGAGCTGCCGAGGATTGGAATGTGGGTGGAGCCACGGGGACACACACGAGGGGGTGGGAGGAGAAGATCCTGCTCTCTGTATCTTTTTCCTCTCCTCTCCTCTCCTGTCCAATGTCCGTGCGAGGAGGGGAGGAGAGGAGGAGGGGAGGAGGGGAGGCTGTCAGTGCGGTGTCCGAGCAGTTTGATAGAGAGTGTAATAGACACTCTCTGTTTATAACTGCAGCCAGCAACCCCGGAGCCACAATCCTGGGCTTTAGGGCCCCCCCACATGGGCAGGACTCCAGGGCCCAGTCGCAAGTGCGACTGGTGCGACCCTGAAAATTCCGCCACTGCTCAAATCTACAAAAAATGTAATATCTGGGTCTTCAGGGAGTGTGTCCCGCACTGGGCTCACAGCAGCTGATTCCTACACCATCAATTAAACACATGTGTCTTCCTGTGTCTCCAGCCTCCTCCAATAGAGGCAATAAGGTGGCTGGATTCAAATGTACACATTTTTCATTGTTAGATTTGTACATAAACAAACTCATATTTTAAACCTTTCATTAGACAAACATTTAGTTAGCTGTATAATTGCTGCACAGAATGTCGGACCCTTAAAAATTAAATGTTTGACCAAAACAATATCTAACCTTGTCTAATAGCACTTTTGCATAAAAGCTACAGCTCTGATATATCGGGGTGAACCCTTTATTACTGGGTCCAGCTTGCATTAATATATTACAATGGCTTGTTTTCTATCACACTGTTTGTGTAAGAAATCCAGGTTCATGTTTCAAAAGACAACTTTTTCCTGGCAATATTATAATAAATGATAACAATACCCTGCGGTCATGCAGAGATGCCCATAAATCCAAAATATTCTTCTGCTTATACCACTGCACTTATAAGGAAAATGGGGCACATCATTTCACAATCCACACATTCTGCTTTGGATTTCAAAAATAAAAATAAATAAAAACAAAAGGACCAACAATCTGTATGATGGACCAGAAAGCATCAAAAACTATAAAACAACTGGCTACAGGTGGCATCTATCCTAACAGGGTGTGTGGACTTGATGTGATGGGTCTGTTATATTTATATTTTATTCATTATAACTCTCACAACATGGACTGCACATCAAGTTATTATCAAGAACCTTAAAATTTCATTTTTGTAGAAAAACTTTTTATGTATCCCATCCATCTTGGCTTTGTTAAATATTATGGCAGCTGTATTCCAAATAACAACCTCATCCTAATCTTTTTTTCTCTCAATAAGGGCTTATTGTATAAATGTAAAATTACAAAATTGTTATCTTAATCTAAACTAATCCCATTTTTACAAATTTCCCCAATAACTTGGATTTCATTTCCAACCAAAGGTTGTCTAAACCAGTTTCAATATATCTATAAAATTGTTAAACTCATATTAGAAATGAATACTCATTATTACTTAATTTTACTTAATTTCCCTTTTTTAAATGCACTGTTTCCACTATCAAAGGATATTCAATTTGTGTAATACACGGTTAAATGTAACCTTCATTTTACCATGTTTGGAAAACAGATTCAAAATAATTGTGATCACATTGTTTACCATTATATTCGTTAACCCGGCACATTTTGTTATAAATGTTTTGTCTAAAAAACTGGAATTGGCATGGTGTCCTTCCAGCTTATCACTGACCTCTCATCTCAGCCACATTTCTTTCAGGAGAGCACAAAGGAGGGGGTCACATCTGCGTACATGACACACACAAGCAATAGAACTAAAGGTTTCAGCATTCGCACACACATACACCAATATCTCTCTTAAATCGCTTACTTTTTCCCATTTGTACACAACACATGCATATCATTCTCTCACTTTCTTTTAACTCTCATTAATATTTCCCTGCCTAAATTCTGCTTTCCTTATTTTGTTCAGATGTCTTTTATATCTAGCTTCTATGATCAGACGGGCTGCCAGAGTGCTCATGCCATCTTCCCTCTCTGACAACATATAAAGTATTCTGTTTTAATTCTCATTTCTCTGTTTCTGACTCTAATAGTTGTAGTGCCTGACCCCAAATTCATCCCACAACTTAACATGAAAATGTCCCTTTCTAGTGTTAATTGTCACCCTTGATCCATCCTGCTCACATAGATAGCTGTTTCTCTAGCTGTTTACTCTACATGATTCTTAGTCCCTGTGGACTTTGGTAACCCAGTTACCCATTGTGGATCCCTGTCCACTTTAACCATTAATCTAGGGGCTCAGTATAGGCGGAACCGCACCTTCGGTTCATATATAGCGCTCCTCCTGCGCATTTTTGAGGGCCTCTTACCCTTCATTCCCTTACTTAATTCAATGCCCATAATGACTGGCCAGTCTTCTCTCTTCTCTACGTGTGCCTATACCCTCTTGCCTCTAAACTACTTTATCTAGCAGATGTACTACATATACCTGTGAACAGCACTATTCTTCCCTTTCTTATCTATAACACTCTGATGGACAGTAGACAGTGACAACATATAACCACCAATCAATACAGTTCGATTAAGGGGAGTAAATAGATACCCTTTGTCCCGAAAATGCCTTACCGATCAAGCAAGTCTGATAACTCAAAAGTAAGCAAAAGGCTTACCTCAGCCGGCTGATTATCAGAAATTTCCAGATCGTTTCAAGCTCCTTGTTTCGGATACTCAGGGTCACCTGGAATCCCCTCCTAAGGCAAAGCTCGCCATGCCGACTCGGTTAAATTGATGATAGACAACTCCTATCCTCATATTGATTAGTGGTTTCAAATTAATAATAACTACTGCAGTAGGGAACAGACACAAAAGATACGCTCAGCATCTTTCCAAATAACTGTTCTGCTTTATTATGACGCAATTGAAGGTTTTTATGCACATGATTACGTAGGTATCACATTAATATTACAATTGTACATTTATGGTAACAAGGGGCGTTACATAGGCAGGCTAATTCTAATCAGGACTCGAAAGAATGTAAACATGTACTGAAAACATTATTAGTGCTGTGTGCACAGTGAGGGCAGTGTGCAATACATACAAAATACAATACAATTATATACAGAACTTACAAATTTCCATTACAGGTTCTTACTTTGACCCAAGCCCAGTCCATGAACAGGGAGAGGAGGAGTTCATGGACAAAGAATTGGTTGCTCCAGCGTGACCAATTCTCGCACATGCCTTTGTTGCGGGAGATATAGAAGAATAATCCTGATGATTTCAGGAATTATCTCTGGATGACGGACCCCGGTTTTCACCGTCTGTTGGCTTTGCTATCCCCCTATATTACGAAGCATGACACCTGCATGTGGCGGGCCATCACTCCGGAACAAAGGCTAGCCGCCACCTTGCGGTACTTGGCGATGGGGAGAAGTCTGCAGGACATCAAGTTCTCGACAGGCATCTCCCCTTCTTTGGTCATCATTATTCCAGAGACCTGTTCTGCCATCATTCAGGTTCCGCAGAAGGACTATATTAGAGTAATTTTTATCCTTTAACATCACATTCTATGTATGTACGTAATGTTTGCTAATGTATTGTATTTATTTCATCATTCCCTAATTACCATGATTGTAATATGCTGTGAATGTCCTCTTTGTCCTCGTGCATGCTGGAAAGCTTTTAAAGTTCCTTTTTTGTCCTTCATGCATATTTGCCTTCACTAACCTCCCCAGCATGCTATCCTGGGCCCATACACACCTAGCCTCGTCACTTAACAATGTATTTAGTCAGCACCATTGTAGTGCTTTACCCTAAACACCCCCTAAAATGTGTCCAAATGTTATTTTTGTTCTTAAATTCAGGCATAGTGCAAGAGGCTTTTTTTGGGGGGGCTCAAACTCATTTGGAACCCTCCCTCCCCCCAACTGCTAAGTCAACCGATACCAATCCTCTATCTGCTGACTTTGCCAAACCCATACACACTATACCTACCTCTTTTGTGGTCAGATTTATGGATGAATTCACCAAAGCATGTAGTGCAAGGGCTTGCCTGAATACATTCAAATGGTACTGTTTAATTTTTTTTCCCTATTATCTTGATAAGTACTGGCAGAATGTAAAATTGTGCTTCAATTTAAACAGTGTGTATTCATATTTTTGGAATATGACACTTCTTACCTGTCCAGTGGGCTGCCAATAGTGTAAGTAAGGAGGGGCTGGCCAAAGTAATCCACATTATTTATGCATTCAGCTCTCACTGAAGAAGAGAGGGTTACCTGTCCAAAACATCTCCCCCCACCATAAAATGTTTACAATGGGCCATCAGAGGGTGTGAGGAATCTGATAAGTGGACCTTATACTTTTGTCTTTAAATACTCCTTAAAATAAATGTTATACTGATGTTGGCCAAGAATGTTTGTGTCTAATCTGTTTGCAATGTTTATGTGCAAAAGTACTAATTTTTTTTCTCTTGTTTGACTCCAGTTTCCTTCAACCCCACAGGAATGGCAGACTGTGGCATCCCATTTTGCCCAGCGGTGGAACTTTCCCAACTGCAGAGGGGCAATTGATGGGAAACACGTCCACATCGTCCCACCTCCCAACTCGGGGTCATACTTTAATAATTACAAGGGGTTTAATAGTATAGTGATGTTGGCGGTGGTGTCGGCGACATACGAGGCTTTGTATGTGGACATGGGGAAGAATGGGCGGATGTCGGATAGTAGAGTCATCGCCCAGACAGAGTTCTACAGACGGCTCCAGAATGGTGGCTTGGGCTTGCCACCCGCGGAAGACAAGGTGGCTGGTCTTCCATTTGTGTTTGTCGCTGATGAAGCGTTTGGGCTGGGAGACCATCTGATGAAGCCATTCCCGATGAGGACCCTCACCCCAGAGCAGAGGGTTTTAACTACTGGCTGGCCAGATACAGAAGAGTGATGGAGAATGCTTTGGCATGATGGCCAGCCAGTTCCCCCTATTTCTAACACCCATACACATGGTGGAATATAAACTCAGCCATATAGTGCTTGCCTGCTGCATTTTGCACAATTTCCTACGTAAAAATGCTACAATCTATGTGGCCTCAGTTGGGCCTGAGGCCGGATTTCCAGATCAAGCAACCCTGATGGCACTTGAAGCTGGCCGTCCTGACTTGCCCCCCCAAAGCACCCGCGAAGTCAGACAAAAATATCTGGAGTACTTTGCGGGTAGGGGGGCCATTGATATGCCAGCAAATGTATAAAACATTTTTTAAATAAATCTTTATTTTAAAATGAACTAATATTTCATTTGATTTACTGTTTGTGTTTATTTTATCTGTCTCCGAGGTTCTCCAATGGGCTTTTCTTTTTAGACATTTTCTTCAATAGTGTAAATGTAATTTATTTGATACATGAGGTAACAATCTCTTCTTCAGCTAACTATTATGTTGTGGGTCTGCTACACACACGCATTGTTTTTGTTGTTGATGTATGTAATGCATTAATGATAAAAATAATCATCCTTTTCAGCACCATGAATTAATTATTTGGAGTCCCTAAAATGGCCTGATTGGGGCCAATTTTAGAGCACTGTGTGGGTTATTTACTAAAGGCAAATCCACTTTGTGTTTACTTTGTCACTGTAAACACAAACTTACTCCAAAAACTGGTATTGAGCATTGAAAGAAGAAGCCACACATTGTTGAGTATAAAAATCATTTTACTCTGTGCACATTCACTTGTGCGTTAGAAAAGGGTTTTTGAACAAACCAACATCTTTGGTGTATAACATTTTTATGTTTGACATTATAAATATCATTTTTTTGGTTAAACAAGCATGTTTAAAACCATAATATACACAACTCAGGAACTTACAAAGTTTAACTTTGAAAAAGTGAAGGCAATTTCAGACATTAGTATGTTAAAACTGTGTTGATCTTGCCTTCATTAGATGGGGTGATGTCATCCCTGTAAAAGCCAAATTTTGAAGATGCACACAAATTGGGAGTGAAAATGTGGATTTCTCTCCTGATCCCATGCCTAATGTCAACATGTGCTAGCTCCCATCATGGGTGATTAATGAACGTGTTTCGGGTGTGCAACCCCTTCCTCTCACCTACTTGAGTTGCTAGGAAGGGGTTGCACCCCCAAAACGCGTACCTTGATATCCCATGATGGCAGATAGCACATGTTGACACACTGTGTGCATCTTCAAAATTTGGCTTTTAAAATACTTTAAAACTTGAATTAAAATAAAAAAGTCCTCAACAAAACGGTACAATTTTTGTGTATTTTAGATTCTGCCTAAAACATCAATGATGTTCTTCATTTTTTGTTGAACATCATCAATGTTTTCCTTTATCTTTTCGAAATCAGGATTGCACACCATGATCTCCCCGATGAGGATCTGTGCACTTGCACTGGTGAAATGAGTTTCTTCTTCCACAACATCCACATCACCTAAAAAGAATAAAACACACCATGTATTATAAATATTCAGGCATACATCTATTACCTGAAGCAGTGGTCTCAGACACTCACCTGTTGTGGTCACTATTTCGTCAAGAACCTCTCCTCCCTCCACATCCTTAGGTTGTGGTGTGGTGACTTCCCCTTCTTTAGGAGGTTGGGCGTCCCTGGTGTCCTCTAATGTCCCGAGTCTTTTCTCCCCTATGTGAATTTTAAAAAAAGGTATACTTAGCACACAGATATTTGAGGCAAGAGATTGTAATATGAAACATTGCTTGAGAGTGTCATACAATTGTCTGTTTTGGCAGAGTTCCAAGCTGAAGACATGCTTTTTTCCCTTTGTTAAAGCTGGAATACTTACCTTTTTTGGTAAAGTATCACACATGGAGACAACAAATGTAGTTACCCTGCATCTGCCAAAAACATTGTATTAGTGAGCGAACGAACAATGTTTACTATGAACGATTATTGTGCCCACAAACCTGAAACTTGCCATTTTAAACTATACAACAGTAAAGAAAAGCACATGGAGCAGCATGCAAGTAATAATATGAACACATGACAAAATATTTACTTTTTTGCAGCACTCTCTTGATTCTTCTGTACTGATCCTGCTCCCTCAATTTGAAGTCTAACCATCGTTTCCTTAGTTGGTCCTTGGATCGCCGTACCCCAAAATTCTTCTGCAGACTTTTCACAACTTTAGTCATGATTTTGGCCTTTCTCATATTTGGGTTTCTGTACGGTCCATATTTCCCATCATAGTTGGCCCTCTTCGAGATATCCACCATCTCCACCATCTCAACAAAAGGACATATATGACGCCTTAAATCTCCTGGATAGGGACGTTTGTGGCTCCGGGCTTTCCTCCTCGTTGCTGCTCTCCTCTGCATGCACCTGCTCTGTCTCCACCATGTGCTCTCCCACTGTGCCGAAAGATAAGGGGTGGGAAAAATATTAGAAAGAAGGTCAGGGGCTGGCAGAGTTTCACGCATGCGCAGTGTATATAAAGCGTAACACGAGTGCCTCGTATGTACGATCTGTGAGCGGAGGGCGGAGTAGCGTAAGCGCCGATTGTGCAAACGAAGGTACAATTTTAACTTGGGGCATCAGTGGCCTATACTGCTTATAGATTGAGGCCTATATTGGTACAAGATTAGGAGAGTTTAGCCTGACATTAGGGTTTGTCTTGTGTTGGGTCCTGCAGATGAAGTGGATAGATTCAATGATCATGACTTCCTCCCTAGCTTCATTGATAAATACAGAGAGCTGTCCTGTCTGTGGCCGGTGAAACACCCTTTTTATAATAATAAATTAAAGAGGAAGGCAGCGCTGGATCAACTGTTAGAATGGGTGAAGCTGGTGATTCCCATGGCAAATATCCCTTATTTGAAGTGCAAAATTGGTGGCCTGTGGAGCACATATAATAGGGAGCACAAAAAGGTCCAGGATTTCATGAGATCAGGAGCAGCAGCAGATGACATTTATGTTCCCAGGCTGTGGTACTACGACAGACTGCATTTTTTGTCAGACCAGACTAAAATCAGGCCATCACTCTCAACCCTTCCTTCCACTCTTCCTTCCACCTCAGATGAGGTTTCAGAAGTCCAACCTGGGCCTTCCACCCAGGAAGAAGAAGGGGAGCCCAGCTTGAGCCAGGTATAGCATTGTTCAACATATTTCTTGACCAAAAATTAATGATGTTAACTAGATGTTATTATTGATCACTAATTTCTGATTTAAAAAAGTGGTTTACATATCAATAGACAGTAGTAGCCAAAAATTATTGGGACAAGAATGACAAATGCTGAGGTCAGAATGATAGTCTTTTCTATTTGTTAATATTCAATTTGCAACAGTCATGAGCTCTAAATTGTGTGTGAATGATGACCAAAAAACTAAAACTATGTCCCATTTTCATACACAGGAAAGTCTCAGCCAGGAGAAGGGCGTGGAAAGTCTCAGCCAGGAGGTGGCCGTGGAAAGTGGCAGCCAGGAGGTGGCCGTGCCCAGTAGCCTGACCAAATCGCAGGTTCCTCCCCTCCGCCTTCCAACAAAAGGGCCCAGGAAGGGGAGTAACGTGGAGGAGTCAGGGCTTTCTTTGATTCGGCAAGCTACTGCGGCCCTTAGAACCACCCCCAATTTTCAAGAGGCCTATGCCTGCATGGCAGCCAGCAAAATGCAGGAAATGGAGGTGGGCCAATGCCTCATTTGTGAGGAAGTCATCTATCAGGCCCTAAATAAGGGGGTGATGGGCGAACTCACAAAAAAGTCACATATGTGAGTTGGACCATATTCCTCCTCCACCTCCTGCCACAACTCTTACACCACATCCACAGCCTGGAAGGAAGCGTGCAAGGAAGTCTTGAGAGTAATGGCCTGGGTTCGGTCTGGTCTGGCAAAAGACGCAGGCTGTTGTAAGACCACAGCCTGGGGACATAAATGTCATCTGCTGCTGCTACCGATCTCTCGGAGTCCTGGACTGTATTGTGCTCCCTATTAAATGGACTCCTCAGGCTACCAATTTTGCCTGTCAAATAATTGATGTCTGCACTGGGGTACAAAGGCTTCGCCAATTTCAACAGTTTATCCAGCGTTGCCTTCCTCTTTATTTTCTTATGACCCCTAATAAATGTCTAATTCATTTTCACAAATACTTGGCTATGTGTTTTAGTTCAAAAAGGACAGTGTTTGTGAGTAGGCAGGTACATTTCAAAAATACAATGTCAAATTAACAAGGGACACCAACCAATCTCCTTGAGGTTAAAAAATATAAGATAATAATGGTGTTGTGGTAACTTGACACACAAAACGACAAAAAATATTATGGAGATCACTAGAAAAAAAACATTAAAAAAATAAATCAGGAGATCTTGATAAAAAAAAAAGGAGATCACTATTAAAAAAAATAGAAACATTATTCTGTAGATCTGGCGAAAAAAAAAAAAAGATTATTCAGGAGATCACGAGAAATAATAAAGTAATAAGTTTGTCAGCAGTGTGTGAATATCAGCAGCAAAACAACTTCATTATTCTAGCATTTTAAAGAAGAAGAGAATGCGCTGCATTAAAAGATTTAAAAATTTGCAGCGTGACGAATGTGCCATCTCCATTATGAACGCTAGTTTTACCAGACCGATCGATTCCCTCTCATACTTGATTCAGAGCATGCATGGAATTTTGTGCATCGGAATTGTCTACACACGAGCGGAAGTTACGACGGACAACGGATTAAAACGATGGTTACAACGGATTTTGTTGTCGGAAAATTTGAGATCCAGCTCTCAAACATCTGTTGTCGGAAATTCTGACACAAAATGTCCAGTGGAGCCTATACATGGTCGGAACTTCCAACAACAAGCTTACATCGAACATTTGTGGTTGGAAATTCCGATCGTGTGTACACGGCATTAGGGTTTGACCTCATATTATATGGTTTTGGTAAATCTGAAGACAAAAATCTGCAGAAAATCGAATAGTGTTATGGGGCCTTAGTTTCCATCGATTTCAATAGAATTTTTAAGTTGGTCAAACCCTTATTGAGTCAAACCCAGAAAGCCAAGGGCAGTTTGGCTCATTACTGCTCCTCATTGGGGGAGGGGGGACATCACAGATAAGAAGCCACTGCTGTGGGTAAAACAGGATCCAAGTTTTCCAGTGCCATTGGTGGTTGCCACAGGTGGTTGCACAGATTTGTGTTTACAGCTGGTGAAAGGATAGCTCTCCTCCCCCTCTTCTCTATCTTCAATGCCTCCCCTCCATTTCTCTTTCCCTCCAGTCCTGGGCCACCGCCATAGCCTTTCTTAGTTTCCATCTCACCTATCTTAAATCCCTTTTATTTTTAAGTGGTGCCAGCCAGTGCAAAAGTTATATTGATATGGCATATTGTATAGACCAGGATATAGTCCAGGAAACGAAAGCGGTTTTCTTGAGAGAGGAACAACAAGTTACAAATAGAAACAAAGAATTCAGAAAACTATTTAGAATACATAGTAACAACTATTAAGCATTTAAAACGTAAATGGAATATAGTTTCATCACATGTGAAATCAAAATGAATACCACGTTGACTAAGGGAGAGAACTATCCCTGCAGAACATTTCTGGATTTTTTAAATAAATGCATATAATATAACTGGACACTAATAAAGTTAATCCAGGAAATATTAGATTGTCTGTTAGGGGATCAAGAAGGATTTTTTTCCCCCTGCTGGAGCAAATTGGATCTTGAGTGTTTTTTTTTTCTATGTTAGTTGAACTGGATGGACTGGTTAATTTTGAATAAAAAGAAACTGCAGTTGCAGGAGATAGAAGAGCAATTGCAGGAAAGTATACTTGAGTATACTTGAGGAGTATCAAGACCTGAATGAATTTACTAAGCTGTATGAACGTCTAAAAAAGGGGTTTGAGGAGTTTTAAAAAGAACAGAAAATAGAGTAGCAAAAGAAAATTCAAAGGGATCTGGCGATTTTTAATCAGGCTTGATATTGGACCTGGAAGGTCGTAGAGCCAGGAGTAGAGTAGTAAAAGTATGCAAAAGAGTATAGAGGGGATCAGAATTCAAACGGAAAGAAATCAGGGGCTTTTTTAGAGACTCCACAAGTTTTAGATGACAGAGTTCGAAGAAGGCATAGAAAGCAAGGTAGAAATAAGGGGAGAATACAAAGAAAAATGGGAGCAGGCAGTGACCAAAATGGGCAGGGGCAGATCGAACTTGCAGGGCCCCAGGAAATCGGTACGCAGGCAAGCCAGATAGATATTGGACGAGAGTAACTTAATGTAAATAACCTTACTGACAACGTGCTGTCCATGTATCTCTTTTTCAGAAGGTCCTAGGCTTCTCCCCTAATTGTGTGGCGGATCAATTTAAAATGTATAAGGACATTTGTTTATTTTTGAGGAGGGTCAATTTTAAGTTGATGTAGTGGGACAATAGCAAAGAGGAAGGTGAGGCTAGTACCTCCTAAGTGGATCTTAGCAAGATTGACGAACTTGAATATTTGCAGGGTAATACGTGGTTGGATAGTGATATCCTGGACCCCCTCTCCCTCCAGGGTTATTTAATAAACCTGAATTGTTCTCTGATTTAAGCAATAACAGATACCTCCAGATTTTTCTTGAGGCAATTACAAAGGATTTAGGAGAGACGGACTGGACATATTTTGTTCCAGGACAGGATAATTTAACAATTTGTAAATTAAAGGCACTAAAAGAAGAAATGGGTTTGTGGTATTCTTACTGCCAACATCTCTAACTTTACTAAAATAATCATACAAAACCCCCTTTATGGGACTTTTAAAGCAGATATGATAATCATTTGCAGTTCAATAAAAGGCTAGTATGCCAGGTTTATTACAAAAGATCCACAGAGTATACCTGGGATGTATCCTCATCCAGGTCAGTGTGTTGGTAGCCCTACTCTTGCAGCCATCTGTATTCAACTATTGTTTAACCCCTTCCTGACCAGCTGCCACAGTTATACTGCAACAGGTTGGCTCCCCTGGGTGAGCCATCTTAGCTATACGTCGGGTCGTCTTTTGACCACTAGGGTCCGCGCGCGCCCCCAGAGGCGCACTTGCACGCCCGCGATGCCACGTCGGAGCCGATGCGCATGCCTGGTGGTCGTGATGACCACCAGGCACCCGCGATCGCTCCACACAGAGACAGAACGGAGATCTGTCAATGTAAACAGACAGATCTCCGTGCTGTCAGAGGTGAGGAGAGCGATCTGTTGTTCATGCTAAGTATGAACAACGATCGCTCCCCCCACCCAGGCAGTCCCATCCCTCCACAGTTAGAATCACTCCCTAGGTAACAGTTAACCCCTTGATTGCCCCCTACTGTTAAACCCTTCCCTGCCAGTGACATTTACACAGTAATCAGTGCATTTTTATAGCACTGATCGCCAAATGTGTCAAAAGTGTCCGATCTGTCTACCATAATGTCGCAGTCCTGATAAAAATTGCTGATCACCACCATTAGTAGTAAAAAATAAAATAATAATAAAAATGCCATAAATCTTTCCCCTATTTTGTAGACGCTATAACATTTGCGCAAACCAATCAATATACGCTTATTGTGACTTTTATTACCAAAAATATGTAGAAGAATACATATCGGCCTAAACTGAGGAAAAAATTTGCTTTTTTAAAAAAAAAAATTGGAGATATTAATTATAGCAAAAAGTACAAAAAAAACAAAACACAGAGATGATCAAATACCACAAAAAGAAAGCTCTATGGGACCGTAGGCGATATGCAAAAACAACCAAACATACATATGAGAAATAAAAACACCACACCATTTTTTTATTTTTTATTTTTATTGGATTAAATTTTGGCCACGGACCGGTTTATTGGTTTTAATAAATACATAAATAAATATTTTAAATAAATAAAACTTATTTCATCAATTAACTTTATCAACCAAATACTGATAAATTAAACCACTCTCAGCTCAGCCACTGAGACTCAAGCTGACTCAACCTTTAATTTAACATTTCCTTACAATTCCCCTTTAGCTGGTCTAACTAAAGGGATCCACCACATAAACTGGCCGCGATGAGGGGGGGAGGGTTTAGGGAGGGAGCTCCTTGCAGAATCCTCTTCTCTGGCGACTGGCCAGGAATCCTGTCAGCTGATTCCTTTTATAGCCTCTGACCTCCTGCTTCTAGAAAATTCTATTATCACCTGACTAAACTGACCAATCCTAACCCTTAAATAATATTCAATCCTTGCCAGCCTTAATCTGCAAATGGGGCCACCATAATGCTAACCCCCCCCCCCCTAAATTGATTAAATTGCCATTGCCACAGCCCCATAGTGCAAAGGAGGGGCCATATAAGGCTAACCCCCCTTTTCCCTCATGGGACCGTAGGCGATATGCAAAAACAACCAATCAAACATGCATATGAGAAATAAAAACACCACACCATTTTTTATTTTTTTAAAATTTTTATTGGATTACATTTTGGCCATGGACCGGTTTATTGGTTTTAATAAATACATAAATAAATATTTTAAATAAATAAAACTTATTTCATCAATTAACTTCATCAACCAAATACTGATAAATTAAACCTCAGTTCAGCCATTGAGACTCAAGCTGACTCAACCTTTAATTTAACATTTTCTTACAAATCTCAAACGACAGGAGAGGTGACACTAACAGACCTCCTGTTCACACCAACCCAACCTGCGGCCATCTCAATGCATGTTTGAAGGTCACAATTGAAAATATCTAAACCCACGTCTGATAGATGCACTCCATCATGCCTATAAATACCTGTAATACCTCCTTCCAACTCCAAATGGCGAAAAGAAAACCCCAATTAAGGAAATAAAAATTTTTCCAAAGCTTTATTGATGCTCATACGAACCTTCTCAAGTGGCTTAAAAGTAACTGATTGTAACCAACATAACCTTGGGACAATTTCGGAAAATATTAATACTGTATTAGAAGAATGTAAGTGAAGAAAACGAAAAGTATCCTTCATGCTTGAAATTAAATCAAATGTTTTTAATTTCCCTATGTCATTTCCTCCTAGATGAACTATTGGGATATTAGGAGGGAGGGAGCTAGCATAAAGCCTACCTAATTCAAAAATTAAATCACACCAAACCATACCCCTAAGTCCATGCCAATTAATGCCGAATAAAGATGGATCCATGCCCAAATTCTCCGAGTATATCCTATCTGCTGCTCTTTTCTGTGCCCAGAAAATATATGAGTGGCCCACAATCCATACCATAAGCCGGGTACCTGAAACAAAATTTATGTTAATAAGGAAGAATATATAGTCTATATGAATCTGATCGCCATCTTCCTATTCTCTTAATTTCATTCCCTTCTAAACCCATCCGAGCAGCTTCCGTAGCCGCTCTGATGCAAAAAGAATGGGTAGTTTTCCTAAATGACCTAGTTTTAAGTAACACATACATCTTTTTAAAACCATTGAGAATTGATAACTCGTTAACGGTGAATAGGGATGAGCTTTGTGTTCGAGTCGAACCCATGTTCGACTCGAAAATCGTCTGTTCGGTCGTTCGCCGAATTGCGAACGATATGGGCCGTTCGTGCCAAATTCGAGTGGCGCGTCATGGCCCATAATTCACTGCGGCATCGCAGTGCATTGCTGGCTGATGATTGGCCAAGCATGCACTATGACCCGCATGTTTGGCCAATCACAGCGCCGTCTGTACAGAGAGCTGTAATTGGCCAAAGCAAGGGTGGCTTTGGCCAATTATGCCTCAGGGGGTTTCGCCCCACACTATATAAGGCCGCCTGCACGTCGGCCCTGTGTAGTGTGTTCCAGCGTTGATAGACAGAGACAGAGAGACAGTGTCATTTGATTTAAGTTAGATAGATTAGGCAGGACAGTCAGTCAGTTCGCTGTACTTACAGTGTATTGTGTATATCAGTGTTTCTCCACTCCAGTCCTCAAAGCGCCCCAACAGGTCATGTTTTCAGGCTTCCCATTATTTTGCACAGGTGATTTGATCAGCTTCACTGCCTTAGTAATTACCACAGCTGTTCCATCTGTTCCAGCTGTTCCATATTATATATATATACACACTGTATTCAGTTTAGCTAGATCTGTTCTTGTTATTCTCTTTCTACTGACAGGCAGGCAGGTGTTGTTACAGTATTTACAGCTACCTGAAGAAAATTGCTGGTGTTCTTCTGATCCTATTAGTACCACAGCTACAGGCAGCTACAGTATTTACAGTTAGTGTAGTGCGTCCTCTGCACAGTGTTCAGCTAAAGCTACCTGTAGAAGATTGGTGGTGTTTTTCTGATCCTATCACTACCGCAGGCAGCTACATTATTTACAAGTTAGTGTAGTGCGACCTCTGCACAGTGTTCAGCTAAAGCTACAAGTTAGTGTAGTGCGACCTCTGCACAGTGTTCAGCTAAAGCTACAAGTTAGTGTAGTGCGACCTCTGCACAGTTTCAAGCTAAAGCTACCTGTAGGAGGTTAGTGGTGTTTTCCTGATCCTATCACTACCGCATGCAACTACATTATTAAACGTTAGTGTAGTGCGTCCTCTGCACAGTGTTCAGCTAAAGCTACAAGTTAGTGCAGTGCAACCTCTGCACAGTGTTTAGCTAAAGCTACAAGTTAGTGTAGTGCGACCTCTGCACAGTGTTCAGCTAAAGCTACCTGTAGAAGATTGGTGGTGTTTTACTAATCCTACCACTACCGTGTTCAGCTAAAGCTACCTGTAGAAGGTTGGTGGTGTTTTCCTGATCCTATCACTACCGTAGGCAGCTACATTATTTAAGCATTAGTGTAGTGCGTCCTCTGCACAGTGTTCAGCTAAAGCTACGAGTTAGTGTAGTGCGACCTCTGCACAGTGTTCAGCTAAAGCTACAAGTTAGTGTAGTGCGACCTCTGCACAGTGTTCAGCTAAAGCTACAAGTTAGTGTAGTGAGACCTCTGCACAGTGTTCAGCTAAAGCTACCTGTAGAAGATTGGTGGTGTTTTTCTGATCCTATCACTACCACAGGCAGCTACAATATTTACAAGTTAGTGTAGTGTGTCCTCTGCACAGTGTTCAGCTTAAGCTAAAAGTTAGTGTAATGCGACCTCTGCACAGTGTTCAGCTAAAGCTACAAGTTAGTGTAGTGCGACCTCTGCACAGTGTTCAGCTAAAGCTACCTGTAGAAGATTGGTGGTGTTTTTCTGATCCTATCACTACCGCAGGCAGCTACATTATTTATTTTTTTAAATTTCTTTGTATTGAGCATTTTCAATAGCATATACACAGCTGGGTGCGTCAAGGTGACACCATCCCAGTTAACATTGGCCTCGCAGGGCCTAACATGACTAATCAACTAACACAGTCACTCCTATCCTAACCCGATTTTCCCATCTTCCCTCCCCCCCACCCCCTCCCAACTTGTCACAGCTCAAGGATAACATACTGCCTAGGTAAGTAAGTTAAGCCTATTCTTCACACATAGTTTAGTTGTGGTATTACAGTAACTTCCTCCTTTCCTTCTGTAACCTCGTACCGAATGTCACCTGGGTTATTTAAGGATGGCGTAATTCAACTTTAAACCTTCCCATTTGTGATTTACCCCTAACATATTGAATTTGATGGTAAGTGTCTCCTACCCCACCGTAGTATCAGATTCCCACCATACCTTCCATATTTTATCAAACTTTTTCTCACATCCCCTCGCTCTATACGTGGACTTGTAGAATGGTAGCATTCCATTGACCAACTGCATCCAAAACCTACTCTCTGGAGCATTCTTATTCTTCCATTTAAGTAAAATTGCTTTTTTCCCGTAAAACAAGAGGATGGTAAGTAACGTTCTTAGAGCCCTAGTTGGAATCACCTCCTCCACCAGTCCAAACAAGCAAACCTTAATTGTCACTGGAATGGGTACTGATACAAGAGCTGAGATACATTGTGTGATTTCCTTCCAATATGCTTGAATGAGTGGGCATGACCAGAATATGTGCTCTGCATTGGCTGGAGAGAAAGTATCTCCAGCACTTTGCCGAGTCACTGCCATATATTTTTTGCAAGCCTAGCCGGTGTATAGTAGCTTCTGTGCAAAAATTGAAATTGGATCAGTCTGTCTCTTGCTGAAACTAGATAGTTAAAAGGTTGTGACCATAAGTCATCCCAATCTTCCCCTTTTTAGTCCGGAACCTCTGCCTCCCATTTAGTTCTACAATTAAGTACTGCCTTAGGAGTAGTTTTGAAGAATTCTTTATATGTTACTGAGAGGATTTTAGGCAATTCCTCCTCGGAGAGCATAGATTCGAGTGCTGAAGGCAGGGATACCACTCTCAACTCCTTGAATTGTTTCTGATATGCGTGTCTGAGTTGGAGGAACCGGAATAGGTAGGAATTAGGTAAGTCATGTCTGGCCTTGAGTTGAGGAAAAGACAGAAGTTCACCATATGATGTAATATCTTTGAGTGTTTTAATACCCTTGACTGCCCACATCATAGGATCTGGCATAATGTAAAATTGTGATAGCAGGGGATTCATCCATAATGGAGAGGATGGGGATTTCCCTTGATAACTGGGAGATGCTAATTTTACCGCCAAACCCCATGCTCTAATTGTGGCTATCATCGTCATTGTGATTGGCATATCTGTTTTGGTACCCCTAAACAAGGCTAAGCGTAAGCTTTCATATGACCCAAGATGAGCCGCCTCTAAAACCGTGGCCGCATTCCCATCATCCGACAGTAGCCATCTGCGGGCAAACACCATTTGCCCTGCCAGATAGTACTTATGCCAATCCGGTAAAGCCAACCCTCCCTGTGCGCTCGGTTCTTGGAGCACTTTAAGTCCTACCCGGGGGGGTTTAGGTTCCCCTAGAAATGAACCTACCAAGCTATCTATGCACTTGAAAAATGCCTTTGGTATCCAAACCGGGGCATATCTGAGGAAATATAGGATTACCGGTAGGATTTTCATTTTTAAAAGACATATTCTGCCCATTAAAGATAGGGGTAATTTACCCCAGGTCTGTACTTTTTGTTTGAGGAGAGTTGACAGTGGGAGTAAATTTAATGAGTAATAGTCCTGTACTTTCGCCGTGATTTTGACCCAGAGATATTTGAATGTGTCCACCCATTGTAATTGAAGATTCGGGTCCGCCCCTTCCTTAGCTTTGGCATCTATGGGCAGTATGGATGACTTACTCCAATTCACCCTGAGCTCTGAAAATAGGGCGAATTTGTTTAAAATATCTAAGACCGCTCTTAAAGATTTACCACCTTCATTAAGAAACAGGAGCATGTCGTCAGCATATAAGGCCAAAGTTTTGTGAATTGTACCCACTCTAATGGCCCCCACATCTCCAGAGGACCTAAGGGCTATGGCCATGGGCTCCATTACTAATGCAAAAAGAAATGGGGACAGTGGGCATCCCAGCCTAGTGCCTCTGCCCACTTCAAAATAAGCAGATACTGTAGATCCTAATCTTATGGCGACCTTTGGGTTCTTGTAAAGCATAGAAATCCATTTCCTGAATTGTGGACCGAATCCCATAACCTCCAACACCTTGGGCATGTATTTCCAATCAACAGAGTCGAAAGCTTTTTCTATATCTATGGATACTACAATTCTTGTGTCCAAGTCTGTGGGTGGCAGTTGCAAGTGGGTAAACAGTCTCCTCAAGTTTGTGTCCATCGATTTTCCTGGCATAAATCCCATCTGGTCAATATTGACTATGGCCGGAATTACCGTGGCTAGTCTTGTCGCTAGTAGTTTGGTTAGAATCTTTAAGTCTGTGTTCAAAAGTGCTATTGGCCTATATGACGCACAGTCCGTCGGGTCTTTTCCTGGCTTCAGCAACAGGATCATATTTGCCTCCAACATGGAGCTTGGTAAGGAGGAATTGTGATGGCAGTACTCTAGCAGCCAATTAAGTCTACCTGCCAACTGTTCAACGTTAGCATTGTAAAAATCAATGGGGAACCCATCCGGCCCAGGGGCCTTATTAGGCGGGAAAGCAAATATTGCTGCCTGTATCTCTTTGACTGTTATATTGGCTTCTAATAATTTACGATCGCCATCTGATAGCTTCGGGATGGGTAACCCTTCCAATAGTACATGCATTGCATCGGTATCATATTCAGGAATCGGTGAGTATAGGGAGGAGAAGAAGTCAATGAACTCCTGCATAATGGCGGCCGGGTCAGTGACCAAAGCACCTTGCTTGTTCCTGATAACTGGAATGTGAGCAATGGGTAACTGGTCCGCCACTAGCATAGCCAGGAGCCTACCATTCTTGTCCCCCTCTGCAAACACCATGTGTGCAGCTCTTGTCATTTCAGAACTGGTTAGACTTTTCACATGAAGGGATAATCGCCTTCTCGCCTCCAGCAGTGAGGCCCCAGTAGGAGACCACAAATGAGCATCCGCGCATTCCCTCCCCCTCTGTTTTAAAGTGTCTAACTTCTCATTTTCATTAACTCTTGCCGTTTTAATAGCTGATATACATTCACCTCTAGTTATTGCCTTAAAGGCATCCCATACCGTTGGTGGTTCGGCAGAATCTGTGTTAATTGACCAGTACGACTTTATGGATCCCTCTAAATGGACTGCCACCGGTTCATTTTGCAACCAACCAGCCGAGAGGCGCCATCCTCCCCCCCTTGCCCCCGCCGGAAGGGACAGGGCAAGAGAAAGCGGATTATGGTCAGAAAAGCCTCCTGCCAGATATTCAACACTCTCCACATATTGCAAGATATTATTTTTACCAAAGGCTAGATCTATTCTCGCTGCCGACCTGTGCATCAATGACAGGTGAGAATAGCATCTATCTGTTGGGTATTTCCATCTCCACAGCTCGACCAAGCCTGCCGTGGAGGCCCAATCACACAGGTCCGCCGAACTCAATCTACCCGGGTTGGAAGAGTCCAACGCTGCATCCAGCACCGCATTGAAGTCTCCCATCAAGAGCAGAGGGAGGTGCAGAAACTGAGCCAATCGGGTCAGCATATCATATAGTAGCTGGGCCTGAAATGGAGGAGAAATGTAAACATTCACCATTAATATTCTACTATAATACACATCCATTACCACCGCCACATAACGTCCATTGGGATCTGTTATAACCTGGTGTACATTACATGGAATTGCTTACTAACTAACACCGGCACTTCTCTGGCAAAGGTGGAATAAGTAGAGCGGAATGCTTTTTGTATCCACGGTTTGCGTAGAGACAGCACCTTGCTACCATCCAAGTGTGTCTCCTGCAAAAAAACTATATGCGGTTTTGATTGCTTTAGGTATTGGAACACCGATGCCCTCTTAAACTTCTGATTCAGGCCTCTGACTTTACAAGACACAATGTGCAATTTATCCGTCCCAGTCATTGCAGTGATAAAAATATTTGTTACCACATTTAGACGATGACCATACAATAATATAACCTACATTGACTTTACAAATATGAGCTGTGACAAGTTTGCTATACCCACCCCCCCTGCTATTATACCGGAGAACAACCCCAACAAAACACAAAAAAGTCTGGCATGTAGCTTCATCCCAAAAAACAAAAAACAAAATATTGTAGCGGGCGTCTGCCGCATCTGTCAAAATCAAATTTGTCTGGCAGCTCTCTTACTGTACACTCCCAACTTCGCTGAGCTCCGAACATCATAATCTATGGAGCATGCAAACACTTGAGAGATTTTTGGACTTGTATAAAAACCCTTGCAGTGATAGCAGCCAACTGAAGGATTTTGGGTAAGTAGAACTATAATGTCCACCTCCTGACTCCACTCTGAGGGGAGCAATGCTTACAGTTTTGTAAGATAAAAATTCAAACATAATAGAAAAAAGGACAAAAGAAATAGAAATAAAAATAAAAAATAAAAAGGAGAAAAAAATTTGAAAATATAGAGCACCAAGTGGGCGAAACATCCAGGAAAATTATTAGGACTTTTGCCATAAGCGTTACTGGATACTGAATATGGAAGTCTCCGGACCCGAAGACTCTGCAGGTAGAGACACAACTCCTCAGGAGTGTGATGATGATCCCAGGACTGTATATCATTCCTCCATTTGTGCGATGATTCAGGGAGAACCATCATGCCTATGAAACCGACAAATGGCCAATTGGCTTATGACCATCACAAACAGCGGGGATGAGTGTTAGAAACCTTCATAATTGCCTTTAAACAGTGATGCCATTGAAGAGGTTAAACTGCAACAGTCCATCTGAGCAAAAATCTCCACACACACTGTTGTTAGGAAAGTTCCTTATCCATCCATTCACATGCTTCTGCGGGATTATCAAAAAATCTCACATTGCCTTTATACTGTACCCGGAGCCAGCTTGGATATAACATGCTGTACTGCACCTCTTTCTCACGCAGCCTTCTGCGGACATCATTAAAGGAGTGGCGCTGTTGTTGCGTGGCTGCTGAAAAATCTGGGAACAGCATTATCTTGTCATTTTCAAATTTCAACTCTTTAGCTTTCCTGGATTGCGTCAAGATCATGTCCCTGTCCCTGTAGTTTAGGAACCGAACCAAAAAGGGTCTAGGGAAGGCTCCTGGTGGTCTTTTACCAGTGGAGACCCTGTGCGCTCTCCCCATTATGTATGTGGGGGGTAAATCTTCCAATGAGAGAAGATTAGTGAAAAATCCCTCAGCGAATAGCGCTGGCCTATCCCCTTCTGCTCCCTCTGGCAGGCCAACCACCCTGATGTTGTTTCTTCTTTGGCGGTCCTCAGCATCATCTGCTCTGTGTTGAAGGGAGTTTACCAGGCCACGGAGTTCAGCAAGTTGGGTACTCTGGGTATGGGAAGTGTCTTCAACCCCGGAAACCCTGTCCTCCACTGTGGTAAGCCGACCTCTAATTTTATCAAGATCATGTCTGATCAGTGTGCATTCAGATGACAAATGATCAATTCTCCCCATTAGCTCCGACTTACTGGCACTGATGGCCTCCAGGATTGGCCTGGTGATCGCCTGCGCATCCACCGCTAATGTCTGTTCATCAGCTGTGTCTGTGTCAGCCAGCAGCTCCTCTGTATTCTCTGCCTATGCCATCCTAGTTGCTGTGTGTTTGGCGTGCTGTTCAGGCTTCCGGGAAGACAAGATGGCAGGGTGGTTCCTCTGTCCGTCTCCTTAGTGGAGCGGGTCTGGCGCTGATCCGTGTAGCCTTTCTGTAGCTTTTTAGAAGCCGCGGAAGGCATCACTGCGATCCTCCTACCTTCCCCCAGGTGCCAGTTCTGTTGTGGTCCCGATTAAAGTGCCTCAAAACAGCGGATTTTGCTCAGGATAGATGGAGCTCTGAAGAGTTGCTAGCTGCTTCGCTCACATCCGGCCACGCCCTCCGGCAGCTACATTATTTACACGTTAGTGTAGTGCGACCTCTGCACAGTGTTCAGCTAAAGCTACCTGTAGAAGGTTGGTGGTGTTTTCCTGATCCTATCACTATCGCAGGCAGCTACATTATTTAAATGTTAGTGTAGTGCGTCCTCTGCACAGTGTTCAGCTAAAGCTACCTGTAGAAGGTTGGTGGTGTTTTCCTGATCCTATCACTACCGCAGGCAGCTACATTATTTAAATGTTAGTGTAGTGTGTCCTCTGCACAGTGCTCAGCTAAAGCTATGAGTTAGTGTAGTGCGACCTCTGCACAGTGTTCAGCTAAAGCTACAAGTTAGTGTAGTGCGTCCTCTGCACAGTGTTCAGCTAAAGCTACAAGTTAGTGTAGTGTGACCTCTGCACAGAGTTCAGCTAAAGCTACAAGTTAGTGTAGTGCGACCTCTGCACAGTGTTCAGCTAAAGCTACCTGTAGAAGATTGGTGGTGTTTTTCTGATCCTATCACTACCTCAGGCAGCTACATTATTTACACGTTAGTGTAGTGCGACCTCTGCACAGTGTTCAGCTAAAGCTACCTGTAGAAGGTTGGTGGTGTTTTCCTGATCCTATCACTACTGCAGGCAGCTACATTATTTAAATGTTAGTGTAGTGCGTCCTCTGCAGTGTTCAGCTAAAGCTACGAGTTAGTGTAGTGCAACCTCTGCACAGTGTTCATCTAAAGCTACAAGTTAGTGTAGTGCGACCTCTGCACAGTGGAAAAAGCTAAATACTTGCCTCACATTCAAAATGAGTATAGGCACCACATCCCTACAATATACAACATGCAATAAAGGGAAAATTGGGATTATAAAGGTGCAAACAGGGTGACACAATATTTTTTATATAAAATTTTCACATTTTATTTTGGAAAATTAATAAAAACATGGTTGTAAAAAGAGTTTACATGCAATGTACTGGAACAATCTTTAAATAGTGCAACCGAAGGATTGATTTCTCAACATGTTTCACCACACATCGTGGCTTCTTCAGGGGAGTAGTATCTATCAGGCACTAAGAGAACAATACAATAGGTTACAAAATACACAAAGAAGACAAAGACAAAACACTATCAATACAAGGCAAAAAAATATAGTACCACACATCCAAACTGCCAATACGACAATTAAGCCAAATATGGGACCTGTTTACCTGTATGCAGTTCTTGTAAAAAAGAATTGAATGGAAACTCAAGTAGTTAAGCTATTTAGATCAAGAAGCAACCCCAGCCGGAGGATCAATTGATGACCACCGAGGGTAGATAAAATCGTGTTTTTAACTAATGGAAGAGGTCCTGAAATGTGAGTGGAGAAGGGAATGCAGTGATCTTTAATTTGCATCTTTTAATTCTTTATTGTTGCTATATTTATCTTTTATCTCTTTATTGTTTTTTCTTTTTCTTATTTAAAAAAAAAAATAATATATATATATATATATAATATAAAAATATAAAATCTGTACCTGTAATAAAGGACTGACTTGGAACCAAGGAGTCCAGGGTAAACAAGCTGCTTAAGTTCATGTTCCTTCCAAGGCAGAACCCCAAAAAAAGGGGAGGGGGAAGGACAAACAACAAAGCCTAGAAACAACAGCAATAATTCAGTCAGGGGGCCCAAAATAAAAGCAGGGGTTTCCTCAGAAGTTAATCTATAATATCCTCAAAGTAGTAAGAAATACCTGGATCAACTGGTAAATGGGAAAAATGACATCCTCCTCCTCTTAAGCTGGATCTCTATTGAACCACCACCAGAGTGTTTAAATACCCTCCTCCTCTACACATTTGGCGCCAAAACTTGGAGGAGGGGCAGACGCTGCATGGGCATCTACCAATAGGCAGCCAGACCAGAAGTAACACCCTCAGTCAAGTCAGGAAGAGAAGTTCCTCAATTAAATCAATCTAATCAAAGGTGCTGGGCACACCAGAAGTGACACTAGAGGGCGCACAGGAAGTGACCTGACAACACCTGTCAGCAATGATGTAAATGCTCAAAAGGCACAACAAAAATAAGTGTAACTTTCAAAAAAAGAAAATACAACCAGAAAAGATGGAAAAAGTGGCTGCAACCATTTGTGTGAAGATAATTCCCACAAAGGTTATGGAAAGTTGCAATTGGCGTCCTCCAGTGGAAACAGATTTACCACTGGAAATGGCACCCTGGGCGTCCGTATGATCATCTAATCCTTGTGGGTGCTTCCTTAGTTAAAAAACTTTATTCTCAATTTAGGAACTCATAGGGAAAAGAGGAGAAGAAGAAGGAGAGGGAAAAAAATATTTTCCTTCTTCTTTCCATTCTTTCCCTTCCCTCCTCCCCTCCCCCTGTTATTTCCTCTCCCTTTATATTTCTGTTTGTGTGTTGAAAGGTAATTAATGAAAACAATCTGCACAATTAATCCATAAACCAAAATGGCAAAAAAAATGAAGTAGAGGCAATCTGGATAGGGTGTACATATGAAAACCTGGTACAATAACCTGACACGTATCAAAATATAAATAGAGGTCAACAAGTGACCAATTTTGGGAGCAACTAAGAACATGGCTCTATACATCCCTAGAGGAAAGGCCTAAAGCTAATGGATTCGTTAAGCCCAGGGGGCGAGGTGGCAGCCAAAGAATGGATCCACCTCGTCTCCTTCTGCAGGAGAATTCTTACCACATCTCCCCCCCTCTCATGAGTGGGCAGGAATTCCAGGGCAAAAATGTCATTTTAGTTAGATCAAATGAATTGTATAAACCCATGTGTTGACTGATGGCTGTTTCCATCTTTTTCTTTTGGACAAGGGACACATGGTCCCTAATCCTTTGGAAAAAGGCCCTCTTAGTTTTCCCTATGTAAAAGGCCTTACATGTGCACCTCATGTAATAGACCACGCCAATGGATTGACAATTAACAAAGAAATTGGGTTGATATAAGGTCCCATCAGGAAGGGTTATCTCCTCTGCATCTAAAATATATCTACAAAAATCGCATCTACCACATGGGGCAGTGCCTTCCCGAGTGTTTCTTGCAGAACTCTGTGCTAAGTGGCTATGGACCAATTGATCCTTTAAGGATCTGGATCTTCTATAGGTAATAGATGGAGTTGGTTTCACATATTTGGACATAACTTTTCTGAATAAATGCACAAACTTTTTGATGCTGTTTAGAATATGTTGTTATCAACCGTACCTCCTTATCTGATTTTTAAGGTTTCGGCGAATAGATTAAATCAGTTTGATTGTGTGATTTGGCCCTATGGTATGCCTTTTTAAGGGTGGAGCGACTATAGCCCCTATCATAGTTACATAGTAGGTGAGGTTGAAAAAAGACACAAGTCCATCAAGTCCAACCTATGTGTGTGATTATGTGTCAGTATTACATTATATATCCCTGTATGTTGTGGTCATTCAGGTGCTTATCTAATAGTTTCTTGAAGCTATCGATGCTCCCCGCTGAGACCACCGCCTGTGGAAGGGAATTCCACATCCTTGCCGCTCTTACAGTAAAGAACCCTCTACGTAGTTTAAGGTTAAACCTCTTTTCTTCTAATTTTAATGAGTGGCCGCGAATCTTGTTAAACTCTCTTCTGCGAAAAAGTTTTATTTCTATTGTAGGGTCACCAGTACGGTATTTGTATATTGAAATCATATTCCCTCTCAAGCGTCTCTTCTCCAGAGAGAATAATTTCAGTGCTCGCAACCTTTCCTCATAACTAAGATTCTCCAGACCCTTAATTAGCTTTGTTGCCCTTCTTTATACTCGCTCCATTTCCGGTACATCCTTCCTGAGAACTGGTGCCCAGAACTGGACAGCATACTCCAGGTGCGGCAGGACCAGAGTCTTGTAGAGTGGGAGAATTATCGTTTTATCTCTGGAGTTGATCCCCTTTTTAATGCATGCCAATATTCTGTTTGCTTTGTTAGCAGCAGCATGGCATTGCATGCCATTGCTGAGCCTATCTACTAGGACCCCCAGGTCCTTTTCCATCCTAGATTCTCCCAGAGGTTCTCCCCCCAGTGTATAGATTGCATTCATATTTTTGCCACCCAAATGCATTATTTTACATTTTTCTACATTGAACCTCATTTGCCATGTAGTTGCCCACCTCATTAATTTGTTCAGATCTTTTTGCAAGATTTCCACATCCTGCGGAGAAGTTATTGCCCTGCTTAGCTTAGTATCATCTGCAAATACAGAGATTGAACTGTTTATCCCATCCTCCAGGTCGTTTATGAACAAATTAAATAGGATTGGTCCTAGCACAGAACCCTGGGGAACCCCACTACCCACCCCTGACCATTCCGAGTACTCCCCATTTATCACCACCCTCTGAACTCGCCCTTGTAGCCAGTTTTCAATCCATGTACTCACCCTATGGTCCATGCCAACGGACCTTATTTTGTACAGTAAACGTTTATGGGGAACTGTGTCAAATGCTTTTGCAAAATCCAGATACACCACGTCTACGGGCCTTCCTTTATCTAGATGGCAACTCACCTCCTCATAGAAGGTTAGTAGATTGGTTTGGCAAGAACGATTCTTCATGAATCCATGCTGATTACTGCTAATGATACCGTTCTTATTACTAAAATCTTGTATATAGCCCCTTATCATCCCCTCCAAGAGTTTACATACTATTGATGTTAGGCTAACTGGTCTGTATATCCCAGGGATGTATTTTAGGCCCTTTTTAAATATTGGTGCTACATTGGCTTTTCTCCAATCAGCTGGTACTATTCTAGTCAGTAGACTGTCTGTAAAAATTAGGAACAACGGTCTGGCAATCACTTGACTGAGTTCCCTAAGTACCCTCGGATGCAAGCCATCTGGACCCGGTGATTTATTAATGTTAAGTTTCTCAAGTCTAATTTTAATTCTGTCCACTGTTAACCATGGAGGTGCTTCCTGTGTTGTGTCATGAGGATAAACACTGCAGTTTTGGTTACTGAAGCCCCCCGATTCACTCGTGAAGACTGAGGAGAAGAATAAATTCAATACCTTCGCCATCCCCCCATCCTTTGTAACCAGATGTGTCCTTCCTTATTCTTTATGGGGCCAATATGGTCCGTCCTCCCTTTTTTACTGTTTACATACTTAATGATCCCTCAACCTAGTATTTTTTGAAGGCCTTCTCCTTTGCTTTTATATGCATTTTGGAGGTCCTTTTCCTCAATTTAGCTCCTAAGTCCCTAAAATCGTTCTTTAGGACACTCCATCTGCCTCTGACTTTGTCATTGGTGCCAACGTGCACCATGACAGCTGGGTCTTCCCCAGCCCCTCCCAGTAATGCTAGCTATGCCTCCTGGATAGGGGCTATAGTTGCTCCACCCTTAAAAAGGCATACCATAGGGCCAAATCACACAATCAAACTGATTTAATCCATTCGTCGAAACCTCGAAAATCAGATCAGGAGGTACGGTTGATAACAACATATTCTAAACAGCATCAAAAAGTTTGTGTGATTATTCAGAAATACTGTCCCTTATTGTCCAATGACAAAGTTATTTCCAAATATGCGAAACCAACTCCATCTATTACCTATAGAAGATCCAGATCCTTAAAGGATCAATTGGTCCATAGCCACTTAGCACAGAGATCTGCAAGAAACACTCGAAAAGGCACTGCCCCATGTGTAGATGCGATTTTTGTAGATATATTTTAGATGCAGAGGAGATAACCCTTCCTGATGGGACCTTATATCAACCCAATTTCTTTGTTAATTGTCAATCCATTGGCGTGGTCTATTACATGAGGTGCATGTGTAAGGCCTTTTACATAGGGAAAACTAAGAAGGCCTTTTTCCAAAGGATTAGGGACCATGTGTCCCTTGTCCAAAAGAAAAAGATGGAAACAGCCATCAGTCGACACATGGGTTTATACCACTCATTTGATCTAACTAAAATGAAATATTTTGCCCTGGAATTCCTGCCCACTCATGAGAGGGGGGGGAGATGGGGATAAAATTCTCCTGCAGAAGAAGATGAGGTGGATCCATTCTTTGCCTGCCCCCTCGCCCCCTGGGCTTAATTAATCCATTAGCTTTGGGCCTTTCCTCTAGGGATGTATATAGCCATGTTCTTAGTTGCTCCTAAAATTGGTCACTTGTTGACCTCTATTGATATTTTGATACGTGTCAGGTTATTGTACCAGGTTTTCATATGTACACCCTATCCAGATTGCCTCTACTTCATTTTTTTGCCATTTTGGTTTATGGATTAATTGTGCAGATTGTATTCATTAATTACCTTTCAACACACAAACAGAAATATAAAGGGAGAGAAAATAACAGGGGGAGGGGAGGAGGGAAGGGGAAGAATGGAAAGAAGAAGGAAAAAAAAAAATATATATATATTTTTTCCCTCTCCTTCTTCTTCTCCTCTTTTCCCTATGAGTTCCTAAATTGAGAATAAAGTTTTTTAACTAAGGAAGCACCCACAAGGATTAGATGATCATACGGACGCCCAGGGTGCCATTTCCAGTGGTAAATCTGTTTCCACTGGAGGGCACCAATTGCATCTTTCCATAACCTTTGTGGGAATTATCTTCACACAAATGGTTACAGCCACTTTTTCCATCTTTTCTGGTTGTATTTTCTTTTTTTCAAAGTTACACTTATTATTGTTGTGCCTTTTGAGCATTTACATCATTGCTGACAGTCCTAGAGGTGTTGTCAGGTC